>JAVFHQ010000019.1:0-481978 GCA_035135055.1 Oleoguttula mirabilis | reverse complement strand
CCCCCTTCTTTCGCGGTGATGCCTCGTTGCAGCGTTTGCAGCGTGCTTTCCCTTCCTTCTTCCAGGGCCCCTTGCCTCGAGAAAAACTTGACGGCATGGGCAAACGTCGCACCCGAGTGGGGAGTAGCCGCACGGCGCGCAACAAGCCTTGCGGACGAGACGGGACACGCGGGAAGATACGCAGTGTCGGCGCCAAGCCCGAGGAAGGAAAGGCGAGAGCCCCCTACCGGTACCGCTCCTGGCGCAGATCACCACACGGGTATGCGAGGGACAGGAGGGAGGGTGCACCGTAGGGATCGGGCCTGAGATGGGGCGGTGTACGTTGGCTTTTCCACCATCCAGGCCCCGGGTTCCAGCTCCCAGTAGTGGTGCTGTGGGGATGATGTCCGCCAGTCCCATCACAGGCCATCGTACCTGGTCAGCCACGTCCTGGATTGCGTCTGGGTGCGAAGTGGCCGCTGCAACGGGGAAGAGCGATGTAGAGTAGAACGCTCGTGCGCGGACGGGCGGTTCGGCCGTGAGGTGGGGTGGCGATGGCTTCGATGAGGGTTTCGAGGGTCAGGTATGTAATGCTGGTCATGGCTGCCCATGTTGGGCGTGTAGTCGACGCGAGTAGATATAGGCCCTGAGCTGCATCGCGAGACCATCAATCCTTCGGTCCTTGGGAGTGCTCACTCCGTCATCACTCAGTAGCCGGCACGTAGTAGCGTTTTCCCAACTCATGCGTGCCGGCTACTGCGTGTGGCATCCTCGTCGCTGGGCAGCATGATATCTGCCAACAAGTCAACGCCACCAACATGCTCCACGGAGAGGCGCAACGCAAGCCTGCGCACGACTGCGAGCGTGAAGCCCGGCTGGTGTGTCGATGTGTCATTCAGCTAGTACATACAATAGACAGATGCTCTCCAACACGAGCGAAATGCCCTTTGCCAACCATGGCGCCCCAACACACCTAGACCCCCAGACGTGATAGCATACGCATCCTGGATAATGCTTTCCGGCAAACCCCCCACCAACGCCCATCGCCTTTCCTAACACCATGCAACATAAATCCACGGCAGACAGATATCAGGCTCGCCAAAAAATGTCGTCCTCGTGCTCAGATGATAACCCACACCCACCCACACCGCATACCTATGCCCCGTGCACATCTCATACCCCAAGACACTCCCCTCCACAACATCACACCCCATTTATCATTGCGTCAACAACGCAACATCCGTCCCATTCTCCGCCTTCAACGCACTGACAAGCACGCCGTCGAGCTGCCCCACCCAGCAATTGGCCGGCCGGTCGCCCGCGGGCTCGTAGACGGCGACGGTGCAGTTGCTGCCCGCGTTGTAGTAGTTGTAGCCCGCGCAGACCTCGATGCAGTCGCTGAAGGAGTAGACGTAGGCTTCGGTGATGCGCGCGGCGCCGCTTTGCGAGAGGGGCCCGGCGAAGGCGCAGTACTTCGTGAAGGTCAGGCCGGCGGTGGTGGAGGTGGAGGTGGAGGTGGTGCTGGAGAGTTGCGCGTAGCTGGAAGTGTAGCCCGTGTCGTTTGAGGCCGGGCAGTCGGATAGCGGCGTGTATGTCGGTGTCGCGGCCGCGAAGGTGGAGGTTGTGGAGGTTGCTGAGGATGTTGACGAGGCTGCTGTGGAGTTCTCACTGCAGATGCGACGTCAGTGCCCGGTTCTGCATGAGGAATGCACGCCCACGCTTATAACCACCCACACCCAGCACCCAACTTACTTTGACAAATTGCTGACTTGCGTCCCATCCTGCGTCTCATTCTCCCGCATACTCTTGCCGCCCACCGCCCCGCCCACCGCCGCACCCACAATAATCAACGCCATGACCAACGCCACCACCAAGAACGTCCTGACTTTCATCCCGAATATGATCCGCGGCGGCCGGTTGTCGTTGATGAAGGCATGCTTGCCCTTGTAATTGCTCGGGTCGTATGATGGCGCTTCGCGGATGACGGGGTACTTGTCGGAGGAGGGATAGACGGTGTCGTCGTACTCGAGGCCGTGGGCGGGTGCGACCTCGGGCGCATTGTGGTATTGGTAGAGGGCGGAGAGGCGTTGAGGCTCATGCTCATGCTCATGCTGTGGGGAGAGGTTGTGTAAGTATGTACAAACTCGCATGTGGCACGCGAAGGCTATTCGTCTTTGTGTTCGGCGCTTTCGCTCAGCCCGGCGTGCTGAGACTACTGTCTTGCAGGCGCAATCGGGGCGGGTTTGCCTGGGTTGTGTCGCGCGAGCTGGATAGGAGGCTGGGCTGGCTTACCTGTAGCGGAGGGGAATCCATTGTGCAGACTTGTCGAAGGGGGCCGGTATTGCAACGCGAAAACGAATGGATGGCGCAAGGCGTACAATGAAATGAGCGACTTTCGAAGGAGCGACGAAACGTGATCCAGCAACGAGGTCAGCGAAGGTGAGACAGCAGGACGTCGTCAAACCGCTTTCCGCTAGTAGAGCAGTACAACTTCTCGAATCTCGCGGCTCGCCGTGCAACGGTGCAAGCCCACGCAGACGCTCACGCCAGCATGAGGCTTGTGAGCCTTGAGACGTTGCGCTTAAATGAGAGTTTAGCGTTTTAGGGGGAGAGGGCCATCACCCGCCGAAACCCTGCCGGATCCAACCCATGCACGTCTTTCGAGCAGATCCTGGCTCGCCCTACCATCACGGATTTTGTACGTCTCTTCAGCAAGCCACACACTCGACCTCGCTTGATAGCAGACCACGCCTTCAGTATGCCGATGGCTGATGGGGTCGGTTATTGCGTGTCAATTGGTCGGTAGAGCCTCATAATGCTCATGTCCCCACGGTACCTTACCAGGTACCTTGCCATCTCGGTCCTCGGAACGGTGTGCTGCTCTGCATGGCTGCTTCCGTCTCGACTTGTTGACCTGCAGCCGGATGCGCACAAAGAAGTAAGCGTAAACAGACCATCCCGCCGCCGGGCCCGGCCTCGCTAATGCTACGTTGCCGGGAACGCTTAACTCCATATCAAACGAAGATCTCCATGTTGATTGGATTGAGCCTGATGAGATGGGTGGGGTAGCTGGCTGCATTGGGTCGTATCCGCACCGTGCCCCTGGGGCTAGGCCGAAGACGGAGAGCGCGCATGGTTGGGTGACAATTTATTTGGTTCTGTCGTCGGAGTCTCCGTCCTCTTCATCTCCACGCCGTGGTGCGGTGGTGCGCTGAAGATATGCACTTATGAAGGAGGGCCGTCTCGCCCACTCCCCGTGACTCACACCGGATGGCACGGCATTTCTCGCGTTCTTGGATGCGTTCCACTGCGCAAGCTCAGTTGATGGTGTGCTGGAGGGCGAGGAAAGGGCGTGGGAGAACGTGTCGCACTCCTGCAGGTACAGCCCAGGATCACCCGGACCCCGATGGAGGACTTGCATGGCCATGCAGCATGCACTGGTGATGACGAGGACTCGGAGACGTGCTTGAGAAGAACCACACGACCGAACTTCTGAGTGAGGCAGTCGAGGTGAATCATGCCGTTGGGCGACGGACTGGCCAGCTTCGCCCTGATGCAGCACTGGATGCGACGACAATGAGCGAGGATTGGGTTTCCGAGTAGAAACTGGTAAGAAGCGACGCAACGCATGTAGGTGAGCATACAGACATTCATGGTGTTGAGATGGATCGCACCGCACTTCAAACATTCATGAAAGTCCCAGACGTTACCTGCTTGCAGTCGCGCCTTCCCCGTTTGTCGTTTGTCATCTTACTTTCCAGCGCTAGTCCATGTAAAGCCATCTAAGGTACCGATACACTGCGGTGAAGCTGTCTCGTCGCTCACTTGTGGGAGAGGGACAGAGGCGCAAAGCGCACAGGAAGTGGTTTGGCCGTCGCATACACATCGCCAGTGCGAACGGGCAGTCGTCGCTTCGCTCCAGTGCTCCGAGCCTTCACTGATCCAGGTTTGCCACGTTCATTAACGGAATTGCTGCCTAGCGCCTGCATAACCGGGTGTTACACCGGATCTGGTCAGAAGAACCTTCCGCTTCTTGCAGTCCTGCGCTCAACACCAACTCTCAAAGAACCACCCAGTGGAGTGCCAGGATCCGGACGCATCAGCTCGCCAGCTATCCACGCAAGACGATGCACGAACACGCCCTCGATTGCCCGTTCAGGCACTCGGACTGGGGAGAATACTACTGCCGCTGCTTCCTCGAGCGCTACCAGGCCGACAAGATTGCCGCGCCACCAACAGACTCATACACAGCCAGCACTCAAGTCTTCGACGTTGCAGAACTCCGCGAGCTCATACAGAGCTTCCTGTCCATGACGGACCTCGCTCGCTTGCAACGTACCAACAAAGCATGGCGCACGTCAGCGCAAACGTCACCACGCTTGCGACGAGAATTCTTTCTATTGCCGGCCGGGAACGCTGTCGCGCCCAGGAATGCCGACATTTATGAGAAGGATTTGATCCGCTCCGGTGGCAACGCCGAAGTCCCCAACATAAAGAGACCGCTCTACCCCATCTACGATGACACGTTCCTGTTGAATCCGTGCCTGGTCGGAGACGCATTCGTCGACGGCGGGATTAAAGTGTTGGGTCGAAGCTACTCGGTCGTCCGCGTGGATTTGTCTTCGCCCAACATGCAGTCCCGAATAGCGGACGTGCTCCAAAGCACTGACTTGGCCTCTGCCGCCGACTACGAGCCGTGGTTGGAGCAATACTTGACACAACCTCCAGTCACTGCGCTGAGCTTCGAGTGCTGCCCAAAAGGCGCCGAAGATAAAGGCCACAACTCCATACCGGGTTGGATTTACAACAAGGATGGCGTTACGATGCGAGACGTGAGTGCGGTCCTCAAGAGCATCTGGAGCAATCAAAGAGATGTGCTGGGCGTCAGTGATGTTCCTGAGTTGCTTTGGGGGGCCTTCGTCTACTTCGCCATCCTCGACGAGAGATTTGAGATCGTTGCCAGCAATCTGGTCACGCCTTCTGATGTGGACTGGGAGGACGACCTTGTTTCGAGTGGTGACGAGAATAGCGCAAAGGGACGGGTCTCGACTAAGAGCACTCCGAAGGGTCCTGGCGCTCCCGTTGTCTCGCATCTCGATACCACGGAGGAGGTGCAGATGATAGAAGATCACGAGGTACCAGAAGAGGAGGTGGCTAGCTTGATCCGGGAGCAGGAGGTATGTGACTGGAAAGAGAGTACGATACTGGAGCGTCTACTCGCGAGGCGGTAGCAGAGCGGATCGACGCGAGGTGTTCGTTCGAGCGTCTAATGGAGTGATGAAGTTCCACTCAGATGAAGCTTGGAGCGTTGGCTGCTAGCTGCGTCTTCTGCTCACCCGTGGAACAAGACCAAGTCGAACAAGACGTGTTACAATGAATTCTGCCCTGACACCCAGCAGCAACGTCCGATGTCATTGTGTGCCATAGGTTGCCGTTGTGGTAGGTCATCCTTGGCATCAGGGGCGGATCCGCCCTGGCCTGCGGTCTACAACAGAATGACGCCCGGCATCCCAGCAAAGACCCACATAGAGTCGGAACGGACGGGTGTATCGGCAGTCTGTAGGCTCTACTCTCTCCATGATGCGCCAACCATGGTGTCAAGGCAACGATGCGGATATTGGGCACATACATAAGTGGAGGGCGCTTACGCCGGCCGGCACATCTCGTTAAGAGCGTACCAAAAGCCCAAAAGAAGCAGAGACATCTACTACGGACTTCTGTTTACCTACACCATACCCACCTCACCAGATTGGCATATTCACGATGTTTACTATAGCAAGCATGCCATGCCTCGCCTGAGTCTTAGACGACACCCACAAGAACAAGGAGCCTTACCTCGGACAGCGCTTGCTCGCAAGGATGCAGGCCTCAATACGAAGTGTGCGCACGCATGGTCATATGTTGATACCGTGGACGCGCGGTTGGTTCGAATTCATAAGCATGCTACTGATACGGGCATCAGGGTGACTTCTCCAGATATACGGCATTGTCAGGCCGAAGCGGGATTGCCGTGCGAGAACTGATGGTGCATACCAAGAGTACGCCTGAAAGATGAGTCCATTACTCGTGACGTGGTTGAAAGCTTTGCTGTGCCAATTGGGCTTGCAACCTGCGTTTCTTTGTTCTCAGACAGGCCGTAGTGAGCCTGACGAAAACATGGCTGTTCGCCATTCCGCGCTTTTCGGTGCTTTGTTGTGTGGCTCTTCTTACCGCAAGCGGCATTGTCGAGGGACCTCTTATACACACGTTAACATGCGTGTCCACTATTCGTCTGTGACTTCTATTTCTCACTCTGTGTCGAACGAACAACCCATACCATCAAGATGCTCGCTCTCGTCGCTGTCCTTGCAGGCCTTTCGGCTGCTGCTTCCGCGGCCACCACGGATTGCACAGCACAGCCCGTCGGTTACGGCCCGGTGCCATCACCGAACACGGATACAGCCTTCAAGGCTTACGCGCCCTTCGCAACTGCGGCGAAGAACGCCGCGACTCCCTCCCTCTACCAGCGCACCTTCGTCAACCTCAACGCCAGCGAGCTCGGGACGGCCAGCAATGTGTACATGGGCTACTACGAGCTGAAGGCCTACGATCCGGCCTCGTGCACGGCGATCTGCGACACGACGTCCGGCTGTGTGGGCACGAACCTCTACTTCGAGCGGGACCCGTCGCTGGCGCCTGCTGCGGCCTGCCCGAACCCGGCCGCCCTTACCGTGATCAAGTGTGCGCTGTGGGGCTCGCCGGTGACGGCTGTCGATGCCACGAATGATGGCCAGTACCAGGAGAACTTCCATGTCTTGGTAAGTAGTACTTGCTCATGATGGCTCATGGCGATACTGGAGCGTTATACTGACAACCTCATAGATCGCTGGAAGCAACGGGTACATGAAGCTGCCGTCGCAGGCCTGCAGTGCCATCAGCTCCGCCTGGAGCGGCGACGCCTATGCTTGGCCGTCAAGCGCCGTCAACTGGCAGGGCTGGACCAGCATTTTCGGCAGCAGGATCACGTCCGCGGCGTGGCCGAGCAGTGCCACTGCTGGTGTTCGAGGGTGGTAGGGTTGGATAGAAGCGCTTAGGTTGGTGGATATACTGAAGCCGGACATTTGAGACCGAAAGCGGAAACGGCTGGAATGAGGAAGCGAGTAGTGGAATGCATCCGATCCCAAGCACTACTCAGGCTCCACCACCTTTCCATCGTAATTCTCCTTGATCATGTTCTCCAACGCCTCTGCTTTCGCCCCAGTCACGCCGCCCATGATGTCGCCGTCCTTGAACCTGCGTCGTTCCGGCACACAAGTCAGCTCACATCCCACGTCGACTGTGGGCTGTCCCAAAGGAAGACGTGACGGACAGATTGAAGGTTGGCATAGCCCTCGCGCCGAGCTCTTGCGCGATATCTTCGGCAGTGTCTGTGTCATACTTGTAGAATCGAGCGTCGGGATACTTCTTCACCATCTTCTCCACGAAGGGTGCAATCGCCTTGCACTGGGTACACCACGTCGCCTGCAGAGAGCCAAGGCCGCATCAGTAGTATATACTGGACCGATGCCGCAAGCATTTACCGTGGCTTCGAGGATGCACACGCCGTCGGCGTTGGTAGCCTTGAGGTAAGACTTTCTGTCGGTGAGCTCCTCCATCGTGCTTCGTTCCTTCCTGTCGTGTTTCTTGCGGTACTGGGAAGAGCAAGTGTAATAAGCTTTACAACAGGTTACGATGGATAGATGGACACCGTCCGACGTCGACAAGGTAGATTGATGAGTGAACTCAGATTCGGGAGTGTCACGTGGAAGTCAGCTCGGGCCCTCGACAGTTTATCCGTCCACTTAACCGGCCTTGCGAGCTCATCCATAGCATCAGCCCCACGTCAAAGAGCCGCTTTTTCTGTGCTTCAAGACCCGAAAGGCTTATGTATTGGCACCAGGCTAGGACAAGAATGTTGAGAAGCGTTCCGAAGGTAGTGAATAGACGGTCAGTAAGGATTTACTGCTACTACCATCTCAACCGAACCTCGATTCACTGCGTTCATTTTGTGTCTCCATCAGAATCCTGACAGGAACGACACATTGCCCAAGCCTGTAGCTGATTGAGGTTTCACGGACTCATTGCTGGCAGACTGTGTTCCATATCGGTACATCCACCAATCGCTTTACAACTGCAGTCATGGCAGAAGGCAGCGAATCACTGTACATGGGCTTCGACCTGTCCACGCAGCAGCTGAAAGGCATCTGCGTGGACTCGAACTTGAAGCTCGTCTACGAGGCCAAAGTGGACTTCGACGATGACATGAGCAAGTATGGCATCCAAAAGGGTGTTCTTACCAACCCTGCCGAAGGCGAGGTCTTCGCGCCGCCTGCCATGTGGCTTGAAGCGGTCAATCTTGTTCTCGACCGATTACGAGATGCCGGTCTCGACTTCAGCAAAGTTAAGGGTCTGTCGGGTGCCGGTATGCAGCATGGCACCGTGTTCTGGTCCGCAGACGCCGAGCACATGCTCAACAGCCTCGACCCAAGCAAAACACTGGTCGACCAACTCGAGCCAGGCAGCAAAGGCGAGCGGAAAGGCGCCTTTGCGCACCCGATGAGCCCGAACTGGCAGGACGCCAGTACACAGAAGCAGTGTGATGCATTCGATGCTCATCTTGGCGATCCGCAAACGCTGGCACAGGTCACGGGAAGCAAGGCACACCACCGTTTCAGCGGACCTCAGATTCTCCGCTATCGCACAAAGTACCCGTCTCACTATGAGCAGACTGCCCGTATTTCGCTCGTGTCGTCATTCCTGGCGTCTGTCTTCTTGGGAAAGTGGGCGCCAATCGACATTAGCGATGTCACGGGTATGAACCTTTGGGAGATCAGCAAAGGCCAGTACAACGACGCCCTCCTGGAGCTGACCGCCGGTGGCAAAGACAAAGTTGACGAGCTGAAGAAGAAGCTCGGCGGCACGCCTGAGAGTGGCGGTGATGCTTTTGGCACCATTAGCAAGTACTTCACGCAACGCTACGGCTTCCCATCAGATTGCCAGATCATCCCGTTCACGGGCGACAACCCATCAACAATCTTGGCGCTGCCACTCCGAGCCTCGGATGCCATGGTATCGTTAGGCACGAGCACCACGTTCTTGATGAGCACGCCACAGTACAAGCCTGATCCAGCGTATCACTTCATGAATCACCCGACCACGCCCGGCTTGTACATGTTCATGCTGTGCTACAAAAACGGCGGCCTAGCCCGGGAGAAGATCCGCGACAAAGTGAACAAGAGCGACAGCGATAGCACCTGGGACAAATTCAACGAAACCGCCGTCGCCACTCCACCTGTCTCGCAGAAAGCGGCGGACGACGACATGCGCCTCGGACTCTACTTCCCGCGCCCCGAAATTGTGCCCAATCTCCACGAAGGCCAGTGGCGCTTCGCCTACACACCAAAGACCGGCGACCTGGAGGAGCTGCCCAACGACTTCGTCCCCGATGACGCCCGCAACATCATCGAGTCCCAAATGCTCTCCCTCCGCCTGCGCTCCGCGAGCCTAGTGAAAGCCGAGTTCCATCCCACAACAGGCCAGCAACTCCCGCCCCAACCACGCCGCGTCTACCTCGTCGGAGGCGGCTCGGCCAACCAGGCCATTGCCAAGATCTGCGGCGAAGTGCTCGGTAGTGTGGAGGGCGTGTTCAAGCTCGACATAGGCGGCAACGCGTGCGCGCTCGGATCGGCGTACAAGGCTGTCTGGGGCCGTGAGCGCCAGCCGGGCCAGACGTTTGAGGACTTGATTGGGAGTCGGTGGGATGAGGAGCAGTTCGTTAGGAAAGTGGCGGATGGGTATAAGGAGGGCGTGTTTGAGACCTACGGGGAGGCTGTGAAGGGCTTTGAGAAGATGGAGAAGCTTGTGCTTGCGCGCGAAGGAGAGGAGTATGGCAAGCTGACGGGCGGGACGGTGATGGTGGAGGACAAGGATGGGAAGGTCCACGGCGCGGTAGCGCAGTCTGGGATAGCCCAGTCGGCGAAGTGAAGCAAAGCTGTCGTGAGAACCAAGCAGTGGTTCGTCGTACTAGCAAAGACGCCCTTAATCAACCTCCAAGCACAACCAATGTGGTACAAGCAACGAACGCGTGAAATCCCTCTGGCAGTCTGATGTCCTTGTTACTCTCCCCTTCCCGGTCCCTTCCCCCGGATCCGCCACCTTCCTCTGCACTTTCATGCCACCTCCACTTCGTCATTGAACGACGGTTTCCTGCGTGATACTGAATGGAAACCGGCGCTCTCCGAGATCCATATGGTCCCGTTACTGAGTCGCGCCGCTCCTGCCGTGTCATCGACTATCGAGACTATCGACTGCTCAGCCTGTCAAGGTCACGTTCAGCCACTCAGCTCATAGGCAAGAACCATCGATGAGTTTTGCACTTGTTGTGCTCGCCATAGGTTCTTCGTATCCTCCTGCTCTGTCCTCGGGTCCTGAAGTCCGTTTGAACTCACTCTGGAACCCACAACCTCCTGCCGCCGCGTCCAGTGTAACCGCTGCCTCTTGGGCGCGAGAAGCTGTCCGGGTCGATTTGCCCATTTGGCTGTACAGCAGTTTGTACGCCAACGGCCACGCGATTGTTCGCCACAAAGCCACCACGACCCGTGACGAAGTTGCCGCGGCCACGTGGTGATCCACGGAAGGTGCCGCGTGCGTTGCCACGGGGCGTGAAGGGAATCGTTTGACCTCCACGTGCCTGATGAGGCTGAGCGCTGGTCATACGCGGCGACTGTGGTGCCATTTTCGGCTGATCTACCTGCGCGGTGACCTGTGGGGTGCGAACGAAGGCGTTCGGATCGATCACATTGGGCGCTGGATGCGGAGTTATCGCTGCAGGCCCTCTTGGCGCAAGCGGCTTGTACACAACTTCCTCATCGTCATCCGGCAGCGCTCTCGGCGTTGTCGTCACGGCTGGCGCGTTCTGCTGGTTCTCCCTGGTTTGCATGTTCAGGCGGTTGTTGATGTCACGTTGCTCCCTGCCGACAGTCTCACGCAGCTGCTCCAGCCGTTTGCTCCTTATGTCGAAGCCCTTCGCATAGTGCACCTTGTTCGGATCATTGCACAGGAAGATGAAGGATTCGAGGGCGGCAGCAGGGTCCAGCTCCTGGTGGATGCGCCACAGGATGTAGTTGAACAAAGACTGCAGCTTCATCGGTACCATGGCGCTGGACGAGGTGACAGGTTCGACGGCCCGGTTGAATTTAGCAATAGGCTTGACCGGCGAAGACACTGCCTTGGTAGGGCTGGTAGGTGGCGAAACTTGGCTCACGCTGGAGCGCATGCTCTGTAGCGAAGAGGGCGAGGCCGATCCGGACATGATGGAGGCTGCCGAGCTGATTGGGCTCTTGCGTTCTTCTTCCGTGATCGTGAGCTTGGAGGCAGTCTCCTCCGGTAGGCCATTCGCCTCGGACTCGGCATCGGCGTCCACGTGATCGTTCTCGGAAAAGAGTGTGCGAGGCACTGCAAAGCGCTCGACCTCGTTCCAGTTCGAGAAGTACTGATCACCACCTTGGAGAGTCACCGCTTCTGGGTGCTTGTTCGTGGCATCGTCCAACCACTGCAGCGTCTCTTGAACATCCTCGCCGTGACGGTTGGTGCTGTTCTTCTGCTTACTGAGCTGCTCCAGGGCTGTACTTAGATCAGTATCACGTGCGCTAGTGACCAACACTCGACCGTATGCGTACCGTGAAGCGGCACAAACAACCTAATCTGACCGTTCTTAACCCACTGTCTGATGCCGTTCCTTGTGCTCTTCTTCACGCCCGCCACTAGCGCCGTGTCGTCGACGATGCAGTTGAAGATCTTGCGCGTAGGTGCGCCGGCTGGCTGCGTGAACGGCTGTGCGCCATGCTGGGAGTTCGGGCGCGGGCGTGTGTGGTTGCGCATCTTGCCGCCGGCGGAGCGGGGAGGTGTCTGCGAGGTCGCGTGAGAGGATGTACTTTGTGGTTGTCGCAGAGCGACAGAAAGAGTGTCGCAGCAATCAAGGTAATCGAATAGGCCGTACCGTCAAAGGTGGATGCATGTTTCGGATTGCTCCAGCAGTAAAGTGCTCATTCACGGCATTGTTGTCCTACGGCGCAGCAGGTGCGCTTGTTGAAGGGCGAGGCAGAGGCTTGCTCTTGCTCTTGCTAGTCACCGGTGAGTCAGCGGCTGGTATCGGGCGAAGCATTATTGTCGGCAGGCATGAGTATGGTAGTGGTGCGGGAGGAAGAGGTTGGTAGTAGTTGCGAACTTGCGCCTCCGACGGACCTTGGTGGGCTTCGCGGTGCACGGGCGGTCGACGGGCCGAATGCGGGGTTTTCCGCCGTAATGCGCACACAAGCACGACAAGTCAGACATGTACTTATTGTGTTGGTATAATGCCTGTGATTCTTGTCTCTGGTGCTGCCAATGGATTGGGCGCAGCCTTCGTCGACGCATATCGTCAAAAGCCCAACACCACCGTCTTGGCGATAGACCGGGAGGCTATCCATTGCAACCACAGCAATGTCCGCTCTTGGGCCGTGGACGTTACAGATGAAGTCACCATCGATGCATTCGTCAAAGACGTCTCCGAACAGCCAATCGACCTGGTAATACACTCAGCGGGAATCCGAGGCCTCGTTCCACAACTCGAGATCGAGAAGCGGGGCGATGTCAACGCCTGCGAGACACTGGAAGCGATGGACTTCGCCACCCTAAACCGGACGTATCAGATCAACGCCGCAGGCACTTTCATGCTTCTCCGAGCCGTCCTACCACAACTACGTAAGGCGCACGATCCCAAGGTGATCATCATGTCTTCTCGCATGGGCAGTCTCGGCAACAACTTCGCGGGCAATCGCTCCGCCGGCTCCGCGTACGCCTACCGAGCGTCCAAGGCAGCGCTCAACGCCATTGTCCGGTCGTTTGTGGTTGACGTGCCGGAAGTCAGCTTTGTCATGTGCCACCCTGGACGTGTGGAGACGAAGTTGGTGAAATGGTTCGAGGAAGGTGCTATCAGCGCCGAGGAGAGTGTGGAAGGCTTACTGCCGCTGATTGCGCAGTGGGGGACGGGAGACAGTGGGAAGTTCTATGATCGGTTTGGGGAGACGATACCGTGGTGACGCATGACGGGAGAATCGAGCCTTGTTCGCTAGACGTCGTACACATACAGGATACAGAACCAGGTCCCAAACAATGGTTTTCTCCACCACCGGTCTAGGGTCACTGAGTCAGGAAACATTTCACTCCAATACCTCTGGTCAGGAGGCATGCTTGCAGACCCCGCCCTGCTAATCATTTTCGCCTTGTTCCCAGTCTTCGAATAGATCAAGCTGACCCTGCGGTGACGTATCACTCACCAGTTCTCGAGACCACAAGCAGCTCAAATACCCGCAAAGGTTCGCGCTCGCGTCCTCGTCGTCATATTCAGCCCAGCTTTATCTGCCCGATCGGCCCTGCAGCCCAACGTCTGGTCTCCTCCCGAGTGCCAATCTGATGGATCTTCACTATCCCCAGGCGAGCTGCGATAGGCACACGCAGCACACAGACTTGTTGCGCAGAAGCCATACTCACAGTTGTGAAACCCGGCGTCCTAGTAGGGCTGTTCCCACATGAAGTGCTGGATGTCCCCAGTGATGTCGGAGTGCGCGAGGCTGTACCTCGAATTGTACAAGTACGCGTCGTCGTACTTCGTGTCGCACTGTTCGTCCCGTGGCCGCGCAAAGGTGTGGAAGAAGTCCGGCCGTGTCCGTAGAGAGTATCGTACAGCTTGACACGCAGGACCCATAGAAGCAATCAGCTATGCAAATCTGTATAGCGCTGGTACGCTGGTGAAGTAGACTGTGAGTCGACTGAGATAGCTTTGTTCGAGTAGATCACGAGCCTCTTTCGCGACCGTGCTGTGCACCTGCATCAACTCTCGAAAGGGCCTAAGGCGGGTCGTTGGCCATTCGCAGGGTAGTAGATATGCGTTGTGATGCTTGGGGCTCCCGTCTTATAGAACCTCCAAAGAAGCTAGCCATTGTGTTGTAGGGTGTACATACAGTACGGCCACGATGAGAGAGCGAGCTTGGCAAACAGAAACACCTGTAACGTGTAAGGAAATGTGTATGTGCACTGTGTCTGTGCGCGTTCAAGCCACTTCTTCGCCACTGGCCTCGAACTTTCCAAAAACGTCTCTCTCCGCCCTCTCACACTCTTTCAGGATGGTCTCCCTCCTCGTATCGCCACGAACCTTGAATTCCGCTCCATAGTCATTCGCGCACACCAAGAAACCTTCGCAATAGCCGGTAGCAGGATCCAGATCAGGTGGGATCACCTTCCCATGCTCGTCTTTTGCGGGTCCGATCTCAAACGCCCAAAGCAGTTTCGCCATAGCGAGGAACAAGTTTCGCTCAGCCAAATGTGCACCAGGGCAGAACCGCCGACCTGTGCCATATCCGTAATGGTCCCGCTTCTCCCAGCTGCCATTCGCAAGCTCGGTGGCGAGCGTAGTATTACCGGCGAAGTGGTCCGGATCGAAACCCTCAGGATTGGCGAATCTCTCGGGATCATGCTGTAGACCCCAGGCGTTCACGATTACAACAGTACCTTTGGGTAGGAACATGCCGTCCACCCAATCGTCTTCTGCAAGCGCGTGTGGAAAGGCCAGGGGTGTTACTGGGCGCCAACGCATTGCTTCCTTGACGCACTGCGCTACATATGGTAGGCGATCGTAGTCCTGCCATGTCGGGCTTCTGTCCTCGCCAACGACTTGGTCGATTTGCGCCTGTGCTTTCCTTTGAACTTCGGGGTAGGCGGTCATGGCGTGTACAAACGCTGTGATGATGCTCGCAGAGGTGTCGCTGCCGCCTTCGGTGAGTGTGCCGCCCATAAACCAGAGCTCGTGGTCACTGTACGTGAGACCTTCCATACGCTTCTCGCTCTCTGCTTGGTCTAGCACTTTGTCCATGAAGGATCCTCTGCTGCCAGACTTTGCCCTGCGGTTCCGAATGTCGTGCAGGAAGTCAGTGTAGAGATGGTTCATCTCCTTTTGCACGTGCGTGGCGCGATCACGCCAGTTGAGGAAGATCGACTGCGGCAGCCAATGCAAGAATGGGTAGATGTCAACCGGAGGCGTTGCACCCGTTTCCATCACCTTGGACCATATCTCCATCAGATCGTAGAGTCTGTATTCTGCGAGTCAAATCTGCACTGCCATCATCGATACAAGCTGAAAGCTCACCGGTGCATGTGGCTCGCCTGCGCTGTAGGAGTTCGTACACCCCATACAATGCTCATAATGATGCTGTTCGCATACCGCTTCGGGTGCAACATGTGGTGGCCGGGATCGACCAAGTAATCTCTGACCATCTGGCTCGCCTCCGCTTCTTGCACGCTCAAATGCTGCTCCTCGACAACCTTTTCCATGAAGGTCCCGTGCAAGAGCTTGCGAGTATCTCGCCATTGTGGACCGTAATCCATCAGCAGGATATGGTCACCACCAGAGATTAGCTTGGCGACATACGACTTAGGCCGCTCGGAGTACTTGGAGCTTTTCTTGTCCACCAATTCCTTGACGAGCCGGCGGTCTGTGATGACTGCTGCGGTACCTGTCCCGAGCTTGAGTGTATAGAGGCCGCCATACTGCTTCGCCCATTCGGTAAACTGGAAGTGAGCTCCTTTCTTTGGTATCTGGTGGAGGTTGCCGAGGACCGGGATCGTCGGTGGACCAGGAGGCAGGTTCTTCTCCCGGCGTCCGACGTAGAGGTAGACGTACACCAACGCTCCCGCCAGAAGGGCGAACACTGCGAGAAGAACAGGGCTCATAATGCCTGTGTCACGGCCGCAAGTTGAACAGCTATCAATGGTAGTATGGGCGCGAAGTGGTAATACCAGGCAGGGGTGAAAGAGAGTAGTAAGAGCGTGCCGCCGTGTACTTTTATGGCACAGCTACTGCCCAGCTGACTTATGAGAAGCGGTCTTCGAAGCTCCCAGTTGGCACAACTTACAAGGCAGGAAGGAATAAGCTTTCCTACCGCATGGCATGATGGCGGAGTCGTGAAGCGTGCGGGGCAAGCTACTTTCTACAAAGCGCAAGCTCTTCCGAGACGCCTTGGGCGTTCTTCCGTCCACTTTTAAAGTGCCGTACATGTATAAACTGTGACATGGAGAAAGCCGACGCGTTGGGGTATCTCGGGTATCTCGTCTGTATTCCCGGAGACGGGTCCGGTGCGGCCGCGCTTCCGCCGCAGTCTTGGCGTTGCACTTTTTTGGGGAGGCAGAATTTCTTCAGCATGTTTCGCCACTACAAGGGTGGTATTGGACGAACCGGCAGCGGCACTGCTCACAACCGGAAATGGAGCAATATGCGAAAAGTCTGCAAGACGTGGATGCCGCGCTGAGCCGTTTGAACGCGACTTTGGCCTCCTACAAGATCTCTCCCAAGCCTTCGGTGCAAGCCCAGGCTCCTCGAACACAATCTGCTCCGATGGATGCTTCCCGGGCGGCGATCGCTCGGGAGTACGAGCGGCTGACAGCAGATTCAAGCTTGCCATTGCCAATGAGGATGCCCGATTTATCAGAGCGAGCGGTACCAGCGCTGCCTAGGGAAGTGCTGGACCTTCGTTCAACCCAACCGCCAGTGCCAAAGGTGTGTACGGGATTCAAGCCACAATACCACGATTGGTAGCTAGTCGGATCTGCGGTAAGCTAACCATTCCGTTGTCAGATTAAGAAAGACCAGCTATCAGCTACGTGTGATGCTGTCGCTCACATCAACGAATTGAGAGACGAGCACCCGGTCTGCGTTCCTTTGTACATCGTTCTCGGCCAGAAATACCTGCAGCTCGGCTACCCTGACCTGGCCTCCGCCGAAGCATACCGAGCACTCTTGCTTTCGGACGCAGTACAAGAGGCTTCGGATGAGAACCACTTGGATGCCTGCGAAGGCGTACGTGACGTCATCCAGCAGCAGCCGCTGGTGGAGAGGATTTCTTTGCTCAAGACCGAGCTGCATGCCGACCTCGACGCCAGGCACAGGAGGTTCAGTGAACCGAATGAGGAGGCCGATGTTGAGGTGGAAGTGTGGTTGAGGGAGCACTACCTGGTATTGATGTATGATCTACCCAAAGTCTGCTCGCATGGTTCCAAAGCTGACGAGCTGCAGCTACCGGCTTCTGACCCGCAGCCTTGTACTATGCGGATGCTACAGGACAGCGTGGCGGTATATACAACGAGCCCGTAAGCTCTACGTACGTGACGCTGAGCTCCAAGAGATCTCATCCTGGATTCGCCCATATGTGGCAAAGAAACTGGGCCTGGTGCGGACTGATTCGGATCATCCTTTCCAACATGTACCGCGCTCGGCAGAAGGCTGGAAACAGCTGCTAGCCGAGAATGGGTATGCTGACTCAACGGCATGGCCCGACTCGGGAATGGTAAGGCGCGAGGTGTATCCATGGAACGACTTCGAACATGACCGATTGACTGAGCTGTCCAATCTAAACGAGATGATGACCGATGTCGCCCCGAAGCTGGAGGTGAGAGCGGTGCAGCTGCCTTCCTTCCCTCGTGGCTACCCGTACCCGAAGCAAGAGGTGGTGACCCAGCTCGGGGTGTTCGCCAAGGAGGACATTGCGCCTGGTGAGGTGATACTGGAGGAGATTACCTTCCTGACTGCAAACAACAAGCTCTTGGACGCGCTGTGCGATGCTTGTAGCGCCGATTTGCCGGATCTTGGTGCGGAAGGCGCAGCTAGCATCACCGCATGCCCGGACTGCGACGCTGTCTTCTGCAGCCAAATGTGCTACGAGGCAGCCATGGAGCTCTACCACCCAGCGCTCTGCGGCATGGATGTCGAAGCTATCGCCAAAGACGTCCCGCCCGCTGAGGCAGCAGACTCCCTCTACGCTCTCCTCCTCCTGCGTACACTGGCCATGGCCCAAACGCAAGATGTCCACCCACTTGAGCTTAACGAGGTCAAGTACATTTGGGGCGACTTCCACGGCCTACCATTCGAAAAGAACTGGCACCCGTTCCGCACCACGATGACAGGCGTACCGACTACCTTGCATGCTGGCTTCCCACGAACACTTCCTTTCAGCTTCGAGCACAATGTGCGCCTACCGTTTCACATGCTGGAGAAGATGAACATCGACATCTACGCAAACCCGCAGTACGACCCTTGGGTGTTGAACAGCCTGTATGCAAAGTTCCGCGGCACCGCCTCCGCTCGCTTGTCTGGACTTGGCGGTCGAGCAATTAGAGGGCCGGAAGTGAGTGCTGTGCACCCGATGTGGTGCCTAGCCAATCACTCTTGTGACCCAAATGTTGGTTGGGAGTGGGGCGGCAGTATCGACTTCACTGTCATGAGCCCCCGCATTGGCTGGGTTGCTAAGGATGAGGGTGACGGTACGGCGGCGACCAATGGGCAAATGGTGCGAAGGAGTCAGGCTGGAATCAAAAACGGAGAGGAGGTGCTGAACCACTACTGCGATGTTGAGCTGCCGGTGAAGGAGAGGCGGGCATGGGCGAAGGGCGCACTGGGTGGAGAGTGTGTGTGTGAGAGATGTGTCTATGAAGGCGGACCGGCTGTCGTGGAAAAAGACGGGGAGTTGGATGACTCGGACTCCGATTGAGAAGAGGGTGGCAAGGCATGTCGATAAGAGAAGAGAGGTATGGGCAAGGCGAGGGGTTGCATGGAGCCGCTGAGTCGGCATGATAGGATGGTCAAGATACATTGAAATGAACGTGCAACCTGTACGCATCTCGTCTATCTCGTCACGCTCGGAGTCAAGAACGGGGCGCGCACGGTCATCCCACCGGAACCGTCCAGTGTACTCGACATCTCGCCGCTGCCTAGGACCTACCAACAAAAACGTCGCAGTTCCTCACTGCTCTCACCAGTGCTCTAACGTGGTTGTGGTCTCAATGGTAAGATACTGCGTCCACCGGTGGTGGATCAGCGTAAGGATGCCGACTTGAGCCAGGCCTACTCCATCACCTTTCTTCTACTTCACCTTGAAGCAAGCTCCTCCACTCACATTTCTGTAGCATTCCTGCGACAGCATCCCAAAGTATGGTCCAGGGGTCCTTTTGTGGTTCCAAATTTGGCAGGTGTACATGCATGCTGTTAGCGAACGCGTATGGTCTTCGCAGCGCGTCAGAAATATGCGTTAGCAACAGTACCATGTCATATGACCCAAGCGTTGCTCCATTCGTGTTCATTTGGACTTCGCAAACCAGTGCCCGGCGGAACGCTCGACCCTGCAAGCCACTGCCTGGCGGAAGCTAGCAAACACTCAACCCTGCATACCACTGCCTGGCGGAAGCTAGCAAACGCCCGGACCCTGCACACCACTGCCTGGCGGAAGCTAGCAAACGCCCGGACCCTGCACACCACTGCCTGGCGGAAGCTAACGAACGCTGGACCCTGCAAACCACTGCCTGGCGGAAGCTAGAGAATGCTGAACCCTGCAAACCACTGCCTGGCGGAAGCTAGTGAACGCTCGGGCCCTGCAAACCAGTGCTTGGCGAAACGCTCGACCCTGTAAGCCGGTGCCTGGCGGAACGGCGGTGTGACCTTCAAAAGTGCTGCTTTCACTAGCCCTTGCATGTGACCATCACTATATCCATAAAGCGACATCATGCTGAAGGCCCGTAAGTAAAAAATTTGTCCGTGTCCGTGGTTACGAAGGTCTTGCATAGGCCACCCGCAGCGATCACGATCTTGGCCAATGACTATCTCGATCGCTAGTAGAAGTGAAGGGTAGAATCCGTTGGCGCGTCGGAAACCTAGGGACACTATAGTGCCCATACTCAGCGCATTTCTAGGATGTGCCAAGCGTGCAGTGCGTTCCAGCCTGTGTCTCGTAGCATTCTGGAAATGATGGACGTAAGGATGCGGGAAAGTCAGGCTGAGATAGTGACCCCCTTACTTAGCTTCAGCAGAGCAGGTCAGGCCCGTAGGTATTGCAAGGCTACGGTAATAGCCACAGTGTACAGGGGAATATCTGCCCGCCCATCCGATCCTAGGGCCAAATAGCCATCATGCAATGGAGTGAAAAGCGGGTAGGTCATTGGCGATGATAGCGCCAAGGTGCGGTACTGAGATATGCGCGGTGCAAGGCACCTTCTATGTCTAGGCTCTAGACAGCAGTGGCTGCTTGTCCAGCCGCAGCCTGGTGCCACATTGATATAGTCTGCATGCATCTGGGAAGTAAGGGTCTTCTTGGTAAGGTGAACAGTTTGTCGCTGGCAAGCATAATGGGAAACCGCTGGTGTCTCTCGACGGGTGCTAACGGCCCGGGCACAGTGCATAACCTCGACAAGTAGTATTTTGCGCAGAACAGGTGTGGTGGCGAGTTGGAATGGCGATGTAGTTCACCACACGAAAACAACAGGCTGACGTTCCAGTGTTTCACGTGACACTCCTTAGGGCTGACCCAGCCGCAGCCGAGGCACATGCGACGATCATCAGCTTTTCAATGCACCGTCTACTCGACAAGGACATAGGTTAGACAGTAGACATCTTACACTCGACAGGTCATTCCAACCATGGCCGACATGAGCACTCTGGAAGGCTCGTTCACCACTCCGGATGGCCATGAGCTGTATACCAAAACCTGGAAACCCACGTCAGCCCTCAAAGCCCGCATCGTGCTGATCCACGGCTTCTCCGACCACTGCAACAACTTCGAGCCGCTCTCCACGCTACTGGCCCAACAAGGCATCGCAGTCTACTCTTTCGATCAGCGAGGATGGGGCCAGAGCGTGCATACGCCCGCAGAGAAGGGGCGGTCAGGACCAACGGGCCAGGTCATGGACGACATCACGGCCTTCATCGAGCACGTACTCTCTGCAAGTGAAGGTAGCGATACTCCCTTGTTCCTTATGGGCCACAGCATGGGTGGCGCGCAAGTTCTGCTTTACGCCTCCCGCTACGGACCTGCAGAAGTGATAAGCAAGATCCGTGGCTTCCTTGTAGAGGCCCCATTCGTTGCGCTCCACCCTGACTCCAAGCCATGGAAAATCACTGTCGTACTCGGCCGCTTGGCCGGCAAGTTGTTGCCGCATATGCATATGGTCAATAAGTTGGATCCCAAAAAGCTTTGCCGAGATCCGGATGTGTGCAAAGCCTTGGAGAACGACCCGCTGTGCCATGACACCGGCACGTTGGAGGGGTTGGCAGGTATGTTGGATCGTGCGAGTCTGCTTGAGACGGGGTCAGTGGTGCTTGGAGAAGGTAGAGGTGAAGGTGGCAAGACCAGATTGTGGGTGGGTCATGGCACGGCGGATGGCGTTTGTGATTATTATGCGTGTCGGAAGTGGTATGAGAATGCGCAGGTGAAGGACAAGGAGATGCAGGTCTATGAGGGGTGGTATCATGTGCTCCACAAGGAGCTTGGGGAGGACAAGGTGCGGTTCGCGCAGGATGTGGCGAAGTGGGTGTTGGCGAGGTGTGAAGGAGATGGGGTTGGTCAGACGGAGGGTGCAGACGTGGTCGAGGAGAGAGCAAGGCTATGAGCTGCCAGTCTTCAACCGCACCTGAACCGTAGGCTGGCCATACTTGTGCCATGTCTCGTTGCTGAATGTCTTCGTCATTAGCGAGGATAACTAATGGTTCGCCTTGTTCTCTGGGCGTACGATTTATATCCAAGTGGCAGCCACAGACGACAACGCAATGGCCGAAGCAATCTGCAAAGCGAGGCGCCCATGCACGGGCCTGAGGATGCCACAGTCCTTAGTGACCATAGTCAAGTCATATTCACCAAGATCTTAAACGCTGGACCTATTCAGCCGGCATGCACTTGGCGCCAGGCATGTCTCTCTCGGATGCTACAGTCACGATGTGCCAACTCCAAGATCCCAGTCATCACTTACCATTCGACACACCGCACATCATCACGATCATGCAGCATCTGATCGATCTTTGACTTCACAGTCGGTAGCCTGTCGATCGCTCCACTCTGACGGCGGCCTTGAAGGCTGTCCGGGTATCACAGTAAGGCTGCGATGAGCTCTCCCGCCCTCATTCGGCGGCGTCGAGCCTTTTCCACGTTGCTCTTCGCAGCTGAGGTCGTGAGAATGGTGTACGGGCTTGATATCGACATGTGCTGGTTTGCCACAGTGTAGGAAAACCACGATCGCTCGGCTGCGGTCGCTGAACCATGAGGCCTGGTGAACAGGTATCGAGTTCAACGGCGACGGCCCACCATGCTGGCATTGGCTAGAAGGGAAGCATGACTTGCATAGGGCTTCATCATATTGTGATTTGAGAGCACGTTTCACTGGTAGCCAGATCGGTGGACTACTCAATCTGTACCTACAGGCGTTGGTTCAAACGTGCGTCACAACGAACATCACTCTGACTCTTGAAAACAACTTCCACGGCATCGTCACACATATCGTAAGAAGGTGTAGCATTGCGAGACCATAAAAGTTTTTTTAGACTGTACTCAACCCTGTAGGACACCGCCATTACTGCATGACTCTGCGGGCAGCACAGCATCACAGCTTAGTCTGGGGGATAGGACCTGCATTCGCGGTCGATATCAGAGCTCTAAACGGCCACTCGCGTAAGTCACTTCTCACCTCCTCAACCAAACGCGATGGGTACAGCTCTGGGGTGCTTGCGCTTATCTGCAGAATCGGTAGCACCGTCTCATCCACTCCTCCCATGCAGAATCTCATCCGCAATTTTCTCGCCCAACATGTACGCCGTCGCCTGAGGCTGCCCTGGTGGCAGGAAGGGCATTGCCGAAACGTCGACCACCCTCAGATTCTGGACGCCGAATACTCTGGCCTTACTGTCCACCACCGCCATACTATCGTTCGCCATGCCCATCTTGCACGTGGCTGATGCGTGGCTGAACGTAGTTGCCTGTTTATGTATAACTGCAAGGAGATCATCGTAGGACGTCACGTTCGGGCCTGGATATGCTTCGCCGCTAGGATTGATGGCCCGCAAGGCACTGGTGTTGAGGAACTCCCGTTGGCGCCACATGGCAGCTACAGCGAGCTCTTGGTCGGTGGGGTCCGTCATACTGCGTACCCGCTGTTAGCATCACTGCACGTCAGGTCAAAGTAGGGAAGGCAGTATAAGTACTAATTAGGATTGGCGATAGGCGCATCAGCCATGTCTGAGCTGTTGATTGTGACATAACCCCTCGAAAGCGGCGCAGTAAGGCTCGCGAGGAAGCAAGCGTAGTTCTTCGTATCAGGCGCTGCAGAACCGAGTTGATCCCCGAGCCAGGTTGTGAAGCCCCAGAACTGGATATCAGGCCAGTCTTCGGGCACCCAAGCCAGGGTTTGCTTCGCTTTGGCCGAGATGTTGAGGCGGTCCATATTGACCAGCTTTTCGAAAGAGATTGCGTCCGCTCCGGAAGAAGTCAAGAAGCCGGTACGGTTTTCGTTGTACTCTGTAATGGCTGCGCCAAACCGAGCGGGATTATTGCTATAGCTTGAGCTAGTCTCGACATCGACTGCAAATGTGATGCCAAAAAGAGGATTATCTTCCATGTTTTGGCCGACTCCAGGAAGGTCATGAATCACAGGTATGTTGTATTTAGTCAATGTTTCGGCCGGACCGATTCCAGAAACCATAAGTAGCTGCGGACTTTGGAATGCACCTGCTGATAGAATGACCTCTTTCGTCGCAGTGATCGTGTACGGCATACCATCCGTGTCCACCTTCACCCCAACGGCAGCCTTGTTGTCGTCAAATAGGACCTGCTTGACAAACGCATGCGTGTAGACATTCAGCTCAGTCGTCAGCAAAGCAAGATCGAGGTAAGACTTGCTCGTGCTGCGTTCCTGCGTTTTCGGCTCCAAGGACGACGGCAGGTATTGGTGCCCTAGTAGCTCACCACTCTCCAGGCCTTCTGTGCGCATAGGGTCACCAATTTCATCCCAGGCATTGATGATATGGGAGGACAGTGGAGATGCGTAGCGTGCGTAACTGACTTGCACTGGCCCGTCTCCAAAGACTTGGGCGTCGTACAGCGGCGTTGAGTTGGCCAGTCGTATGCTCATGTCCGGGGGTGTGAAGGTGGTGCTTCGCTTGTAGTACGGCAGCACCTTATCCCACACCCAGCTCTGGTCACCAACATCGTCGGCCCACTTCTGCATCGCTCCTACCGTGGGCCGCTGGTAAACCATAAAATTGCGCGCGCTGCAGCCTCCCAGGCACTTCCCACGCGCATAGTGCTTCGTCTCGTTGTTGGCGCCGGCCTGGGCTGTCGTCATGAACTCCCAGTCTATCAAGGGGTTGACGCCTCCTAGGCCATCCGTGCCGGCGCTGTAGACGTCATACGCTGGAATCACGGAGCGGTTGCCGTTGTCGAGCTCGCTACCTCAGAATCAGAGGCGTGACCCGACCATGAGCTGCTTATACTTACTAATATGATCCGGCTTCGAGCACTGCTACAGAGTATCGCCCGTCCTGTGCTAAGCGTGTCGCCAAAGCCAGACCAGCCGTCCCAGCGCCCACAACCACATAATCGTAGGTGGCATTTTCTCCAGCGACAGGGAAATTTGAGCCGATGGGCAGCTGGCTACGCAAGGATTGAGCCACCGGTAAGCTGGCCGTAGCCAAACCTAGAATCAGAAGCGATAGCTTCATCGTGAGTTATAAGGGATGAACAGTGGGAGCCAAACGAGATGCAAGCGCAAGGTATTGAAGAAGCGACGAGGGAAGATCATACAACCCATGCCAATCCTTGGAGAAGTGCCTCGCAGCTGAGGAGCTTAAGATCATATACTAGGGGCATCGCTCGTGGTACATCACCTGCAGCCACAGCAGCCTCAGAAGCAAGGTGGACGAATCAGCGTCACCTTGCACTGCTGTCAATGTTGGAACGAGCGGGATTTGTTGAAAAGACACCGTGGTGCTGCAGAGTTTACTGCAGTCCAGCAAGGCTGACGAATGCTCTGCGGCTGACTCCCCGGAGTTCCAGACGCGGAAGCAGAAGCCAAGAAAGCCAATCGCTGGGGCCACTTGTTAGATGATCGGTAACAGGGTGGTCGGCACAGCGGTATGGTCTAGGAACAGCGTAATGTCGATGTATGCGGTTAGAAGGAGGGGAACGTGTATGTGGTGAGAAGGCAGAGAGGAAGGAGAAAGGGAGGACCCTGAGCTGAGTGACTGAGATGGTTACCGTAGCCGAGACTACTCGAGTATCAGGCATTTAGGCACCCATGCACGCTGCCCCATGTAACCGCCCTCAACCTCACCTCCAGCTCATCATGATCATGCCGTTGAATGGGCACCTTATCTTATCGAAGAAAACCAACATACCGCAGTGTTCGCCACACGGTTTACCGTTAGGTAACGACAAGACATCCGGGTTACCTGACCTGCGGCAAGTGGAATGCCGCCGCCATGCAAGCGATGTGCATAGGTGGAGTTGTGGAGCAGTAAGCGCACCGGCAAGTGGGCTCACACTGCTCGACCGACTACTCACACCGACTTGCCTAGAAATCCGCAATGTATTCGCTTGCAGCATATTGCCGACAGTTGGTGAAACTCGCGAGCTTCATTCCGGCTCTTTCTTGCAAGTCAGACGCATCCAGAGTCAGTCAACCTTCTCATCCTTCTGCTTTATAGCGGTCTGTGTTATTGTGCGCTTGAGTATGTGAGACATGCGCACGAATGCTTCGTCACTGTGACTGGCTACGGACTACACTACCTACTGCAGCTACACATCTACTTACTAGAGGCAGGTTGCCTTATACTCTATATCGTGTGGAGTCGACAATAGGCTTGTCCACTGCTCTGTCAAGCGAGCGTCGAGGGCTCGCAACATCCTTAAAATCTCCTTAATAGTTCCATCCTCGGTTTTCGACACGTTGACCGGTCCGGAAGCACCACAGCCACCAAACATCCGGTTCGCTTATGCGTTCCTCTTAAACCTGCCACCTCACCGTTCATGCACGCTACCCATCATACGGCCTGCCCGGAAATCCATGTGTGCATCGGCAAGATACCTGTCCCTCACGTTGGCCTCATGAGCATGCAGGTCGGCTTCTGTCCAATGCCATGGAACAAAGCGGCGGTCCACACGTCCCCAACGGTCTACAATGCCTCGCGGATCTGCGATCCCCCCGATTGGTATTTGCGGTGGCAACGCGACCAGCTGCTGGAGTCGAGGCACCCAATCGCTTTGGTCGGCTTCCACAAGGCGACGACTGAGCTCGAGCTGGTCGGGATCGAGCCCGCATTCGGGCGGGTTGGGCTCGAGCCCGTACTCGGGCAAGTCAGGATCGAGCCCGTACTCGGGTGGTTCAGGCTCGAACCCATACTCAGGCGGGTCAGGCTCGAACCCATACTCGGGCGGGTCAGGCTCGAACCCATACTCGAGCTGGCCAGGCTCGAGCTCATACTCAGGCGGGCCAGGCTCTACTCCGTACTCTGGCTGATGAGGCTCGAGCCCGTACCCGGGCATCTGGGATGGGGCCGTATACTGATACCCAGACGGTGGCCCTGCGTCGTCCGCTTGTATTTGGATGGGCCTAGCAGGAGCTGGATCTTCTGCTGGCCCAGTCGACAGACCTGGTGTGGGCTGTCTTGGGTCCGGTCTATATCTTGATTCGCCCCGGGCGCTGCCGAAGCCCGATGATTCGTGAACACCAGACGCCAATGACAGCCCGTTGATCATCGAGTGTAGGGTATCCGGTTGGGCCTTTGGACCGCTAGGCCTCAGCACCCGAGACCTACTATTCTGCTGACCATAGCCTGAAATGGTGGCTGGAGACTGATAGCGATTGCGTGAGACGTTTGGAGCATCCCACAGCGCTGGCTGAGCTGCAGCATTTTTGTACCCCGTGGAGCCTTGTTGCGACCTATAGAGGCCGCTACGGTGTCTCGCCGAATTTAGGCCAATATCCAGCAACGGCTTGCGGACTCCAGTGGATGAAGCAGTCCGCGCATGCTGCGCTGGGATTTGATGGTGCTTCCCGAGTCCCCCATGGTATGATGTTGATCTTGGGCCTGTCTTCAGCGAGACTCTGGGAACTTGGATCATTGCTGGAGTGCGTGGATACTGCGCTGACGCTTGCTGCATTCTACCGACACGGCCATAGCTCAACGTGGTTTTAGGGCCTATCTTCGGTGGCAGCTTACAGAGTTGGTTCGTTGCTGGAGCCTGTCGGTGTTGCAGGGAAGGCTGTTGTGGTCTGTTGAAGCCGCTATACGTTGGAGCTATCTCCTGAGTAGTACCCATCAAGGCCTTGCTGGGTTGGCGCTTCATTGGAGCCTGCTGATACTGCATCGGGTGTTGCTGTGGCATATCGACGCGGCCATTGCTTGGAAGCACCTTCTGGGCTGCACCCGGCAAGTGCCTTCTGGCTTGGGTCGATGCTGTAAGTTGCTTGGGATAGCTGTTCCCAAGCCTGGCTGCCGCTGTACTAACTGCCTTATGACTGCCTTCGACAGGCGTACGATATGACTGATTCGACTGGGCCATAGCTGGATGGCGAGGCCTGGCCATCGCGGTAGCGACTACCTTGTAGCCACTCTGCCCTGATGAGCTGTATTGACGAGCTACGGTCGAATGCCCGGGCCTTGCGCTGGCCTTCCTGTACTTGGGTGCTAGCATCGCCGCTCCTCTGCACTACTTCGTCTTCGAGGTTGTCGGTGGTTGCAGGTAGGTTGTCCGCGATCCTTGGGAACTGGAGGCGACTGATGAGTTTTCGTGAAGGGTACGATTGAGGGTGATGTTGGTGTGTGTGAGAAGGATCAAGAACGCTGCTACTTTTAATATTGCAGGGTAGACACGCCGGCCGTATCGCAAATGAGACGCAGTGAAGCTCGCTGACATCCCGTAAAGTTGTGCTACGGTCACTACGGTGAAGCACTAAACCAGTCGGCGCAGATCGCTACCAATCCAACGTCGCAACAGGTGTCCTTCCTGGTCACTGACATAGCCTGTCAGCACGTCTCCCGATAAAATTTGCAGCTCAGGAGAACTCGGTACCACTCGGTCGATGACGTCCATCAAACCTCGTTGCGACCTAAATCCAGCAGCACAAGAACATACTATTATGAGTGGCCAGTCGGCATCATAGCGTACGCACAAAGGTAGCCTCCTTCAATCTGTCGTCTTTTGATCACTGACTCTCCGTGACCCCGTCCTCGGAAGGAGTAGCGGTGCTTCTCAGCTTCGCGATGTCTGCTGAGCTGAAGCCTTGGGTCCACAGCCCACTGGTGGCTCCGACATACGGTGTACAGGACTCGCAATGGGCTACTGGACACTATCTACAACGGCTATGTCTCTACCTACGGGAATGACAAATATAAGCCTCAAACTTACTCGGGACAGCAGCATCGAGCGCGTGGCATCGTGCAGGAACTCCTGCGTACTCGCAGGCGGCAGCCCTCTACCAAGGGCAATTGTATGACTTAGAGACTCCGTCCTCCCGCGGCGCCGGCCCACCTGTGAAGTAGAACCACATCCAGCGCACTTGCTGAGTGGATCCAAATCGCCTGAGCTTCCTCCTCTTCCAATCCTGGTAATCAGCGAGGCCCCCAGTAAGTGGATCGTAAGGGCTCTCGGCGGGATCTGTCAAACTTGGATCCGCCCTGTTTGCCCGATCTCTACTTACATGGCCTCCGTTCCAACCGGGAGGATAATTCTGTTGAACCCCCTGGGCAGCATCTTGAGCCATGGCCTGGTGATGGCTCTCTTGCAGGAGTGACTGATTGATCGAAGGCAGCTGGCTCCCGTGAGGTCCCAGCCAGCCTTGCCCTTGCTCTTGCCCTGCGGCGATCCTATCCATAATGAGCTGGCTCATGGGCTGAGCAGGCGGGCCGGGCGGTGGTGCTGGGTTGTAATAGTTGCTAGAGATGGTCTGCCCTATTTGCGGCGTCGGATGATATTGCATCGTTGGCGCGGCCTGTATCGGTGGAAGTGCATTGTAGCCTGGCTGTGGCAGAGGTGGCCCTTGTGTCGGCGGAGGATAGCCTGCTTGCGTGAAGGAACGCGCTGGCTGATAAATCGGTAATGTTCTTGGTGGACCTGGTAAGTTGCCACGCTGTCCGGCTCGCGACAGCTCCGCAAACGGCGTGTTTGCGAAAGGGTCTTGGTAGTTTGATGAACCTGGAACCGCATTCCCTGATGCCGAGAGGCTTCGTCTTCCCGAGGGCCCAGCATGTGAACGTCCAACTGACGCGGGTCTAGGCGGTGCCCGGTACTCTGGAGTGCCACTGTAGGCAGAACCCCTCGAAGACGTTGGATTTCTTGTCCGAGATCTGCCCCTAATCTCCTCTTCAGCTCGCTCTCCTGGTGGTCTGCGCGCCAGCATTCGATCTGGACTGATACGGTATCCGGAGCCTGCTTCGCTGGAAGAGTGGTGAGAGGATGCTTCCCTTGGCCGTGATGCACTTCTGGGACGCTGCCGAGCTTGCCCTTCCGGAACGGGCCTCGACAATGAGAGCTCCCGAAAACCGCCAGAGTTCATGGAGCTGCTCAAAGACGACGACGAAGACGAAGCTCGGGGCCGTTTCATGGATGGTGTGGGCTGGGGCGCTGGTGGTTCACGAACATGACGGGACTCTGATCGATGGTCCCGGTTCTTGCATGAGCTACGTGCTCGAGTCCCTGCCTGTGGGGGCTGGGGCGTAGGTGTCGTGACATATCGTGGAGGAGGTTCCTCGCGCCGACTGGATCTCTGTGGCTGTTTTCCGGTGCTCTTCTTGGACTTCTTTGGCGGCATCAAAGCTGCTCAACGCAGCTGCGGATGAGTGTCTTAACAAAGGCCAAACGCCGGCTTCTGTTATTCGGTGCTCGGACTGGCGATTGGGCTGGCAGAGTATACTGTGCTGCTATCTGACCTCGCTAGTTGAGTTGCTAGGCTGAGATAGTGTCGTGGAGAGTGTTGCAGAGTATAGAGCACTGCAGCCGTGGCTTCTTATATGCAGTAGGGAGCAGGCACGCCGTGAATGGCGACGTCTACTAACAAAGCCGTGGTTCTTCACTACAGCTGTTTGTATCCATTTCGCGTCCGACGCAGATCCCGGATCCGCTGAGGAAGCATAGGCTTCAGTGGCTCTGATGCAACCATGCTGTGGATTTGCTTGCATCGGTTAACTGGACCTAGCGACCAAGTCAGCGACAGTGACCATGAGCATCGTTTACTAGACCGCAAGCAGCGGCGCGAGAGCGTGGTACGGTTTCGGTCATCCAGCTCGCATAGCCCCTGCCTGGTGGTGGTGTAATGAAGTAACGCATAGGGTGGCAACGCGCACTCTGACTATGTGTGCACGAGGCCAGTGTGCCACGGAGTGTGCAGTGAGTGGTACTGACCTTCAGCAGACCAATACGTGCATAGCAATCGACTAGCGGTGTCCCGGCTCTTGGCCATACAACGACCCTCTTGTCAGGTGGTACATAGCCGCCAGTATTCAATCCAGAACTGGACTTATCACTTCCTAGCAACATCCCGCTGCCGCGATTAGAGGGTGGCCAGGAAGCCATGACCTGCCGGGATATACCCCTATTACTGCACTGGCTACTACAACAGCACGTCTACATACCGAGCTACACGCCCAAAGTTCCATCCCCTTGAGAGCAGACGTCGCTTCACCACACCGCTACCCGCACCCTGTTAACCCTTGGGAGCAGCCTAGAACAGCCCAGAAAAGAGCCAGTCTGGACGGGGCGCTATCTCGCGTTTGAAGAACATCCACATCCACCTGATCTCTTGTTCGGAATAGTTCTTGGTCTTGCGCATTTGGGCAGCCCAGTCCTCCCACTCCCATGTGTCTGGGTTGCGATTCTGATCGGTCAAGCGTCTGTCCAAGAGGTTGATTACGTGGACATGCACGTGAGCCGGAGTCCAAGGCCATGGTAGTGGATCATGAAGCAAATTTCCTTCACGATCCACGATCCCTACTGGATCGACTATGCCTCGCGCCGGCAACACAGGCGCTGCTGGCTGCGCTAGAAGTCGGGCTTGCGCTCCGTCGGGCGTCCAGTTGCTTCGAGAACTTGCTATCAGGGCTTCAGTGAGCTCGGGTTGGTTCTCGTCGAAGCCGTACTGCCTTATTGGCGGCACCTGCATCGGTGCGTTGTGTGCAGGCTGTGGTTGGGGGAACATCGGGTCTGCCGGAGTCGGCGAAGGCTGCCACCCAGATCTGCGAGAGGGGCCCGCAATCGGCGACGGAGACTTTCCGGCGTACCTGGGTCCGACCGTGCGATCGGATCGTCCTTGGGGAGGGTTCCTCGATGGGGCGGGGCCCTGCGACTGAGTGGGCGGGCCCTGGGGTGGAGGCACCCGGCTCTCCGGTGCCGCGGAGTCCGTTCCCCACGGCCGTTGCGGATGGGCGCCCGCTGGCTGTAACCCACCACGTACCGCATACGGATCTTCCTCCGATTCAGCACGAGGCCAAGCCGAACGTTGAGTCCTCACAGATTGCGCTGGCGCAGTAGCGACGGTGGCCTGCTGCGACGGCGGCCCATACCCCCCAGCATAGGGGTTATTAGCTGGTGGTTGTGGCCAGTTCTCCGGCGTCCTCTCCTTCCGCTTCTTGCCCTTCCCCTTCCCCTTGCTGCCCTCCCCCGCGAAGGAACGCGAAGCCTCCCTCTGCTCTTCGGCCGATAGCGTCGTGAACTGAGCTGTTACGCCCGCACTGGACGACAAAGCACGGTTGTTCTGCGACGCCGAAGGGGTCGAACCGATGCGTTGTGTGGACACCACGGCCGCTTGCCGTGCTGGTTGCACATTGTTCGGCTGCCGCAGGGCGGGGTTGGGCTGAGTGTTCAGAGGGTGTTGTGCAGCCGGTTGCTGCATTGGTTATGTACGGGTGGGCTTAGGTGGCGGATGTGTCGTTGGAACGGTCAGGTGGTGTTGCGAAGCTGCTTGCTGCATACTGGCTGGCTTGCCCGGCCTAAACGCAATCTGCGTAGCCGGCAGCTTTTGCTGATCCGGTTGCTGCCTTGGTTGGCTATGAGCTGGCTGGATCGACTTGAACGCCGTTTGCGTGTTTGACAGTTTCGGCTGAGATGGTTGCTGCACCGGTTGCACACGGGCTGGCTGGGTTGGCTGGGTTGGTCTGTTCGCTGACTGAGCGTTCGGATTGGGTCGTTGTGTTGGTTGCTGCATAAGGTGCTGCGAGCCCGCTGATGAGGGTCGACGTTGGAGGGTCGGTGTCGATGGGCGAGTAGACCCGCTCGAAATGCCTGGAGGTGGCGCTCGCGGGTTAACATTGTTCGCCGGGGTGATGCGGTTCACGGGGGGAGGAACACTGAGTGGTCGGACCCCTGTATTGGCCGGAGGGGCGACCTTGTTGATGGGTGTGCCTCCTGACTTTTTGTTAGGTGTGGTGTAGCCGTTCGAAGCCTTAGCAGTAGAGGCCGGAGGCTTCTTCTGGCCGTTGTTCGCGTATTTAGGTGCTGGCATTGTTGTGGTATAGGGCGTCGTGGGACAACGTTATTGTTAGAGGTTGACCTGGTGGGTGGAGGTGGTCTGGTGATGGCTGATAGTGATTGAATATTCTCAACTCTCTCTCTGAAGTGTTGATGGTCCCGTTTGTAGACCTCAAGACTCAGTGTGCTTGTTAATTGTTTGGGTTAGATCAAGAAACACAAAAGCGAGCTCACGATTTATACTCTGCGAAAGCAGGTCACAAGCCATGTTCCATGGCCTCGTCGCAGTGAAGTATAGCATCCGTTGTCGAGGCCGCACAGTCGCCGATGGTATGGCGTCGACAGTGACGAATTGCTATCGGCAGCCTGACCAAAGCATCGACAAAGCTTCCAAGATCTCGGGCGAGAAGCCAGTGACCGCCACCAAGCAACGCCAGATGTCCACCGATGCTGAGTCTCAGCGCTCCGGCAGAACTGTGTCCGTCGAACTCCAGCTGGGCGGTCTTTTAGTTGCCGGACCTTCCAGTCACCAGCCGCGCTGTGATGATCATGAGGGCAAGGACCCGGTGAAGGGTCGCCGCTGGCTTGCATATGTCAGTACTGCTCCCAGTGCATGCTGTAGACATCGCAGTGTTAATGACCGCACTCCTACCTCTGCACATACACACACATATATATATATATATATCTGCAAAGCGGAATGGCGAACGATGGTCACAAGCTAGCCACAGCCGTATGTTATGGCGATACACAAGACTGCTTGCTCGCACGCTCGACACACACAATCTCTTCTCTTCCTGTTCAATCTGATGGCATTAATAGATGAGACGGGGATCTGAAAGATTCTCACAGGCCATTTCGATCCAGATCGAGCAGAGGCTGCCCGCATGATTGCTCCGCTATAGAGCAATCTTGACACGGCTGGACAAGCCACCAGAACTGGCAAAGCCCGCCCGTCAGTGAATCTGTAGTCGGCGCAATATATCATAACGAGGTTAGGTATGACCGGGTTGATGGCGGTGGTCTGCTACGCGAGCGAGGTATAGGCGCTAGGAAGTGAAGTAACAGCCGCGGTGATGTCGGTGGCGAGGCGGAAGCTGTAGTACTGAGATAGGCAGGTACCGCTTTCCGCATATGCAATCGTAACGAAAACGGCGAGCGAGTATGCTTTCGCGAGTGCGAGTGCGAGCATAGCTGTACAGTACCTGTCCAAACTGCAGGAAACTCGGAGGAAAAGAGTAAAAAGAGATGCGCTCACGAGCAATCGAGCAAGCACCCTGGTCCACCCATGCGCCATCGTACATCCTCATAGGCTCATCAGTCCTGCTAGGATCACCACATTCTGTCAACGGTGTGCGCGGCCGGAGGTCCTGTTGCTGGCATAACGAGCGATCCTGTTCGGTTCTCGAAGGACGAGTCTTACTGGTCTTCCATATATCTGCAAGTCTCGAGACTCGCAGACGTGGGTAACACCTCACCCTTGGGTGGTTGGAGCGTCAAGGGCTGCAGGTTATGCACAGGATGAAAGGACTGTCTTCTCACCTTCTCATGAAGGGACATTCTTGAGGGTAAACTTCGGCAAGGCTGGCCCCCGCTGTCGCCGTCGCTCATCGCTTCCATATCAGACGTCACGGATTCTATGCGAGTGTCTCCCGCACTTCAAAAAGTCTTCAACTTTGGCATGATCCTTTTTCTTGCCTCACGAATAATACTCCTTGTACCTTGAGCGTACTGCGCGTACGCTGGTGGCAGGTGATGGGTGTCCATGAAGGTCTGAAGGCCGCTGGGATGCAAAGGATCCGGCCTCCGTCACCACCTGGCACTGTACTGTACCTTGGAGGTGGGTCGAGATCGCTTCGAGCCGTCACTGTCATCGCCGAATGAGCAATATGAGATCGGTCGCCATGCATTTCGAGCGTTCCCACGCTGGTGTTACACCGAATTATGCCATACAGCATGGGCATCGGACACCTGCAGCAGCCGCCCGGCAAACCGGAGATCCTCAGGAGTGATACATCCGATGTGGAGTCAATGGGGCAACATGATGGACTCCTTTCGTAGAGTGAGCAAGGCTACGCGGAAATGCCGGGCTACAGTCGCTGGTCTCTCCAATGACCGCCTGTTCGTACCGGCTTTGAGTGGACCGTGGCCAGATGCAGGACATTGGCATTGCGGGTGTCAACCAGATAGTGGCCGTGCCGTGCAGAAGGTGGGTCTGACGAACGAGCCTGACAGGCTGCATCTTGCCGCAATGACCCAATCCTTCGCTGCAGGCACAGGAAGGAAGCTACCAGGTCCTTTCGAGAGCTTGTTTTGAGCTCGCACTCTTGATGGGCAGTTTGTGCCCTCCATTTCATCACCTCACATAGAGCCTGCAAGATGTGTCCAGCTGTACACTGTCCCATAGCTCTATCACTCGCGTTCGGCCATCTCCTTCCACCACGGATCTCCGTTGCGAAAAGTGGGCGAACGTCACCCCCAACGTCGAACCCACGGGAACGTGCAGATGGCCGTTGGTGACAGCTTAGCTTGCGCAATCATCCGTCGGCAGCTACCGGGCGAACAGGGAGCTGCAGGAACATCGCTCGTGCATGCGACTGCAGCCCCGATCGGCTTGCCTCCCACGTCGCCGACTTTACGCCATCCCAATCATAGCGGCCCGACAACCTGTACTAACCATGCTCCACCTCCGCGCGGATGTCGGGGTCGCTCATCCTCTGGACGCTAGCAGAGTGCTCGGTACAGGCTGGAACGTCCTGCCGCACGGGCGGCTGGTGAAGCCCACTGCTTCCCCGTATTGCCTATCCGCTTCGCTCAAACGCTGAGAACTCGGGATATTTTGCGGGATGGCTTAGGAGGCGGCATGGTGAGACATGGCATACAAAGAACTTCGGCGGCCCATCGAGCGTACTGGAGGCTTCCTTCTCAACTTGTAATATCGTCTTTGGTGGCTGAGTATCGTTGCTTCGTGCTGACTCTGCTTGCATCTTGTACTTTGCTCTGGAGGTTACATCTTGTCGTTTTTGGAGCGGCAAAGGATCTTTGTATCAATCTCACAAGTCGTCGAACCGTCGCGACAGAGCCGGAACACGATCGAGGCGTTGCAGAGTTCGAGCTCTTCCCGCATCGACACCTTCTCAGCTCGCCATTACGGGCGCTTCCCTTTGTAAGTGTTCCACCTCTTGATCCGTGCGATGACTGCAGTATAGGTAGCAGCATGCCGTTCTTCGACAGGTTGCATACTTCCATATAACATACGGCGCTGACGATGTCAATAGCTAGTGTCGAGAGCAAGGGCTTCCTCCCTAATCTTCACCTCGAGTGCCAAGACTTTCCCGCGCACCATTGGCTGGCCTATTTCTGCGGACCCACTCACCGCTTTCCAAGATCTCCACAGCTCGAACAGCTGCAGCTTTCCGGACCTGCGTCAACCTCCTGCAAGTAGTCAACATCCGCTGCAGCCAGCGTCCATCTCCACCACCGCCAACGAGCCGCCACGCCGCTGTAAAGGCTACCAGCGTGCCGACAAGCTCCCATCGCGCAGGCCGAGACCCATCGGCGCTGTCACCATCTTCCTCGCAGATTGTCGGTGAAGGTCACAAGATGGATATGAACTTCCAGACCTTCTTGCAGACGCAGGGTATGTCGAACAACTACCCGTCTCAAACATTCCTCTCCGCACCGCGCCGCCGCACGACCGCTCAGGCCACACCCTTTGTCTCGTACACGCCGCAGCAGCACCACGGCACCATGGCGAATACACATGCGCAGCCGAGCTTCTTCGCAGATGAGATGTACCATCACCGCGACGAGCCAGCTGTGTTCGAAGAGATGGCCCACCAGCCGCTGGCTGCGCTGCCTCAACTCACCACCGTCGGCTTTCGACCACTGCTGCCATCGGCGCCTGGTCCAGGTCCTGTGCCGTCAGCCGCAGTGGCTCCGGCCTTCCTCCGCAAGAACGAGAGCATCGCGCCTCTGGTCATTCCTGGCGTACTCGGCAGCCATGTCGACAACGCGCAGTACACGCCGATCCTCCCCAATGACTGGACGCGTGCTTCAATCGACTATGATTATTCGTCACCTGCGTCGGTTGATACTCACGCAATCAGTCCGCTGACTCCGGGTACAGACGGCAGCGGCTCCTTCACGGAGCACTACTTCAAGTCCGAGTTCTACTCGAACAACGCCGTCGCAGCCGACTTTGCTGCCAAGCATTTCAGCAACCCTTTCGGCGCGACCATGTACCCAGGCGCCATGCCATCACCCTTCGTGGCACCGCCACACGTTCCGTACCACGAGCCGACCGCCTTTGTGCCAGTGTCTGGCCTGCCGTTGAGCGGCGGCTACATGATGCAGGCCGCCATGGCCTCACAGGGCGGCGAAGCAGGACAAGGGCAGCACCACCACCACATGCCGCCGCTAGCTTTCCAGTCGACACCCGAGTACCAAGAGCTCGAGCTTTCCGATGACGACCTGTATGAGCTCGATCAGACGTCCGACGCCGAGGATGAGGCCGAGACACCACATGATGCAGATGAGTCTGCATCTAGGAACCGACACCGCTCCACCGTGAGCGAGCGGCAGCAGCAGCACGATCGCGACACCTACCTGGTAAGGATGCGCAGGCGTGGGATCTCCTACAGGGACATCAAGCGTGGCGGCCGGTTCCGGGAGGCAGAGTCGACGCTCAGGGGGCGGTACCGGGTGTTGACGAAGGACAAAGGAGAGCGTGTCCGTAGCCCGAAGTGGACCGCCGAGGATGTAAGTGCTCTTGATGATGGTATCATTGGCTGTGTACCACGAGCTGACCGGTCCCGCAGGAGAGACTGTTGCGTGAAGCCGTCGAGCACTGCTCCCGCAATGGGAAAGGCGCCGCGGCCAGTCGCAAGATTCCCTGGAAGCGAGTCAGTGAGTATGTGAAGAGCAACGGAGGTACCTACCTCTTCGCGCCAGCCACGTGTGCGAGGAAGTGGGACGCGCTGCAAGACGCTGACGCGTGAGGCGGATTTTGTGCCCATGCTCGCCGTCACTGAGGACGGGTGTATGATTGAGTAGTCATTGGTCATTGGGTACTGGCGCTTCGGTCTCCGCATTGGATGGCGCTGGCATCATGGCACTTCTGGTACAGCATTCAGAACGCATTGCATGGACTGGCGTAACGGCAACGCAGGTGCTCGGGAGTTTGAAGCTTAATCATGGGCAGATACCCAATGCTTCATTCAGGCATCATCAGCAGCATGATACAAAGGTAGACTCCTTAGCCAGGAGCATAGAGTAGCTCAACGCACGCACGCACTAAATGCATATCACGACACCCACTTCACATACTTCATCAGTCCCTGATCTTCCACCATGCGCTCCATCACATCTTCCGTCACCTGCACCGTCACCTCCCACACACCTTCTGCTCGCTTCACAGGGAGCACAATGCAGCCGAACGCTGAGTGGCTCCTACCCAGCTTCCTACCCCACTCTGGTTTACCCATGCCAAGGCTAAGATGTGCTTCGTTAAGCGGCAGGTCGGCCCAGCTCGTGACGACAAGGCTCGTGTCGAACCTGTGGCTTGGTATGTTGTTCTCAATGACATCCTCGCGCTTGTTGATGGCTGCGATAGCTGTGCGCACGTAGTGCTCGTTGACATTTGCAGTTGCCATTCGGATCAGCGAAGCTGCGTGCTGGACGCTGGTGAGCTCGAGAGGCATGCTGAGCCTTATGATGGCCGAGTACGTACTCGCGTGCACGCCAGCATTTCCGAAGAAGCCGTCGTCTAGCGGTGGCTCGACTCTGTTGCGGATTTTGACCGGTATCATCAGCGTCGACATTTGTGACTCGTGTGGAGCGCCACGAGGCCAGCTAGCGCGATTGACAGCTTTCCAAAGGATAGCCGCCATGCAGTTAAAGCCGGATATATGCACCTCGCGGCCGTCGTACCAGTGGTTGTGGAACCTCTCATTGATGAGGTCTTTCATGCCTTCCACTAGCTTAAGGTTGAAGCCCAGTACGCGAGAGCAACCACGGTGGCCTTGTACGTGTGACGCATCAGTAGTCCCGTCTGTGAACGTCTGGCTGTACTCTGGGTGCGCTGCTGGCTCTGCTCTGACTCCACGCGATCCAAGTAGCCGGTCGCGCAACCTTGACTGCTCTAGTGCATCGTGGCGAAGGTCGCTGTCGCTCAGCGTGCGCAAAGGCATACCGCTTGACATCTGCTGCATGATCTGGGCCAAGCCATGAATATCTGCCACAGAGTGGTGAAGGTAGAGAGCGACGATCAGGCCTCCCCGGATGAAGCTTGCTTGTACAGCGAAAGCTGGACTGCCCTCACTGTCGGGCGTATCTGGCAAAGGCGTGAAGTCTGTGCCGATGAGGTCCATAGCCGGCATTGCCGCTGCGGACAGTTCCTCGTACGTCGGAACTCTTGGGTCCGAGTGATGGTCTTTGAAGGCTGGCACGAAGCTGTCGACCTGCTCGAGAGTGATGGACACCTCGAGGCGCCCACTCTGGCCACTACCACTCATGCTTTGCACGGTGCCAGCTAGGATCGGGATGTTGGCCACTGTACGCTTCACCGCAGTCAGCAACTTGTTGGTGACCTCGGAGATATCCGCATCTTCGCAAGGGAAGCAGAGGCAGTAGCGAATATAGGTTCTGAGTAGGCTCTGGTCGATGGAAGACAGCCGGTAGACGTGCTGTTCTGCCATTCCAGAAGTCTTGATGTTATTGATGATGATGCGTAGGCTGATGTTCTGATGATTGATGTGTATGGCAAGGGACTGGAGTCAATCAGGAGTTGGTAGGCGGAAGATATGAAGTGAGGTTGTTGACGAGACTTATCCTGTATTTTGGGTGCGTCAGGCACGCTACGCACATGGCGGTCTGTACCTAACGCTTCACTGTTCACAACGGCACACTCTCTGTGCACCATGCCAGCACTTCGGCTATACCCAAGGCTACTTCACCTTAGAGCTGATTAACAGTCACCACGCTTCAGTCACCACCATTTCTCACAAAGTACTCTGTCCTCGGCCATGCCGGGCTGATGTCGCAGGAACCCCACATACTCGTCAGTCATCTTCGGCGGACCGCAAACATAGCACAAAGTGCGCTGGCGGTCATGCTCAGCTCCATATATGCTCTTTTGGTAGCCGTCAATGGCGCCGACAAGATCTGCCTCACTGATTCTCCTCGCGAAGGTGCGGTTTGGCAACTTGCCATGTTCAATGCGGCCTTCGTCGCCAGTGCCGGTAATGAAGAGGCTCACGGTCACGTTCGAGTCTGCGGCTGCAGCGACCAAGTCCATCAATCTTGTAAGGAAGAGTATGCTTTGAGGGTCCAGTTCCGAGGTAGCCTTTGTACCATATACGAAGTGTATCTCACGTGGGCGCCCTGCGGAGCGCACCAGATGCGAGAATATCGAGATCAGCGGGCTATGGACTCCGGTCAGTCGCCATCTGCGGTTGCCATGCAGGTTGCTTACTTGATCCCCACGCCGCCAGCGACCAGCACCAGCCTGTCGATCTTGGATACATCAAGATCTGAAGGCGGCCACGTGAAGCTTCCACCTACCCTGACGACCAGCTGCGTGCCCAGAATCTCATCTCGTGGGCGCCACAGCCACTGCGCAGGTGGGTTCTTGCTCCTCTGCACGGCAAGCTCGAGGAATGGCGAAGAGTGACTTTGTGGTCTCGCCTCGCTTGGAGTTGATGTGATTGTGAATCCACCAGCTTGTCGGAGACTGGGGATAAACGTGTCCAACCATTGGCCAGGCAAGAACTTTACTGGAGCTCCGTCAGCGGTCATTGAAAATGGCGGATTTGTGGTTCAGCGGACATTAATGGAATGGGTCGTGTCGGCGGCACTCAGCCGCAACAGCCTGACACTGTCGTTGACGTCTCGAATGTGGGATAGAACAACGGGCTCAAGCTGGTGCTCGCGAGGCTCTGCTGCTGTCCTCTCCTCGTGAGGGAGGGATGGGCGTACAGTTGCCATGAGACGGATGCCTTGCCGAACCGGTATTAGATAGCTTGGTGTAAGCCCCCTTCGACACAGCGTCTGGCAACAAAGACGCATTCTCGATCTTCACTGTACAGACTCAATGGCGGAATGGCAAGCGGTGGCGTGTTAGAGATTTGTTGGATGCAGGAGGAGTCTCGAATGCTGACGTCGATGCCCTGCGGCCCGTGCTTGTCGCGATGTTCCGACACGAACGTCTTGCTTCCTGCGTCTCCCTCCTTGACAGCACATTATTCAACAGTATTTCCTTTCGCGACTCTTCTGCTACAGCCACTCGGGATTCACTTGTGTCTAGTGCGCTCGCTCTGCAGCTGAGATGCAGGAACTGCGCGCATCATCCGCATTACTATTGCCTGCGAGCACCGCCACCACACCTCCCGCCGATCATGCAGGGACCCACCAATCGCGGGGATATCACGACTGCGCCAGGCAACGAGGCGATGCTCTCAGCCTCTCAGCACGCACAATGCCATTCTCATGCTAGACCCTACGAGGTAGGATTCAGCTCGTACAAGGTCTGACCTGTTCTCAAGCTTTCCTATCTCTCTTGTTTACAATGTCCCTTCGCTCTTCTTGCCTCTCGAGGCGTCTACTACTCTTTGCCCGCGTCAATGTGTGCGCCCCATGAGCTGAGCATGGCCGGCTCTGCTGTCCGACGAGTGCCCGTTGATAGCCGCCAGGAAGCGCTACGGATCTCGCGCTCCAGTTCGCAGTCTACCGGCAATACCACCCTCATTGGCAGTGACGATGGCCTTGCATCGCCAGTGTCGCCGTTCCCAGACACATTGAGTCCCTATGTCCGGACTGAAGCGCACACCAAGCAGTGGATTGACCTCGACCTGATCTCGCCCAAACTGTTACGCGAGCTTCGAAGGCAGTACGATCCATCTCCTCGAGATGAGCCGAGCCACGCCCTTGCGAAGGGCGCCGCGAAGATCAAGGCGTGGGCTCGCCAGAGCAAGGTCGGCATTGATATCCGATTGAGACGCAAGATCAATGCAGAGCACGACGAGGTCACAGACATATGTCTCGTCCCGGATCCTGTACCAAGCTACGACCTCAAGCTGCCACTGATGGCTGAGCTTCCGGGAGCATTGAACGAGATCAGCGAGCTGCCCGACAGCTCGCTTCCACAGGAACTTCCGACTGCGATTACACGCGAGCCGTCTCGCTCGTCTATATCAAAATCGAATGCTGAGCCGCTACCGTTGTACGAGCCACCTAGCAATGACAGATTCACAAACGACACTCGCATCCGTTTATCCGAGCCAGCAGAGCGTGGCGACCAGTATGCATTGCATAGGAGGTCTTCCTCAGATTCCAGCATTGTCCCCACACCGAAGCGAGGCCTATCGTTGGACCGCGGAAACCAGAGGCATGGAAGTGGCCTAGCTTCCGGCGGGACTGAAGAGAAGGCTTCGCTTGAGCTAACCCAGGAGGATGCACCCGCCGTTTTAGAAGCTCGAGCGGTAAAGGCCAACATTGATCAAGCGAATGAGAAGCTGGACTACGAGCGGCGGACGAGAGAGCGTTTCGAGGGTCTACTGCAGGATGTGAGAGATGAAGTGGTGAAGCAGCGCGGAGAAGTGCGCAGTGACGAGGCAACTGGGACTAAAAAACAGCTTTTGGGTGGGCTCAAGGTCGCCGACACCGTGCGATATGAGACGGAAACGGATGGCGAGCCACCAAGCCCAAGTGAGCGTAGAAACAGGCCGGCTGCGCGCGACAAGAAGGCGGTGGTGTACTCACCTGCAAAGCGTAGGAAGGGCGGTGCCATTGCTAAGCCCCCCAAATCACCCAGCGATGGGCCCCTGGGTGATGGAGTGCGGCGTCACGATGCCAAGCCTACGGGCCTTGTCGAGCGGCAGCCGACTCAACCAAAGAGAACCCCAGCTAGTGCGGGGATCGAAGAGCTGTGGGCGGCATTGTTACGATCGCAGGCCACTCTAATAGGTCCTGAGCATCCCTTGACATACCAGGCTAGGTCTGACTTGGCTCGGGGCAGAGCGGAACGACACTCTCCTGATATGCACTGTAGCTTGGTGTCACTTCACCAGAGCCACACATTAGCGGCTCAGCTGCTCGGAGATGGCCATCCTCTCGTCGCTGCGTTCTCTGCCAATCTAACGACTCTCGGAGGGTTGCTTGGCAACAGCCCTGCTGGCAAAGTTGGGATCGACGAGGAGACTGTGACCGCGCCACGAGTGTCTCCGGTTGGGCAACCTACAGCACCCGTGTCGCCACATCCAGAGCCCCAGGCGAACGCTGACATGCCCGCCCGGAAGCAGAGCTTGCCACTCATCACTACCACGTTCCATCCTACGACCAACGAGCCTTCGTCAGCCACGCATACCGCACCGATGTCGTCTTCTGGAGATCCCTGGATGACCTGGCGCCCGCCCCATCAGCCCCGCAACGCTCTCGTGGTCCTCTGCAGCCTCGTCTTCGCAGCCCTGACTCGAGTCGCACTCAACAATATTCTCTGGCTGCAGCGCAACTACGGACCCGAACAAGCGGTTGAAGCTGGTAAAGTCCGTGTGAGATGGACGTGCGCTTGTGGGCAGCAAATGCATGACGACTTCATCGAAAGGCGGCCGGGCGCCGCGCGAGAAATGGAAGCCTACCTCAATCGCCCACGCATGCACGCAGCAGCCGGCACACCCACCAGTCCCTCAAGCTCCCAGGGCAGTCGTAGCTTCACCAACAGCTCGTTCGGCAGCATGCCGTCTTCCCAGACCTCCTGGTCGAGCTATGGGTTCGCGCAAGGTTCTCACCCCGCCGGAGACGGCACAAAGCCGCCTGGAACAGCGACCGGCGGTCTCCCCTTTCACATGCCATACAGCGCACTACCGGAGCCCCCGTGGCTTCTCACATGCGCCAACGAGGACCGATACACGCCGAAGCTGGCACACCTAGACATGGCGCCCCACAACATCCGCTCGGACAAGGATCTGGCCACATCGCTGCGCAACCACTACTTCAACGTCAACAAGAAGTGGTGGCGCGTCCTCAAGCTGCGAGGCCTGACCACCATCGAGTTCGTGCAGTTCGAAGTACATCAGAACCGCTTCGCCGACATCCGCAAGTCGCCCGATGTGCCGCCATGTGCCTCGTCCGACTACAATTTCGAGCCGGGCGACTTGCTGCCGCCTGTGGGTAGCCACTACCTCCTCCACCTATTCAAACACCCTGAGGATTATGATGGCGAGCTCATCACGTACTTGCGCGCACCGAAGAAGAACGGACGTTTGACATTGGGCAGAGGCTGGGGCATTTCGCTGGTAGAAGGCTTCGAAGCGACTCGGGTTTGGCTGCTGTTCAGTACCTTCTTCGCGGTAGGCAGCCTGGTGTTCGCCGTCGCTTGGGCGTACAAACGGCATGATGTGCAGGGCGCTTTCGGGGTCGCTGCTTGGGTCTGCACGCTGGCCGGATTGGCTGTCGGTTGGATGCAGGCAAGTTTAGGCTGAGCTTAGCTTTGTCTCAAACTTCCCTCTCGATAGTTCGCGGAGACTCTTTGCCACCTACGTCTATATTCCATGTGGACTTCACGTCTGACAGCTCTCTTATGCGCTCTCGTTATCGTGTTTCGTATTCGCAGTGCGCACGCAATTGATGCGTACGGTGACGTCAACCTCTAGCTCTCTACCTCCCCCGTTTGAGCTAGGTATGCATCGTGCCGCTCACTGCAACTCACGCCTGTCGGCTCTCGTTCAAACCATTATACACGAAAGTAACGCAGCAATAATGGCTTCACCAGCTCCACCCCTAGCCACCCTTGGCATCTTGTCAATCGGTGACATGGGCGTGGGCATCGCTCGCTTGCTAATCGCGCACAACTACCGCGTCATCACAAATGCCTCGGACAGAAGGTGCGTACACCTCCACACTAGCGCTTACCACAGTGACAGTCGTTCTGGTTTCGAGTGAGTCCTCCTTGACTGACGGACTGCCTGCTAGCCAAGCAACCCAAGACCGCGCCCGCAAAAACTCCGTCGACTTGGTCCCTACGGACATCGAGCTGTGTAATACCGCAGACTACATCCTCTCCATTGTGCCCCCACGCGATGCATTGGCTATCGCGCAACGCATCGCCACCGCCTTCTCCAATCCAGACTTCGACAAAACCCGGAGGCACCCGCTTTATTACTTGGATCTCAACGCCATCAGCCCCCGCTTAGCACGCGAGATCAACGACCTTTTCGCCAACTCTTCGCCCGACGTGCGGCTGATCGACGGCGGTGTCATCGGTCCGCCTCCCAAGCTCAAGGAGGATGCGACGTGGTACAAACCGAGCGTCCCAGTCTCGGGACCGCACAAGCTCTCCGACGCCCAATCGAGCGGCAAACATCTGGTAGAAGTGCTGAATATGCAGCACATCAACGACACCATCGGCTCCGCGACGGGACTGAAGATGTGCTTCGCCGCCCTCTCCAAAGGCTTCACGGCCCTGGCCATCCAATCCTTGACCACAGCGCACAACCTAGGCTGCCTGCCGGAGCTGCAAGAGCACCTCAAGGTCTTCAACCCGGGGGCCGCGAAGTCCGTGGAGACGGTGACGCGCATGTCGCCCAAGGCGTACCGGTGGGTGCGGGAGATGGAGGAGATTGCCGAGACGTTTGAAGCGGACGGCGGGTTTGAGAGGGAGGAGTCCATCTTCCGGCCGGTGGCGAAGGTGTATGATTTTGTGGCGTACGGCACTGAGCTGGGCCAGGAGAAGACGGAGGACCGGAAGCGCGGGAAGACGAGCGAGGATGTGGCGGTCTTGATGAGTGAGGGAACTGCTAGGCGGAAGGAGAAGACGGAGTAGGCTCGTTTTCCCGTGTGTGGGTCGGTCAACACTCGGGATGATGGTTTGTTGTGCCATGGCTCAGGGCTTGTAGAGGCAGTAGGCGACAGTTGAAGCAGCCGAGAAGTGGACTTGTCGTCAGCCCTCTGGGATTGGCTTTCCATCCTTGAGCCAGCCGCCAACGCCCAGAATCCCACCATCGGGCGCTTTGGGATCCATAGACCATTTCCGTATCGGCCCAATATCAAGACTAGACGTATAGCCCGCTTCATACATCTCGATCCCTGCCCAGGCAATCATCAGAGCGTTGTCCGTGCACAGCTCGACGGGCGGGAAAGACAGCTTGACATGACCGTAACCCCTCGCATCCAAAATCCCGCGTAGTAAGTGCCGGAGAAACTTGTTCGAGGCTACGCCGCCCGAGACTACGATGGTGTCGCCTTGCCAGTCGCTGATGGTGGATAAGTGGAGGAGGATGCGGGAGGCGAGGTGCTCGAAAGCCACGCGCTGCGCTTCGCGGGCCATGACTTGGCGTTCCGTTAAGCTAACGTGCTCCTGGCGCTTTGCGAGGCGCTCGATGGAGGTTAGGAGGCCGGCGAAGGAGTAGACCATGCGTCTGGAGCTCTTCTGGCCGCCTTTGCTTTCCGCGAGCGGTGGCGTCAAGGCCCATCCCCAGCCAGTCGGCCGGCTCTCCAGCTCGTCCTGACGGCGCGCGGGAGGGGTGTAGTCGTAGCTGCAGTCCCGTGGCTGGACAAACTCCTCATACGCAGCAGCGCGAGCTTCTTCGTCGAACCCAACCCCTTTTTGCACATCTCCAGACCGTTTCACCTCGCTGTGAAAAGCGAACTGCTCGAGGGCTGCGCCGAAGGGCGGCCGCAACAAATGCGATGGTAAGATGGCTCGTGCGGCTTTATCGAGGAAGTCACCAATAGCTATATCCTGCGTCTCCGCCAGCGTCGTATGCTCCGTCAAACCCTTCGAGTCGATGAGCATAGTATGGCCACCACTGACCAGCACACTCAGAAACGGAAACGCCGGCGCGAGGCCCTCAGGGGTTGGCAAGTGACGGTACGAATTCCCATCCGCGCCTTCCTCGAGCGAGCCCCAATTTGCTTGCGCGACCAGCAGGCGCGGCGTCAAAGCGTGAGCCTGCATATGATGCACGCCGACCAACGGCACATTCCACGCGGCCGCCAGCCCCTTGGCCATCTCCAGGCCGATGGAGAGGTTGCTGCGCATGCCCGGCCCACGCGTGACGGCTACAAACTCCGGTATTAGCGGCCTACCGTGCGGCGCATAGGAGTCCTCCGAACGGATATCGTCGTCGTCTTGGACAACGTCGCTTTCGTAAATGTCGCCGGTGTGGTGCCATTCTATCCGCCCCTTCTGGCGATTGCGCGCCACGAGCGCTTTCTGCAGCAGCGGCGCCAGGTTCGCACGGTGGGACTCCAGGGCCACTAAGGGGTGGATGCCGGTGTAGGCGTCGTTGTTGGCCGTGATCTTCTCGTGGAAGTAGACGTCCAGGCCCAGACGCCTATGCTCCACGCTAGGGCAGCCAAACACCCTTTCGAAAACGTTGCTGTCCTCGGCCTCGTCGAAGCCGACGTCCTTGACGCCGACGACGGCGACGGAGGTGTCGTCGCAGGAGCTTTCGATGGCTACGACGGTGTAGCGTCCGTTCCCTGTTCGCTTGGATTGCAGTCGCTTTTCCGCGGCTGGAGCTGCGTGGTTCCGGCGTAGATGGGTAGCTTGACGCCACCCACGTGAGATGCACGCCCGCCGGCTCGGATGGAGCAGCATCGATGTCGACGTCGACGCCACCTCTGACCTCTCACCTGTATATCTGAGGAGGTCGCCGGGGAGGTCTCGGAACGCGCTGCCGAAGCACGGCCCGGGCCCCTCGGATGCAAGTGCGGGCCGAGGCTTGTGCGGCATGAGGATCGCGCTACGTCCCGCTTTGTCTAAACCTCCACCTCTGGACTCGGCGACTTCGGCTTCACATGTTGGGATTGTGTTGGCTGCCCATCTCAATCCGGGACTCCGCCTCCCTCTCCTACGAGCTAGTATATCATGATCCTACGGTAACAACGGCTGCTGGCAGCTTGACAGCACATAAGCATGGCCGACCCGAAGAAGGCAACCGATGGCCCTGCGGTCTCGGAAGTCGAAGCCTGGGACTACCGCACTCTACCGGACTGGGACGATGACTTTGTCGATGAGGACCACTTCCTCGAGTTTGCCTCGGCACTGTCGGCGCCTGAGGTGTCACCATCGGAGGAGAACCTGCTGGATCCAAAGAAGCCGGACACCGAGTTCATCACAGCGCTCAACGACTGGCGGCCGGTCCACCAGCGGGTACGAGGCAAGCAGAAGCCGACACACGCCATTACGAAGGCCAAGCGGAAGAAGAAGGTGCGGCGAGGGCGGGATGAGACGCGGGAGGGATGGACGTACAGCTTGATGAAGTACCCATTGCTGCTAATGGTGCTGGGCTGGCTCGTTTTCCTCGGCGCATCGTACATGCTCACCCGGCTGTACATCTACTGGTACGAGCAGTATGTCACGTGGCGAGGGAAGAGACAGCGGTTGCGGAAGAACTTGCGGCAGCAGACGAGCTACGAGGAGTGGGTGAAGAGTGCCAAGGAGCTGGACCACCACCTCGGCAGTGACCCGTGGAAGGAGGAGGACGAGTACGCCTACTACGACAGCAAGACCATCCGGCGCGTGATGGAGCAGATGAAGAGGTACCGGCGGCGGGCCGAGGCGGAGGAACGAGGGCCGGGTAATGGTGTAGGTGGGCAGCGGCCAATCGACGAGCTGCGGGGCTTGGCGGAGGCGTGTGTCAAGAACAACTTCGCCGGCTACGAGAACCCGCGCTTGTACTCCGAAACCTACTACGGCACCAAGGAACTGGTCCAGAACTATGTGGACGAGGTCTCCCGCACTCTCAAATTCCTGCTGTCGAGCCAGCAGCTCACGCCAGAGGACAAGCGCAACCTCTCCAAGCAACTCAGTACCAACTTCGGCCGCACGGCACTCTGTCTCAGCGGCGGCGCAACGTTCGCCTACTACCACTTCGGCATCGCCAAAGCCCTCCTGGACGCCAATCTCCTCCCAGACATCATCACAGGCACCTCAGGCGGCGCCCTAGTAGCAGCCCTCCTCTCCACCCGCACCGACGACGAGCTCAAGAACCTCCTCATCCCTGCTCTAGCCTACCGCATCCGCGCCTGTTCCGAACCCTTCTTCACCTGGGCACCCCGCTGGTGGCGAACCGGGGCCCGCTTCGACAGCGTCGACTGGGCCAAACGCTGCGCCTGGTTCTGCCACGGCTCCCTCACCTTCCTCGAAGCCTACCACCGCACCGGCCGCATCCTCAACGTCACCTGCGTCCCCTCGGACCCCCACTCCCCGACCATCCTCGCCAACTACCTCACAGCGCCCGACTGCGTCATCTGGTCCGCGGTGCTCGCCTCGGCTGCCGTCCCCGGCATTCTCAACCCCGTCGTGCTCATGCGCAAGAACCGCGACGGCAATCTGGAGCCCTACTCCTTCGGACACAAGTGGAAGGACGGCTCCCTCCGCACGGATATCCCTTTGAAGAGCCTGAACCTCCACTTCAACGTCAACTTCTCCATCGTCAGCCAGGTGAACCCGCATATCAACTTGTTCTTCTTCTCCTCCCGCGGCACCGTCGGCCGGCCCGTGACCCACCGCCGTGGCCGCGGATGGCGCGGCGGCTTCCTCGGCAGTGCCGTCGAGCAGTACCTCAAGCTCGACCTGAACAAGTGGCTCAAAGTCCTGCGGCACCTCGAGCTCCTGCCGCGGCCCTTGGGCCAGGATTGGAGTGAACTCTGGCTACAGCGCTTCTCGGGAACTGTCACCATCTGGCCTAAGAGCATCATGAGTGATTTCTACTACATCCTGACGGATCCGACGATGTTGCGGCTGGCGCGCATGATACACATTGGGCAGTTGGCTGCGTGGCCGAAGCTGAAGTTCATAGCGAATCGGATGGCGATTGAGAAGGTCATCCAGGCTGCGCGGGAGGCTGGGAGGCTGGAGACCGGGCAGGTGATGCCGACGCCTTTGCCGATGGTGTCGGGGGATGGTGGGGAGGAGCAGCAGCAGCAGCAGCAGCAGCGAGGTTTGAGGGGTGTGCTGTCGGCCGACGACCTGCAAAGCCTGCTCGCCAAGGCACGGGCTAGTGATGGGTCGGTCGAGGTGCCGGAGACTTTCCTGCTCACACCCGCCACGCAGCGCGAACAGCGGCCGCGCCTGTCGCCGCTGCAGTCATCAGCATCGCAGCAGCAGCAGCAACGCGATCACCGCGACGAGTCGCCGTCGTTTGGGAAGCGCTTCGCGGGCTGGCTGGGCGCGCTGCAGCAGTCTCCGTCGCAAGATCCCAAAGGTACTTCGGCGCGGACGAGCGCCGAGACTGTGCGCCCGACGATCAGTGAGCTGAAGCGGGAGTACCGGCAGCAGCAGCAAAGTGGGCAGCAGCTCCACCATCATAGGCGCGGCAGTGTGATGGAGGAGCTGAAGCGGCAGAGCGGGGTGTTCTGGGATGATGCTGAGGCGGAGGAGGAGACGGGTGAGGAGACTGCTGATGAGGGGGAGGGTGCGACGACGGATGAGGAGGAGGAGGATGCTGTCATGGCTGGGGATGACGTGGCGCCGTTGGGTGGCGAGGGTTATGGTACGGTGAGGCGGCGAAAACCGCAGATCACTGTCGATGATGGGGGTGGTGGGGATGGCGGGCCGGTGGCGCAGGACTTTGAGCTGGATGGGGAGGGGTTGTTGAGGTAGCTGGCACGACTCATGGGTGGGTGGAGGGAGGGTATGATTGATGGCTGTGTGCTTTTGGAGCGTTCAAGCGAGCGATTTTGTTGGGGATGGTCTGAGAGGGACAGAGACGGACGGTACGTCTGAGCAGTTCGTCGAGGGTATATGCTAAGTCTGGCAGACAGGATGCTCCTAGGGCGGAGCTTGCCAGTTCTGGTGGCTCGTACCAACAGTGTGCAAGAATGATTCCTGATAGCGGCGGAATCACACAAGCCGATCTGATTCAAAGCGAATAGTGGCACATGATCCATGTTGGCAGATGCGGTCCGATCATACGCCAAAAGCTTCTGCCGAGTGTTGACCCTGGTGAATGTCCAGTGGTCCTGGGGGTTTACTGGCTCTGGTGCTACTCTTCGATGCTGAGATAGTGGTAAAGGGCCTCATTTCCGATAAGCCTTTGGTCACTGTCGACGTTATTGAGAAAATCCGCGTTCTTGATCGTTCTCGCGGCCAACTTCACTGCGTCCGGGCTGTGCAGCTGATCTCGTGCCTGGCTTCCGATGAGTATATATTGTGAGCGCTTCTGTTGTTCCTTCGTTGAACACCAACTACGAACAAGCACACCGAGTTCAACTACAAGCATTACCGACCGAACTCCAAACCTAATCGAATCCCAGCAGCAACATCGACCATCACTTGAGCCCTGCCTCTACCGGTATCGACCACTTCGACGAACGCTAGCTTTATACCCGGATAATGCCAGCGCCCAAGTATCAAACCAATGGCCTTAAGAAGCCTACATCTAGCAGTAAGGTCGCCGCTCCGGCCAACACAGGGAATCGACCTCCTCAACGCCCGCACGCGTCGGCGGGCACGCAGCATGACTTGCGACCAGCTCAACCACCGAACCCGAGCACTCAGATGGTATCGAGGCCCAAACAGCAAGCTCATACGCAGCCAGTGAAGCAACCGCTCCAGCCAAAGCTGCCGGCCTTGAGACCGATTCAGCCAGCCCGTGTGGAGCAAGCGGCTGCGCAACATCACATGAACCCCCAATCGACATATGTGCCGCCCAAGCCGACACATATACAGTCAAAGCCGCGAGCATCCCCGGTTTCTACGAAGCCCATGAGTTCAGCGTCCTTGACATCGTACACTGACCGTACCTCATCGTCTACTACAGGCATAGCACCTAGGCTTAGGATACTATCGGTCGAAGAGCAGAGGGAGTCTTCGCGCTCTTTCGCAGGCGAGGGCAGCAATAAAAAGGGGAAAGGCCGGAAAGAGAGGACGTCGGAGAACTGGCCACACCCGTTCGCGAACAATCCCGATTTCCCCGACTACGTGGCGCCGCCACTAAGGGGCACGTTTACTACTGCGCCGCCGCAACCACCGGCACAAGATGTGTATGCCCAACTACCACCAGCACCGTCCAATGCACACTGGCCATGGGGTGGTGCACCTGAGGGCCCGCCCGCTCAGTATCAGCCCCCGCCACCGAATCCAGCGCCGCCCCAGGCTTACCAGTATCAGCAAGGCTATGCTGGTGGCTACCAATATGGCCAGGCAGGCCCGGCACCACGTCAGCAAGGTGCAGTTGGCCAGGCAGGCCCGGCACCACGTCAGCAATTCCAAGTCTACGCTGATCGCCGCCAACCCCGCGCATCAAACATGACGACTTTCCAGCAGCTGCAAGCCAATCACCCTCCGAATCCGGAACTGACAGATGCACGCTATGAGCCTTATCCAGGGGAGGGCGTCCACCCACGAGAGCAACATGGAGCCTACCTGAGACGTATGGCAGCTGGTCGTCGAGCCGGGTCAAACAGTCTTTCGACGTTGGAGTGCATACAGATCTGGAATCGTCGCTTTCCGGATGATCGTCGAGGACCTCCATGATCTGCGCGCAGCCTGCTCCGCAAATCAGCGAGCAGCTCTCTCGGCGGCCTGGGCGTGCTGTAACTCTGGCACCATTCTGATTTCCTGGATTTATGCGCTGCCTTGCAATATATGCTATGTGGAGCTAGGAAGCTTGACTAAGTCCAATATCAGTAGGCGGTAGTGTAGTTGTAGGTAGGTAGCGTGTTATCAGATAGCTAGCAGCAACCACAAGCGTTATGATCCATAAGACCTGAACTCCCCATTGTGCCTGGCCAGACACATGTTTCCCCCGATTCGGCTAGCCTCACGTGCCGGTTACCGGTTGGATTATCTCGTGGACTAGGTACCTTACGAGAGGAAACCCAGTAAGGTACTGTTTGAATAGCTCGTATAGTTGCTAGATACGCCCTCTACAGTCTACACTCCACTAAGTAGCTTATACTATAATACGCATATTTAACGACCGCTACCAATGATTAGCTCTAAAAGACTGGAAACAACCTTCTGTAAACGAACTTATCCTATATAGATTATACAAGGTTGTTACGTCGTCATTCCGGATATACCACTACAGGCAAAGGGGCTGGCTCTCTAACCTCGGCATACGCTGAATCGAGCATTCGCGTCGGACCCTAATACCCGACGTTTGAGCGGCTTGTCTGCAAGTCTTGAGACTTGCAGATATACGGAATAATGGAAGACCGGCGAAACTCGTGCTCGAGAACCGAACGTGATCGCGCTCGCTCGCATGCCAGCAACAGGGCTTGCTGCATCTAGTTAGGGGTGCGCGACTAGCACGCCTCTGGGCAGCACAGGGCGGCACAGGCAGTACAGCTGAGAATCCTTCGGCCGCGCTAATGCTATGATACACCACTGACTTGCCAATTGGACAGGATGTGGCAATCCTAGCAGTAGAACTGCCCAGGTGTAGGGGGGCTGATGGGGATCAGGATCTACGGTGGCGCATGGGGACCAGGGTGCTTGTTATGGTGCTTATGCGCCTACCCTCATCTTTGCGCTGCGGAGTTGACATGCTGCCTGCGCCTACGCCTGCGGCTGTCGCTCGTGAGCCTTCCTCTTTCTTCTCTCTCCTTAGAGTCTTCTGCAGTTTGGACAGGTACTGTAGCTATGCTTGCCTTCACACTCGCTAGAGCATACTCGCTCACCTTTCTCGTTACGATTGCACACGCGCAAAACGGTACCTATGTTAACACCACCTCCTCTGCCTCGCCTTCGACAATTACCGCGCCGCCTATCACTACAACTCTTAGCGCTAATGCCTCGCTCGCATGGCAGACTACTGCCTTCAACCCAGTTATACCTAACCTCGTTACGATGTGGTGCGTCGATTACAATGTCACGGATGGCAATGTCGACGTCAGCCCTTGCGAGGCTGTATGCCCTGCTGACAACCAAGCTTGCCTCTCTGCTGCGAACTCAGAGGCCTCTACCTGCTCTCCACAGTGGGCCGCTTACCTGAACTTGTCATCTGCATGGGCCTCCATATACCGACCTGGCTCTACGACGTATCTGTACACCGAAACCGACACATACCCGATATCGCTTTATTCCTCTCTCAGCACGGACAGCACCTGGTCGAAACAGCTTTACCAGGGCGGTTTCTTCAATCCTGTTTATGCTTTCGGCACTCCAAGTGTAAGCACCAGCTATGACACAAGGGTAGACACTTGGGTGTTCCCCAAAGGAGCGCCAATGACCGAGAAAGACTTTACATACACCTTTACGACTGAAGGAAGCATTGTCACAACCACCAGTCCAGATCTCGCCCTCGTAACAACTGGGTTCCCATTACAGACGCCAGCTTGCACCATTACAAGCGTTCAGTCACTGTCGTGCGGAAGCTGCACCGTAGGCCAGTTGAAACTCGTTCAATTCCATGAGGCTCTGTACTGACATTTAGTGAAGGTGGTGGCTCCGTCCAGCTGTTCTATTGGCCTGTTTCCGCAACCTCAGCCGTAGCGTCCAGTGGCGCACTGAGTGCTCGTTCCAACTCAACAGCAAATGCCACCAGAATTGCAACGGTCGGCGACCTCACCATGACATCGCCTTTTGTCTACATATCCTTGCAAACCGCCACCGCGACGGACGCATGTGGCCGAGTGGGCGGCCATTACAGCGGCTCTGTTTTGACGCTGAACCCTACAGACGTCTCAACAGTCTACGGCGCGCAGGGCGCCGGCTATGTGCCAGATCAGGCGTTGAGAATCAATTACGCGGATCTCCAAGGCGTGGTGCCTGCATCAGTGTACGAGGAGAACAACAATTGTCATTCGGGTGCGCCACGATATACAATGATCAGTACAGGCCTACACTTGCCATCCCGCCACAGGTCCGGTCGCTCGACCCGGCGTGGGCCGCTTGCGCTTTGGATTTGAATGGTATCGTCTTCTTCATCTGTATGGACAACACAACAAACGTGCTGACAAATGTTAGGCCTATACGATCCGCCCACTGCTCTTACGGCCGCGCAGACAATCGCGCTGCCGACCGTACCCTCGGTGTATTCGAGTACTGATAGGACGACAGCTGCTGCATCAGCGACACCATCCTCATCGCCGACTCACTCCTTAGCACAGTCGACCAGCACGCCCACCGCATTACCCGATTCCGCTTCGACGATAGAGTCGTCCTCGCAGTCGAGCCACTTGGCAACCCAGGCCTCAGAATCTCACGAGAGTACTGGTGATACCGTCTCATCTTCTGTACAGGCTGTCACGAATCCCTCCTCTACAGCACTGAGTGCTTCGCCCGCCACAGAGAGTCCGTCTGCTAGCGAGAGTGCATCGACCCTACCTGAGTCCGTAGCGGCCTTCTCTCAACCGCCAAGTGCTTCCGCGGGGCAGGATACTTCAAGCACCGACCCCCAAGAGACCTCCCAGTCCACTTTTAGCAACGATGCAGCGGTGACGACTTCGGCCACTACTGGTGTCGGCGGAATCATAGCAAGCGTCCTAGGCCTGACAAGGTCGAGCGCTTCTGCCGATGCAGTCACCAGCAATTCAGGAAACGACGACCCCTCCGACCCAACGTCTGCAGCTGTTTCAACGCAGCAATACAGTAGCCCGAACGGCGCCTTAGGGGCAGGACCGAGCACCGCCATCTCCCCTGCGAACCCGGAGGAGCCGAGCACGACTGAGCTAGGAGCTGCAACCTCTGCCATCCCGTCGACTCAGTCAGCAGCGATTGTACTTGGCACAAGCACTGTTACTGCAGACAGCGACGGCCAATATAGCCTCGCCTCTGGATTTACCTTAGCACCAGGCTCGGTAGCAACCGTCTCGGGCACCACAGTTTCTCTTGCACAGTCAGGCGATTATGCTGTCATTAACGGCGAGACGACACCTGTAGCTTCAAGAGCAAGCACGGCGGCGCCCTCGAGCCTGCAGCTGACGGTGGGTGACCAGGTCTACACGCAAGAGTCGTCATCTGCGTATGTTATCGCTGAGCAGACGCTGTCTCCAGGCTCTGCCATTACCGTCTCGGGTACCACAGTGTCTCTCGTACAGTCGGGCGGTTACGCTGTTGTCAACGGCGAGACGACTTCTGTGTCCCTTGGAGCGAGCACCTTGCCCTTAAGCCCGCAGATAACGGTAGGAACGCAGATCTACACCCAGGACTCGTCGTCGCTCTATGTGATCGAGTGCCAGACGCTGTCTCCTGGCTCTGTCATCGTGGTCTCCGGTACCACCATGTCGCTGGATTCCTCTGCTGACCAAGCTGTTGTTGACGGGATCACCCAAACTGTGGGTTGTGCTGCAGGTATCACTACCTCGCCGGGAGTATATGTGGCGGATGGCCAGACTTACACACAAGGGACCTCTGCTGTGCTTGTGATCGTGGGAAATACGCTTAGTGCGGGCAGTCAAACTGTGATATCTGGCACGACGTATTCACTGGCCCAATCCGGTACCGCTCTTGTGGTCGACGGAACGACGAAAGCTCTCGAGAATGCATCATCCCAACCTAGCGCAGCGGTGCTGACCTTTGATTCCGAGACACTGACGGAAGGTATCGACTCCGCGTTCACCTTGGGCGGGCAAACATTGCACGCTGGCAGCGCTGTCACCGTCTCCGGCACCACCTTGTCTTTCGACTCATCAGGCTCGGTAGTTGTGGTCAATGGGGTGACTCACCCACTGAGCGCTCCTGTCGCGACAGCCCCAACCCTTCTCACTGCCAGCGCAACCGTCAGGAGCACAGTAACGTCTACTAAATCTGCCTGCTCCGCCGGACTGCCCGCCTCCGGCAGTGAAGGTGGACAGATCGCTTCAGCATCAAGTACTGCCTCATCTGCAGCTTCTGGGAAGCTACACGGCTTGAGCTGGTTGTCATTGCTGGCCTTTCCAAGCGTCTTTTACCTAGCGCAGCAAGTCTAATGACTGATACGAGCTGTTTGGCGTTGGTACCTTTGGAACACCTGCATGCTAATAAGGTCTGGCAAACACCTCCATGTAGGCACGACAAACGCAGAAAGCGCTGCCGCCGTCAAACCTGCTATTTAGACATGTACGCAACGGCGCTGGCGGCTGGCCTTACGTGCCTGTCACAGGTCGTCTTGGAGCATTTACCTCGCGGATTGTCTCACGAACTACGAGAGGAACCTTGATGCTGTGTGAATAGCTCGCATGTGCAAAGATACGACTTCCACGAGTAGTTTTACTTCCTAGCTTCATACTTACAACATGCATCTTCAACGACCACTACCGATATACACCTATAAGAATGGAAGCAACCTCCCATGAACGAAATTATCCAACACATATCACACAAGATCACCGCGGACACACCACCACGGGCGAAGGGGTGTTCTCTAGAAACGGCACACGTTAGAATCCAGCACTCGACTCTAATAGCCAACGTATTGAGCGGCTTACAGACGGCAGCCGGGGTGCCGGACATGGATCTCGACCTGATGATGCAGCAAGCCATGATGGCGAAGGCTATGCGCCGAGCAGCCATGGAGCGCGCTCTGGGCCAAGACCCCCGAATGGCGATGATGCGAGATCCAAGAATGGCGATGATGCATGACCCGCGGATGGCCATGATGCGAGATCCCCAAATCGCCATGATACGAGATCCCCGAATGGCTATGATGCAGGACCCGCGGATGGCGATGATAGAAGACCCGCGGATGGCCATAATGCGAGACGCACGGATGGCCATGATCCAGGACCCGAGAATAGCCATGATACAGGACCCACACGCAATGTTGCACGGCCGCGGTCCACGCAAAGCAATTTCTGGAGATGGAAGCAAAAGTTCCACCGACTCGGCCGGCCGCAATCCATTTGCCACTTGTTTAGGCGGACGTGGCAGGCATCATCGTGGGGACCGTCATGGGAATGACATCCCGGTCCCAGGCTACAAGCTGGTCGAGCCTCTTCAGCCGGGCGGCATGAGTGAAGCGGTCAATCTCGTCAAGGAGATGAACTCTGGCAAGCTGTTCGTTGAGAAGCGTGTCCGTATCGACCCGTGTCCGTATCGACCGTGCCCGCAAGCACCGCACGACTGCCGAGCTCCATGCTCTACAGCGTGTGGAGCGCGGGCGCAACCTCAACTACATGATCAAGTGCATGTGGGACGAGCGTAAGGGCTTCTGCAGCTTTATCCTCGAGTACTGTGATGGCGGAAGCCTGGACCAGAAGATCGCCGATCGGATCAGGAAGGGCAGGATGTTTGAAGACGGGTTCGTATGGCACACATTGGTGGGTATCGCGAAAGCCCTGGCATTCCTCCACCACGGTATCCGCGACTTTACGAAGGATGAGCCGGCCGACACGTGGGATACCATCTGCCATCTCGACACAAAACCGCGCAACATCTTCTTCTCTTCCGCTGGCCAAGAGGGCCCGCACTTGCGTGTGGTGGTGGGAGACTTCGGCTGTGCGGTCAAGCGCTCTGACCTCGAGTTCGGCATGGTAAGATACGAAGCGCATCAGCACGACCAGGAAGAAGCAACGTTGACATCTGAATGCAGGAGCATCCTCGTCAGCAGATGTGTGGCACCCCAGAATGGTACCCGCCAGAAGGCCGCATCGAGATGGTTGGTGCCACTCGCACCCGCTATGGCTCTGCAAGCGACATCTGGCAGATGGGCGCCACGATCCATACCATGTGCCGCCTGCTCGAACGTCCAGATCCCAGCATCTACACCTTGGATCCCTGGTCCTCTGCCTGTGGCAGGCGCTACGGCGAGCGTCTCAATGGCGCCGTGCTTTGGTGTTGCTTCCCGAAATGGCAGAAAAGGCCGTCCGCTTTTAAGCTGGCCAAGGAAGTCGTTAAGATGGCGAGGGATAAGGGAATACCGCAGCTAGCGACCATGCGTGGGTGAGCAGCAGTGAGGGGTGGTGGATAGCAGGGTGACCCTAACAAGCGGTCGCCATCCTGGCCAGCAGAAGACTCTCACGGTTGCATATACCATCGAGGAGAGAGTGCTCCTTCGTACCCGCTTCGGTCCCACGAGGGAAACAATGCGCGCTGACCAAAAGCACTCCACTCCGTACCAACATAGACATCGAGACTAGCTATAGAGTCTGGCTGTCGTAGCGTTTTCGCTTGCATGGCCTCCAAAAAGTGTACATACTGGCGGGGACAATAACGGTGGTCGTGGCATCACCATGCAATGCCAAAACCGTCGACTCCACAGTGACCGTCGTAGTCCACGTCAGACTACAGTAGCCGTCGTATGGCCTACGAGATCTGAAGGGCATCAGGGTACGTCCGAGGTTTACGCATGTCTTTAGCCTTCCTAGGGCCCACTCGCGGTGAGCAAAAGTAAAGGATTTGGAGGAGTCCAGCCTGTCCAGGACACAGCTTAGATGTCATAGAAGATACGACCATGACATTGTATGCCTTTATTCCGCACCGCCCGTAAGCGCAGTTGCGACTGCTTCGTACGGACAAACGGAGATAAGAGTGATATATGAACTTTCTCGCACGAGATACCTTAGGTGCGTTCGGCAAATGCGGCCCGGCGCCTCGTAAACCCGAAAGTCCGAACGGCGAGGCTGAGAAGGGGCTGACTGAGGAAATGAACAGGGTGAAGCGATCAGATCTTTCTTCTCATGACCTCACTCCATGGTTGACCATATATCGCCATCGCCTTCCAATCGCTTTGCTGCTGGTCATCATCGACCGCGACTTCACACATTCCTTCGTCTTGCTGGTCAAAGCGCCTTCTCAACATCGGCTAGGTAGCTTGACTTGGCGAACGGAGATCGGATTCCGCCTTCGAGATGGTGATAGAGAGCTCGCCCGATGTGCCAGCATCGCACAACCACGATCTGCTGGACGAGGAGAAGCTCGACGGAGAAGGTTCTGACAGGCAGCTGGATTTAGTCAGCAACGATGGCGAGAAAGACTCCCAGCCAGTAGAGGCCGCTGCACTGGCGGAGGCTAAGCCTACAGGGTCACCTGGGCCCCCAGGAGGACCTGTACCGAATGGCGGCACGCAGGCGTGGTTGCAGGTACTGGGAAGCTGGATATTGTTCTTCAATACTTGGGGGTGAGCATCGTCTGCGCAGATTTACCACTTGACACCAAACATGCTAATGCTTGAGATAGCATCCTGAACACCTTTGGCGTGTACCAGACCTACTACGAGGGCGGGTCACTTTTCCAGGCCAGCTCCTCAGACATAGCGTGGATCGGGTCCATCCAAGCAGTGATGCTGCTCCTTACCGGCGCCGTCGTCGGCCCCTTCTACGACCGCGGCCACTTCCGTTGGCTGCTTGTCGTGGGTTCCTTCGGCGTAGTCTTTGGGCACATGATGTTGAGCCTATGCCACACTTTCTGGCAAGCCCTCCTCGCTCAGGGTTTCGTCATCGGGATCGGGGCCGGAATGCTCTTCGTCCCTGCTGTGGCCATCATGCCCACCTATTTCAGCACGAAGCTAGGCCTGGCGCTCGGCATTGCTGCATCTGGAAGTTCTACTGGCGGCATCATCTATCCCATCATGTTTTACAAGCTGATCAACGAGATTGGATTTGGCTGGGGTGTCAGGATTCTTGGCTTCACGGCCCTCGTCCTGCTCATCGTCCCACTGGCGGTCATGCGCATGCGTGTGAAGCCTGGTAGGGTACGGGCGGTGATCGATCTGAGTGCTTTCACCGATGGACCCTTTATGCTCTTCGTGCTTGGTTGTGGGGTTGGATTCATCGGTCTCTATGTTGGCATCGTAAGTGAAGCACGGCTGCCTTACCTGCCATATTTGCGACAAAGACTAATCATGGCCCCTATCCAGTTCTACCTCTCCTTCTTCGGGCAGGCAACCGGTATCACGGACGCCAGCTTGTCGTTCTACCTGGTACCGATCTTGAACGCTGGTTCTGTATTTGGTCGTACACTGCCGAACTGGCTATCTGACAAAATCGGGCCGCTGAATGTCATTGCACCAGGTGAGTGGATGTTCCCCTGCTGCACTGCGAGAAAGCGGCGGCTAACACGAAGATAGGAGCCTTCATGGTCGGCATAGTCCTGCTCTGCAACATTGCTGTGCATAATGTAGGCGGCATCGTCGTCACTGTGGTGTTGTTTGGCTTCTTCAGCGGCATCGTAAGCACACCGAACCGTACCACCTCTGAGGTCGATTCTAATCTTTCATGTTAGTTCATCGCACTGCCACCTGTTCTTTTCGTGGGCTTGACGAAAGACAAGTCCAAGGTCGGCACCCGTATCGGTATGGGCTTTGCCCTCGTGGGCTGTGGTGTGTTAGCTGGCGGCCCTGGTGGAGGCGCCATCCTGCAAAGGAAAGGCAGCGCGAACAGCGACCTGGACTGGACTGGTACCTGGGTCTTCGGCGGTGTTTGTGCGATAGCGGCAGGCGTGATCCTCATGGCGCTGAGGTGTTGGAGAGTTGGGTTCAAGCTAATGGTGAAGGTATAGAATAGTGACTTTGGTCTTATGCTCCACAGTTGGAGCGAGTAACAGTGTACATATAGAACATAGAGCGCCTGGCTTGACATGGCACAGTGAGATATACAGTGGGTGGACTACTCCGTTCCAGCAAGCCGACTCGTGGTGTTATGTACCGTACGATGGCTATGGTGCAGGACAGACCGCACCCTCAGAAGCCGCGTGAAGACCCATCACTGCACTGACGCTGGTCCACTGCATCGAGCTGTTACTGCGGTCTAGTCGCTGCTCCAACCTGGTCGACGAAAGGAGCTAAGACCATACACTTGCAATATCTTATATAGTTGGACGTCACCTTCACTGCTTCACCCAAGCCAGTTCTTCCTTCTCCCTATTGCGCCCGACTTCGCCAAGCACTTGGGGGCTTGGTGTTAGTACACGCATTGTTGACACCACATGGAGTCATCGCCGCCATTCATCGAGGAGCAGACTACAAACGCAGGACTTCGTATGCATGGCAATAACAGCTTGTAGGGCATACGGAGAACGCAGCGAAGATACGACCTACGCTATCTTTCACGATCAAGGGAAGGCAATCGGCTTGTAAGAAGGGTTAGAAGGTACTCGTTAACGGTGCTGGCATGCTATTCCGGTTGCTAGCGTCATCTTCGTTCGGCGAGCGCAGTACTTTTAACGGGGACGTAGTACGGCGTGCAATACGCCGGCAAATGCGAGCCCCCAGAAACGGAAAGAAAGGAAGAAGAGTGGATGGTGTGATCACTTGCCAATGTCTGCAAGGCCAGTACCGCAGCCTTGAGCTTTATCATGTTGTGAGAGCATCTCAGGCTATGAGCTCGTCTTCCTACGATTACTTCACACAATGCAGGTTCCCAAAAACGGCACTATCCTCGCACGCTTGTTCCCGGATGCTGATGCTCGTGATGTGCTCCACGATCTCGACACATCAGGCCACACCCAGTGGTAAGGGTGACGCGTTCAGAGCCATTTGTAAAGCCCCGCTGCTTCCACAATATCGAAAGTATCGATACTGTCGGACAAACCAGCCACAAGGTAGCATCCGCTGTCCCAAGCACTACCGATGCCGTTGATGTTGCAGCGCAGGACTTCATGGCCACAGCATGCAGCCCTACGAGGCAATCTTGACTGCAAAAGAGATCGGATTGGTCACGACACCTAGGCTACCCAGCCTTGTAACACGTCTTCGTTCCCGCAGGCCGCGCCATGCGCGCCCTGCGCCGGTAGAACGCAATGCGCCGTACCCGTCACCCAGTCCACGGCCACGGCTCTCCTCCCCTTCGATGACTTGACCCCGCAACATGGTAGCTAAACAACTGCGGGGTTTGTAGCGTTGCAGGTACCAGTTGCCGGATGGGACCACCGCGTGGCTGAAGTGGAAGAGCTGCACCGATTGGTGTTGTTGTCGAGGCTTGAGAAGCTCTCGTACGGTCGTACCTCCAAAGATGGTGTTTGCGGTCGTTACTTGTTAGACATTAGGGTGATACCTAATTAGTAGGTACGCAAAGGAACCAGTAATCACGACCGGTGAAGGGCTTGCAGTAGTTCTGCCACCTACCTTGTACAGCAGATTAGGGTACACATTCCCGTGCTACGAACGGGAGGATGCTCACCGGATCAAGTAAACAAAGACCAACGGAACTGCCAACAAATGAGTGGTCCGCGCGGCGTGTAATGGTGGGTGTTTTACGCACGTAAGGGACGTATGGTACTATGGAAATTAAGTGGACAATGGTCCAGGTCATGTCAATAACGAGCTGTTGCCTGTTATTAGTGTGTTCATAATGCTGTTAGGTAGGTATACCCGGCAGAGGATCGTCATGAACGTGCGGCGAAAGGGCCAGCCTGGCCAGGTCGTAGAAATCCTTTGGCTCGGAGCGTTGCGCGAATGGTTGCCTCTCCAATGTCGCCAAATTTCGACCTCCTGTCCTGTGCATCAAAGATTGAAACCATTTCTCGAACCATGATTACCGGTGAACTTGGTGAAGGTCGAGACGAACGCTATGCACGGAACGGGGACGGGACTCGGGAGCAGGAGTGCCGTAGCCCAGTGGTACCTCTTTTATACGCTCACCACGTGTCAGTCCCTGTCCAGTGTCTGACTCTAACAACAAGGGTTATCGGGACGCGGCCCGTGGGAGATGAGATGGTCCAAAGTTGATGTGCTTTGCTGCTTCGATTGGAAGACATCCAAAAGCCTGAGGGGTAACGTGGTTACGTGGCTGTATAGGAGATGATCAAGGGTTGTTGGCAATCAGACGGATGAAGATCATCACGTCAAAGAAAGCACGTCGGAGGAATACAGCCGCCGTGCTTACGGTGGGACGAAGAAGAGACTACGGAGACTACCGCCCTATCAGTGTTCAAAGTTCAAACTGTAAAGCCCATCCAATCACCACCATCATCTGGCCTTTTGATCGGCGGCGAATACAACATGAACGATCAAGCAAAGTGCCATACAAAGTTTCAAAGTACGAAGCGAGAGTCGGACATGATCCGTGATGAACAGTTGACGGGAGACAAGAATTATGAGATTGAGGTTCACCGTGTTTGCAGGACGCCTGACGGCATCGCGCGTGATTGAATAGTCGCGTGCCAATCTGAGTGTTTCATTGAGGCTCGATATAGTCCCTAGTGTCCCGATTGCACCACGTTGCTACCTACCTGGTGGACACATAGTGGAGTAACGATTTGCCTACACGACTTCGAGAACTGACTCAACTAAGGCCTGCCAATCCACGGCAGTGACACAGCTCATTATCCCCCATACTTCGTTTCCACTTCGTTTCCACTTCGTGAAGCGTGCTGCAGCCTGCGTGACCGCCGGGCTCGCCAGTATATCAACGGCGTGTGCGACAGACTCCGGAGCGCGCGAAGGTGGCTTTGGAGGTGCCGGCAATTTGCAAGGGTAGACTGTGGAGAAAGCTTAGCCTCTAGGATCGCGCATGTGGCTTTCTCCACAAACAGGGGCCCCTGTAGGTTCGGATATCGATTGCTGACTACTACCAGACTCATGTCGACTGGTGGCCTGTTAGCACTCGTTCGAAGACTGCTCGACTTCGGCTTGCACTTCGTAGAAAGAAGAGTGGGGAGGCTCCCCGAAACGTAGGACCATGTGCGTTGTCGCAGGTAGATCTTTGCTTACAAACTAGAACATCTTAGCCGACGGCTTTTGGCCCCTGGTCTGCATATTACTAAGATCTGTATGATGGAAGGATTTGTGCTGTAGAGGGCAAGCCTGTTTTATTAGCTGCATACCATTTCACCTACACAACGAATCAGTGAAGACGAGAACGGTGCAAACACGTCAGCGCACGAGTGGGATTGCCCGCGATCAATAAGCACATGATCCTCTAGCCTTATCATGCGTGCGCAATGTTTCGTACGTTCCCGTCTGGCTCGGGTTGTCGCAGGATGATGACCCAAGTCGGGGCGCAAATGGCTCAGGGAAACAAGCAACATTACTGCTCGCCCTACCCGCGCATCCTGAAGGATTGAGGCGACACGGTCGCCTGCATATATCTCCACACAGGATAAGAGGGGATGTCCGCTTTGGCGGAGGCGGCAAATGATTGGTCCTCGGTTGCGGTGTTGGTGTTTTGGGCGACCAGAGGCCGATGTGTGCGTTTGTCTGCGATAGCTTGCGACTTCACATGCCATATTTCCGGCCGAAACGATTGCGCGAAATAATCGAATGCCACGATCTCGTCTCTGATGGGTCAATTCGCTCACCGGCGGTTGGCAGTGCATACTGCAATCAACGAACATACCATAGTGTTTCTGAGTGACGTCGAGGTCACCGTCTTCGCGGCGGTCAAAGAAAGATCGCTTAATGGAATGCTAGGCTGGGAACGGCTTACCGTCAGGGAACGCAAGGTTTATAGAGTGATCGAACGCCCAATACGGCTTAGCAACGTCCAAACTTAGGTGTGTGCCAGAAAAGCAGACCGCTCAGCCACGCTTTTCGCAGGGACCGCACGCTCACGACGTGCATGGGCCTAATCGACGGGTGTGCCGAATCCCAGCGAATCAGATCATGGCGTTGTTTCCAGGAGTGTGGGTTGACAACTTTGACTGTCCTACCTGGCGGACCGGCGCAGGCGGAGGTATCCGGTGTCGATGAAGGCTTTCCTTTCGCGGTCAAACAGGGTGCACATCACTGGACGAAAGGCGCCTTATCCGTGTCCAGTCTCTGGTTCGGGCATGGTGTCACCTCGCTCCAAACGAGTTACAGCAACTTTTGGAGGCGTCGCTGCTCGCTTTGGGACAGGTCACAGGTGACACTACACGGTCGACAAAAGGGAGACACCGTGGGGCGCGCGTTAAGGCTTCGTGCATGTCCGGTCAAGGGTGGGTTCGGCTCACCGTTTACCAAGCCGGACGTGCAGGAGCATGTCTCTGCTCGGGTACCACGAGTGCGCGGACAGACCACCAGATGAGAGGTGTCGCACTGTCGCAGTCCCGTCACGCCTCTCCTAAAGGACCGCGGATACACCGTCTGATCCATGCCCATGCAGGGGCTTTGGGCGGAGAAAAAGGTACGCTACCAAAAGCTGCCCGCTCCGTAGGGCAGTACAGGGTCCCTGCAAGCGTGGCTCGTGCTGCGCATCTCTCATTCGGGGCCGTGATGGATTCTTATACATAGCCTTTGGGCTTCGCCTCCCAGTACTATCCTAATTCTAGCTTGCCAGTCAGCAGTGCCTTGGGACCACGAGAATACCGCCAGCAACTAGTGATCCATAAGGCAGGCCTTGATCCCCAAGACGATTTGCTTGCTTCAGGTACCCGCAGATCCCTACGATCCACCACCTGTTGGAGCTAGCTCTGGAACCACCACGCGACTTCTGGTATTCGAACAAGTCGACGAGTGTTCCATACCAACCCAAGATCTTCCTCGAGAACACAGCGCCATCTTGGACAACTTGGATACCTCCCAAGTGTGCGTGATCTACACATCGTCGGTTAGCGCTTAGTCCTAACAATCACACAGCCCTGTATCACCTGAACGGTGCACTTACGACTCCTGCGATCCTCTCGTATGAATCGGAAAGGCGGACATGGCCACATACGCAGAATATCAGCAGCACACCATGGCGTCTGACAGCAACGACTTCACATTGTACCCGTTCCTAGAGACGTGGAACGAGCAAAACTACCTGCCTACATCTCTCACGGACAACAGTTATATGCACCCGACGCCGTTCGACGCATTCCAGGCGCAGCAGGCTTACGCCCAACCCGGCCAGCAACTATTCAGCTTCAATACCGAGTCATATCCACAAGCGAAGAACCACCTCCAACCGCAGAGTCCGAACTACTCACCCTCAAACTCCGCATCAAATTCGTTTGACTTCCAGCACCCACCGATTCTCTCTTCGACTTCCGACTCCGGCGCGTCGGTGCAGAGTACCATCTCCTCTGCGATGGGCTCACCTTCTGTTCAACACCAAGCGTCGAACGACTGGAACAGCCAGCAGCACATGGCCATGTTGCCAGGTATCGTGCAACACGACAGCATAGCGCAAGACTTGTTCGCGACGACCAACTTCGACCTCGAGACCATTCCTGCTACTGAGAAGGGCTGTGTCGGTGAGTTTACAGCTATTTCCTCTTCTCAGCAGTTGCAAGCAATCCAGCCGTTGGATCTGTCGTCTTTGCCGTTTTCCTTCAACCCTATGTATGGTGCGCACCCTGCCGGATATGAGAGCTGGTCTCTGTACTCGGGCGAGTTGGCACCGAACGCCGCATACCAGAACATCGCACATCCTGCAGCCCTGGCAGCAGGTCCGTCCAGCATTGCCATGATGGACGCTATCAGCACCAACGACAACATGTTCAGGTCTCCGACAACACCTGCCTCTGCGACGTCTCCGGTACTGGAGCGCGTCAAAGGGAACCGACGAGCTTCTGTGGCGTGTCAAACATCGAAGAGGGCGCGAGCCTCGTCACCTTTGGCGACCTCCGTGTCGTACCACGAAAGCGACGTCCCACCACGCCCACACGCGCCACTGCCAACATTCAGCTCTCCTTTCTTTTCTCAGTCCAGTGGACATTTCGTACCTCCTCTCGAGTCTTCTTGTCCGTTTCTCTCCTAGTCTCTAATCTCTTTTCTCCGACCATTCTTCGGCCGAGAAAGCTGAGCATATGCTAATAGATTGACTCCAGATCCTTCGCTCATCCAACCATACTCGCCAACACAGCTCGTGGGCATCCAGTTTCCGGAAATGCAAGCGGCAAACTCGCCACATAACTTGGCCTACCCGCAAGCCGCATCGCCTGTACCCTCTAAGCACTCCATCCACAGCCCACGCATGTCAACAGGCAAAGCACCATCACCTTACACGCGAACACAGCCGTGGCAGCCATACCCAGCGTATCCCAGCTCGCGACGACAGTCGATCTCCTCGGTGCACTCGCGGCACAGTCAAGGCTCGCTGTCTTCAGACGACTCGAACAAAGGCCTGTGTCTGATCCCAACCTGCGGCAGGCACGTCAAGGATTTGAAGGCACACATGCTCACGCACCAAAATGAGCGACCCGAGAAGTGCCCCATCCCGACCTGCGAGTACCACACCAAGGGTTTCGCGCGGAAGTACGACAAGAACCGGCACACCCTCACGCATTACAAGGGGACCATGGTGTGCGGCTTCTGTCCAGGCAGCGGCAGCGCGGCGGAGAAGAGCTTCAACCGTGCGGACGTCTTCAAGCGACATCTGACATCGGTGCATGGCGTCGAACAAACGCCCCCAAATGCGCGCAGAAAGAGTCCGACAACGGGCGCGAGCAAGAGGCCGTTCGGTGCGCGTGAGGCCTCGGGCATGTGCTCGACTTGCGGCGTCACTTTCCCAAGTGCGCAGGACTTCTACGAGCATCTGGACGACTGCGTACTCCGTGTCGTGCAGCAGGCCGATCCAAGCGAGGCCATCAACGAGAAGCTGCTGTCTTCCGTCGCGGACGATAAGCAGGTCCAGGAGACAATGGAGAGGCACATGCTGCCATCTACCACCGACCTCAGCGCCTCGACCTCTTTTGACGAAGAGGAAGTCGAAGAAGATGAGGAGGCTGCCGACGAAGACGATACGAATGACGGCACCTACGGTAGCCGGAATGCCAAGTCAGGGAAAGGCGCGCTCAAATCGCGCAAGTCCGCCGCCGCCGGCACTTCGAGTTGACAATTAGCACATCCCCGAGGTGTCTCAGTGCAGCACGTCGGGGGTGGTACCCATATCTCCAGCAGTGGTGCAGTCAGCAAGCTTAACGGCCCACGTAAGGGGATGACTTTCTCGAAGAACGGCGTCCCTCTCGCCGCCGGCACAGCAACCGTCAAAGGTTCGAAGCGCAGGAAGAACTACCCGCTGTCTTGGGGTGCCCAGCCCGAGAAGATGAGGATGAAGAAGAGGGTGTTGTGTGTGTACGATGGCCAACGCCGCTTGTGGAAGGACGACATGATGCTGGATGCTGATCATGAAGTTCGCATCCCGCTGCCGGGCATGGGTGACGGCCGCGCGTGGGTCACCGACCTCGACATCCAGACCTTGAACCGAGCGGAAGGTCTGCACAACGCGACCGAGGAGGAGAAGGGTCCGTGGGATCCGGAGCTCGACCAGCTCCTGCAGTAAGCCCGTCCCGTGAGGACCGCGATCTTGGACATGACATGCATGACAAATGTATTTGTACTTCTTGCTGCCTTTGCGCGATACCATCATGAGTTGTTTCTGGATGATGACACAGCTCAGCTGTTTGATGCTTTACGACTGCATTCTGATACGGCATACGCAGCGGATACGTCCCTGTTCACCTGCATACTTGTTGTTAGCTAGCGAATAGTGCTGGACACCCACCAGAATGAGAGACAGAGAGGACTTAGACCCCAAGTTCCATTACGTATCTAAGATCAACTTGTGACTCCTCAGATCGCAAACAGCGCAAGGTCGGCGCGGGAGAGGCTTGACTCTTAATGGTCCTGTGTGGCGAATAGTTAGTGCCTCAGGCCGCTGGACCAGGACTTTTGACTAGCGCCGACTCCTTGCGTCGCAACTTCAACAAAGCGCGCGCTTTCTTCGCAACCGTGAAACAGCTCATCCTCCCATCAACAACGACCCTTCTTCTTCATTATTGCTCACTGCACCACGCTCTCTTCCTTCGAGAGTCACCGTTGATTGTCACTGAACCCCTTCCACAACTCCCGGACCACACTCACTCAGGATGGCGGACATGGACACGTACAACGATGAGCCGCGCCAGTACGAAGGTACCTATCACACCAACACCCGCCGCGAAGACACTCGCTACGGCTCCAGATATCGGGACTCCAGTGAGCTTGGCAGCAGCAGCAACATCATCCAAGCATCACTATGGCCGATATCCTGGCTTCGCTCGAAGCCGAACTTGCACTGACAGCACACCCGACAGACGACCGCGACTACCCACCAGCGCGCGACCGCTCTCGCTCGCCAGTCGCAGACCGTGACGGCGACTCGCGCATCCGTGATGAGCCATCGAACGGGCGCGACAGCCGTGACAACCGCGACAATCGCGATAACCGGTCAGTCACTCACTCAAACGCAAACGGCAAGCGCACTTTCGCTAACACGGCAGCAGCGGCCCACCAGCCCACAGGAATGGCGGCGATGAGGATGACGAGTCTGTGAACCCGGGCTCCAACCTCTTCGTCACCGGCATCCACCCTCGCCTCACCGAGGACGAGGTCACGCGTCTCTTCGAGAAGTACGGTCAGGTCGAGAAGACCAACATTATGCGCGACCCACACACCCGCGAGAGCCGTGGCTTCGGTTTCGTGAAGATGGTGACTGGGGAGGAGGCGGACGCGGCCAAGGACGGCTTGCAGGGCGAAGTCTACGAGGGCAGGACGTTGAGCATCGAGAAGGCCCGTCGTGCCAAGCCGCGCACTCCGACTCCGGGCAAATACTTCGGCCCACCCAAGAGAGGTCCGCTCCCGCCCATACGATCTATATCGTCGGGTCACTCCTTGCTACCTTCGGGTAGTGCGACGGCTATGCTGACTGCTCGAATAGACGATGCTCCTCCGCGTCGTGGATACCGTGACCGCTACGACGTAAGTACAACGTCCGCTTCTCGCCTATCATGATGCTAATCTTCCTGCAGGACCGTGGACCGCCTAGGCGCGACGACCGCCGTGGTGGTGGAAGTGGAGGTGGATACCGTGACCGCTACGACGACCGCGGTTCGAGCTACGGGCGCCGTGACGAATACGCTCCGCGCGTTGACCGCTACGCTTCGGGTGGCCGCGAGGATCGCTACGGCGGTGGCGGCGGTGGTGAGCGTCGTGGTGGTGGCTACGGCGGCGGCAGCAGCTACGACAGGCCATCGCGTGGTCCTCCCCCGGAGTCTGGTGCCTACGGCGGCCGTGATGCGGGTGCTGCAGGCGATGCTCCGCCGCCGCGTGGTGGTGCTGGGTACGAGGACCGCCGTCGCACCTATGACTAGGCTGGCGTGGCGAAGAGGTAGGGTCGCTTGCTTGAAGTACTGACAAGGCAGGCACAAGCACAGTGGCCACATGACCTGCACAAAGAGGAGACCAGGAGATGAAATCAGATTGCGACCAGACTGCTACTGCTGCTTTCGGGAGACGGCTTCGGCAACATCAGCATGTACTACTACCTTTCCTTCACTGGGTGCGACTTGCAACTTGCGGCATGTGTTACTAGCGGCAAAAGCTCGAGGACGGTCATCGGTAATCGGACAGCATGCGGCTGAGCACTACCTGCTGCTTGTTGCAGCACCAGAAGCGCGCCAACGTGCTTCGACTTCATAGAATGGATCAGACACCGTGCTTCCTTTACGTCGCCTCGTCCGTGGCTCGAGACCCGCCTCAGTATCGACAATTCGGCCCATAACGCCTACTCGCTTGATGACACATGTGTTGGCATGCTGTCCAGGTCAAGTCGCTTTCGCCACCGCCCCGTCATCTTCTCATGGTATCGGCAGAATTCAGTCTTGAAGGCTTCAGCAGAGCATCAGCACCTCGGTCTCGTTCCAAGTCACCCGCGCCACGTGACATCCTCACGCTTCGTCAAGCTTCCGTCTTCCAGTACAGCGCTGCGGGCTCGACCATACATATCACCTGCACTTGCTCTCGGACTTGCGACACTATTGTCCGCAAGGCGAACAGCAATCCATACCTGCCACGCCCGGCAACTGCGCTCCCATGGCTTCATTGCAGAGCCTGTCGCATCCCGCTCGGTAAGTCCCGCTGTCGTAGCCTTGCACTGACAGTTCGCAGGTACTCCTGTTACCGCAAACAAAGATCGTCGCTTACTGGAACCCTGCTGCTGCTGCCTATGGCGCGTTCGCTCGAACAAGACCGTATGTCCTACACCGGCTAGACACGCTTGCAGGTGGGAGCGGCACACGCTGGTCGTAGTGCCCTTGCTTACGCATCGCGCCGCGTTTCAGCGCTCGCTCCTGATCCATCGCTCCTGTAATGGCAGAGCTGCTGCGAGAAGTCATGAGATCGCGTCATCAGCCGTTTCAATAAGGTAAGTCCGGTTTGAAGTTTCCATGATGGATCTTTGCTCGCTGCGGTCAAATGCAGGCTTGGAGTAGGCGGAGTTCAACGAGCGCGCAGGTGTTGTTGTGATATCGGCGATGTGCTGAACATACACTCGCAGTCTTCTGCTTCATGTTCTCTCTTTCTGCGTACATATGCGTCATATAGACCGGTATCTAGTATTCGTGAACATTGCAGAGAACCCACCTCCACTCTCTCTCGCCTCTGCGAAGCATGACCCCAAAGCCGAGCGGGCTCCAGCACAGCTCGCGCAGGTTCCTTCGCAAAACGGCCCGCAGCTCTGCTCTGAGTTCGTCGAGGTACTTCCGGTGCATGCGCTGGCTGGTGGCATCTGTACGGAGTGCTTGGCCCACCTCGATGCACGAGCTCGACGGTGAGATCGTGGAGCCGGAACACCCATCGACACTGACTGGTTGCTTTCGACCGCACTGCAAATCACAGATTTCATCAGGAGGAATGCGTGGAGTTCGTCTGCTGACTTGCTGATCATGTCCACAAACCCGTTCGGCTCCTCGAGCCAGCGAGGATGCAGGCGTCAACGGAACATATGCATCGCCATCCGCGTTATGGCTCTCCCATGTCAACAATCTTGGCTTTTGACCTCAATTGGCAACGTGGGAGAGGTATCAAAGGGCGATACGGGAGACTACTGCGTTGAGCATCCGAACAGATGTGTTACTGGCGCTGGAGAGTGCCAAAACATCTGGGCATAAACGGTAGTAGCAAAACAAAGGACTTGTGACTCACAGCAGTTCGGTCAGCAGGTGAATGATTGATATAGCAGTGTCCCAACTGGTAGCAGAAGGAGAGCAACCGCCTCTTCAGATTTCGGCAGCGATTGTACTGTCTCGGAACTAGGGCCACCTTCGCGGGCGTGTCGTGATTTCGGCCAGCTTCGGAACTTGCGGCGGAGTGTATCTACCCGCGAGACATGCGTCACCACGGTCAGTGATCTTGCTACCTCCTTCTTGTGGTCGACAAGGTCGATCAAGCAAAGAGACCTATGCGGCGCATCAAGCCTTGCAGATGTGAAACCCCAAATCATGGTCCTGCAAAAGATCATTGCGCTTTGCCGTTCCGTCTCGAAATCCGCACCTCCAGCCCAGACTGAACAACGAAGAAAGTCGAGTGATACTTCAGATCCTCCGCCGGCCTCAGCAGCTCGAACTCGTAGTCGCGGAGCAACATCGGAAGCAGCTTGTTCATCTCCAGCAAGGCCAGGTTCTTTCCGATGCACAGGTGGCTTCCGCCGCCGAACTAGCGGTGTTGTCAGTCGAGCTCATATCTCACCGCTAGAAATCATGTTGTGAGAACTCACCTGATACATGAACCTATCCATCATCTTCGCATCGCCCTCGAGCCACCTGTCCGGCCGGTAGACCTTCGGATCCCGACCAAACGCCTGCTCATTCCTGTGCAGCACCCAAGCATTGAGCGCCACCCTGGTCCCGCCTGGGAAGCGCTTCCCGTCGATCTCTGCACCCTCTGGCGGCACGAGTCTTGTGATGTTCAGGCCCACCGCCGGCCGCAGTCGCATGGCTTCCTTCAGACACGCCTGGAAATATGGCAAGGCCTGCACCTCGTTCCACTGCGGCATCTCCGAAAGCTTGCCAGCAGCGTACGCATCGTCGATCTCTTTCTTGATGCGAGCGTATATCGCTGGGTCGCGGAGGACGTGGTGGCAGAAGGACTGCATGGTCGATGCCGTGGAGTCAGAGCCGGCGAAGATCGCACCGTGCGCCACAGCGAAGACATCGCCCTCCTTGAACTGCTCTGGCGCTTTCTCGTGAGCAGCCATAAGCGAGCTCAGCAGATCCTTGCGATCAATCTCCTTACTGCCATACTTCTTCCTCTTGCCCATCTCCTCCAGCGCCATGCGGGTGATGAGAAAGTTAGACGTGCTCAGCCACGGCACAAACTTCCACAGAGGATTCCTCCGGAACGCGAAGTCCCACTCCGGTATCTGTCCGATGATGCCGTCGTACCATTGCATGTCATCGATCGTCTTGATACACCCCTCCAGATCATAGCCGCACTCGATGAAGCCGAACTTCCTCGAGAACGCGATCTCCCCGAGCACGTCGAAAGCGTAATAGTGCAGGTAGTTGCCCAAATTACAGTACCGGTCCTGACTCTGGCACATGGCATCCATCTTGCTCATCAGCAGCCTCTCCGTCTCCTCGATGTACCCGCTGAGGGCCTGCATGCTGGACATGCTGTACGGGTTCGATGCATACCTCTTCTTCACCGCATGCACCGCTTCGCGCGTCTCGGTGAAGATATCCGGGTTCTCGGGCGGTGGGAAGACGCCGTAGAAGTCGGTCTTGTGGAAGCCCTTGCCGGCAGCGAGCACTTCGCGTGCGGCGTTGGGGGAGGCGAAGGAGAGCTCGTTCGGTGCGATGCGGACGATGGCGCCGTACCTTTCGTGGAGGTTGATATGGTCTGTCTCTGTCTTGCCGCGCCATGTGCTCAACACTAGACTGGCGTCAGCGATCGTTTGGCCTCCAGTGTGACTGCACGACCTCACCTTTCCATGCCCGGCTGCCCGAAGCGAGGAATGGGCCGGGATAGTTCCTCAGAGGCGACGCGTAGCGATAGTAGAAAAAGCGCAGCACCAGCACGGCCGGCAGGAGCAAGAACCAGTAACCTTTCAGTAGCCTGATTGCTTGCACTACGCCAGACTCGCCAGCATGGGTATCGATAACCGCCATGTTGAGATGGCTTCACAGTCGTCGTTGAAGAGGACCTTCGGGTACCACAGGGCACACGCAATGGAGAAGAAGTGTAGTGGAGCTCTTAACGTTCTGTTACTGAAGGGCAAGGTGGCCTACATATCGCTGCCGTGAAGACGGCAGTTGCTTGCCTTTGCAATGCCGTTTGTGTCGAAGCTGATGGGTAGCACAATGCGAGCCGGCTGCAGAACTGCGGCGTTCACCCGCGTTGTTGACCATCTCATGAGAGAATGTTGGCTGGGAGCGATGCTTCGGCAGTTGGTGTGAAGCTGGAGAGTACGCCACCGAATGTGGGGGGTGTGGGGACGTGTAGGTTTAGCCGGGGGTTGCAACTTGCACGTGCTCCACTATAGTCCCCTCCCTCGCCCTCTCGTTGACTCGTTAAGAACCCGAGTCAGGTCTGGACTGGATGAAGGGCGAGGATATACTTCATTGCGAGTGGTCATACCTACAGCAGTCTGGTACGAGCGTAAGTGCGGCGCAAGATCGCTCGGACAAACCTCGCCTTCCCCGAGGATGTGGCCTCGATGTTGCAAGCACCTAGTATGACACACCCTCCCGACACGTCCGTCACGACTCTGCTCTCCAGCCCGAGCGTATACGAGACTGATCTCCAGAGCCAGAGCCTGAGAATACCACGCTGAAAGCGATGGTGCTGGTAAGTCCACGTGATCGCTGTACAATGTCAATCATACATGAGGCATTATCAGCACAGAGTATGCACACCACATCATTCTCCTCAGAGGACGTATATCGTCAGGAACCACATCACAAAACAAATCGCACCAACAATACTCCCCTCATCCAACAACATGCGCTTCCAGTTCGTACCCCTCTCACTCGTCTGCTTCTGCACCAGAAACGAATCGAAGAAAATAGACAACTGCGTCTGACAATTGGCCGTCTGGTCCACACTATCCGAAGACAGAACACAGTGCGCCGGCGTACCACTACCCGTGTAGAATCCCGAGGCTGGGTAGTAGTCGTACGTCCTCAAGCCAGGGTTCGAACAAGACGGCGACTCTGCCGCGCTCTGGTTATTGAGGGCGTTGAACTGGTCGACGACGGTCTGCACCTTGAGGTAGATCTGGTTGCCGCCGTAGCTGTGCGCGCCGTAGGTGGTGAACTTGTCCGGGTTGTTGCAGGCGGGCCCGCCGTTCGCGCTCACGATCTTGGTGAGGGCGGGGTCGAAGAAGGAGACGAGGAGGGCGAGTTGGTCGGTGGTGTTCGCGTTGTCTAGATGCCTGTTAGTCATGCATGGTCGCCATTCGCCTCGGATGTGGAGAGCAAACGCACCCAAGAAGAAGTTCAGTGTGAGATCGACATGCTGTTGGCTGTTCTCGATGTAGATCGGTGAGGTCTCCGCATCGAACAGGAGCGCCGGTGGCTCAGGGTTTCCACTGGGGCCCAGCAATTTCACGTTGTTGGTGCAGTTCGTCACGCCCTGTCCGTTGTGGGTGTTGGGATCGTAGTTGACTTGGCAATCAACAGCAGGCAAGCCCGATCCTGTCCAGTTGAAGCTCCAATCCGCATTCACAACAACAGGCGTGACCGTGAAGGACGGAAAGCGCAGGTACTCCTGGGTGTCCAGCGAAGTCGTCCACACAGTGGTCTTCCAGGCCGGGACTGCTGTAAAGTTCATATAGATGAATTCGCATACGAGAGTCGGAACCATTATCGTAAGGAAGACTCCAATCCAGACCGTGCGTGCGGCGGCTTGGGTGCAGTCAGCATATGAGCACAACACAGAAGTTGGAACGATCACAACACAGCTTAGGAACGCGGTGGAGGCAACATACCATCTGCACCCCTCCAGCTCGCCATAAGATCCATCCGATGCCGAAGCATCCACACGACGAGTGCTCCCGACATGAGTGCAAGCGCAACGAGCGGCGCCCCAACGATCCAGGCAACGCTGCTCACGTACTCGAGCAGGGCAATCTGCAGGATATTGAGGAGGAACAGCACGGCGCTCATCACGGTCAGTGAGAGCAATAGCCTGTGGACCCCCCAGGTGGTCAGTACCCACATCGGTCGGGACTTGCGCCGAGCAGCGGCTTTGGAACACACGCACCTGTACTTGATTCTGTTCCCAGACTGCACCACCTGCTGCTTCTCCGAGTCGTGCGGCCGCCTCGAAGCCGACACCGCGCGAGCAGACCCCGACAACAATGGCTCTTCATCGCGAACCATCTGCGTAGATCGCCCTCTGGGCCCCAACATCGGGGAGCCGGGAGCAGACGGCGGTGCAGAAGGCGGTGCCGAGCCGTCGCCTCTCGAGCGCTCCTCGTCGTCCTGTCTACTCCCTCTCGGTGGCAGGAACATCCTAGCAGACAGCGTAGCGCCTAAATCCTGTGCCATATCGCCGGGCACGTCCTGGAGTCCGAAGTGTTTGCTGTTCCCGCTGCTGCTTTGCGGCCGGCGCGCATCCCCATTGGTTAGCGACATGCTTTTCGAGTCTGCCCGGGTCGCTTTTCTCTCAAGGCTCAAGAAAAGGCTCGAAGAAAGGAAGACGCGAGGGTGGCATAACGCGACGTGGGAGGGACGCTAGGAAAGAGAAGATGATTGTTGGGAAGTTGAGCCAACCCAAAGCTGGTGGAGGCAGTGTTAGCTGAGAAGGCTGCTGAGTGCTGAGCACAGAAGGACGCTGACGGGCGTCCCTAGCGCCACCCCGGTTGGAATCAGAGATAGATAGATGTGTTTCGAAACGAAGCGCTCACGCTCGCCTTCGTGCATGGGTCGAGAACCTCACCTCGCCTTGCGCGATCCGTTCAATCGGAGTCACACCGCACCGGCGCATGGCATGAGCTGAAAGGCATCCGGTTACGAAGGCCCAGGCATAGCCGCATAGATGCCATACTTGCCTCCTTGGCCAAACTCTCATACCAGTGATGCCACCACGTAGGGTTTGCGAGAGTGTCAGGGTGCCGCTACTGCTGACAGCCAAGTGCTGACCCCAAGGGGCCCAAGAGTTGTTGGTACGGAACTACGGAGGCTGAGCCGCTGAAGACGCGAGATGTACCACCATGGCTACTTATAGCTCATGGCTCGTGCGTAGCGCTAGCACCTGGATACTAACGTCACGTGTCCGAAGAACAGTGGTGGGTTTTCGAACGTCACCCAAACCCCAAAAACGATGTGAGTGTTGTGCGACAAACACCGCAAAGGGGACATTTGCGCAATCGTAGCAGAATGGCTATACTGTCCCGACTGGGGTACGTATAATCGCCGCGTATCCACGCAAGACCAATGGTCGAACGCCCGAAAACCCGCTGGAATCATGCAAACGCCCGCAAGAAAAACCACACACCCACAGGCGCCATAGCCTCGCCGAACGACGTGGTGAGCTGCAGCACACTCAGTCCCAGTACTTGATGACGCCGTTGAGGTCTCCCGTCACCACCTTCGAGCTCTCGCGCGGATGCCACGCCGTAGCCACGACCGCCACCTCACTGGCCTTGATTTTGTGCCACATCTTGCAGGTCTTGAAATCCCACGCGCAGAGAAAGCCGGCCGAATCCCCACTAACCACAATCCCACCGTCCGGGGAGACACCGATGTCGATCGCATAGCCAGCATTATTGTGCCCGCGAAACTCCTTCTTCCGATTCGCCCGGATCTTCTCCCCGGTGTTATACACTTTGATCGTGTTATCCGCGCTCTGCATCAACACACTCGCCTTCGTCGGATGCGCGGCCGACTTCACCATGGCGAACATGCCCGGATCGGAGATGAGTTTGATCGGCACCGGAATGCCATACTCCCACGCGCGCAAACTCTTGTCGTCGGACGTCGTGAGGAAGCGGCGGTTCTCGTCGCAAAAGGTAATCGTATTCACCGGTCCCAAGTGGTGGTCGTACTCTTGCACGGGCTTGCTCTTTTGCTTGCCATCCTTATCCGGTTCGGAGGCCAGGCGGGTATCGAACTGCACGATCTTATTATCGTGCATGCCCGCCACGAACTCGCCGCCGCTGCGCTGGTCCGGGTGCCAGCGGACGACGTGCGGCGTAGCCCCGGTGCTGTAGCGGCCGAGACAGGCGCCCGTCTCGGTGTCCCAGACTTTCATTTGGCGGTCGTAGGAGGCGGTGAGGAACTTGGTGCCGTCGGGGGTGTAGTCGACATCCACCACGCTCTTGGTGTGGCCGGAGTAGGAGCGCAGGAGTTCCCGCTGGTGGTAGACGTCCCAGAGCTTGACTTTGCCGTCGGCGGCGGCGCTGAGGAGGAGGTGGCCGGAGCCTGGGAAGAAGCGCAGACTGGTGAGGGCGCGCTCGTGGGCCTCTTTGCCGCGGGACTTGAAGGTGTGGATGAGCTTTTTCGGGCTGAAGCATTTGAGGCTCAGGCTCTCGAAGTCGGACGTCAGGTCCACGTCCAGATCCTGCGGTACGTGCATGTATGTTCGGCCTTGGTAGTCGTACTGCTCCGAGCCTTCGAAAGCGGATGTCTCCTTGTCCGCGCTGGTCGCCGCGTAACCCGTCCCTGCCAGCGTGCCTTTTGCGGGTACCGGCACGATCGCATCCTCCTCGTAGACCACCTCCTCGCCACTCTCGTCCGCCGATACCTCCACCTCCTCGCCCTCGTCGCTGTCTATGAGCTGCTCCTCGTACTTGGCCCAGGGTCCTTTGTACGCTCCTGTGCCGTATATGACGCTGCTGTCGCCCTTGGTCTCCCGCTTCCGCTTTTTGCCAACCGACTGCTGACTTTGCACATCGCGGTGCAGATTCCGGAAGCTCTGTTCGGATATCGCAATCTCCTGCGCGAAGCCGGTCGGCACCTTGCCTTTGGTGGACGTCTTAAGGTGGGTGTCTTGGCTGAGGTTGGCGGAGCGGGTGGGGGGAGCGTTGGCGCCGTTGCGGGCGGGTATGAGGGACATGGTTGGTGGTGGTGTCTGCTGTGGATGAGTATGAGGAAGGCTGGCCTGGGCCAATGTGCGCGACTTACCTTGGTAGAGCAAAGAGTGCTGGCGCAAAATGAAGCCGAGTGCTGGCGCAAATGCCCAAACCGCGGGAGTGTTCCGTGATTGCGGCGAGATGAAGGTCACCTCCGAAGCGAATGGTGATCACGAAAAAGTGCGCCAGCAGTGGTCGCTGCTCCTGCTCCTGTCTCCCCCCCATACACTCGTTACGTTACGATGCGGGTCAATGGTCTCGCCCGCACTTCGCTGCGCACTGCCGCCCTCCGCAATGGCGAGTGGACAGCGTGCCGGAGATCCTTCGCCTCCATCCCTCTCCCGACACAGCGCCCGGCCATAGCGGGACAGCGACTTGCGAGAATAGCGGGGCAATGGCAGTGTCCACGGCGATGGCAGGGCACGGCAGCTGCAATCCAGGAAGCAGCGGTCCACGACCCGAACGCCCTCTCCCAAGAAGCCATCGTGGAGAACTTGGACCCGGTGGAGGCGGCGCGCCTGGACAAGGTGCGCAACATCGGCATCGCCGCACACATCGACTCCGGCAAGACGACGGTCACGGAGCGCGTGCTCTACTACACCGGCCGCATCAAGGACATCCACGAAGTGCGCGGCCGCGATGCCGTCGGCGCCAAGATGGACAGCATGGAGTTGGAGCGCGAGAAGGGCATCACCATCCAGAGCGCCGCCACCTTCTGCGACTGGGTCAAGAAGGAGGCCGATGCGGTCACGGGCGAGCTCAAGGACGAGACCTTCCACATCAACCTGATCGACACACCCGGCCACATCGACTTCACCATCGAGGTGGAGCGTGCGCTGCGAGTGCTGGACGGCGCGGTAATGATCCTGTGCGCTGTCTCGGGTGTGCAGTCGCAGACGGTCACGGTGGATAGGCAGATGAGGCGCTACAACATCCCACGCATATCCTTCGTCAACAAGATGGACCGAGCGGGCGCGAATCCCTGGAAAGCGATTGAAGGCATCAACCACAAGCTACGCATGCCCGCCGCAGCTGTGCAGATCCCCATCGGGATGGAGGATGGGTTCAAGGGGGTGGTGGACTTGATCAACATGAAGGCCATCTACTCCGAGGGCGCCAAGGGCGAGACTGTAAGAGTTGACGAGGTTCCCAGCGATCTACGGGACTTTGCACAGGAGAAGCGGAGGCTCTTGATCGAGACACTGGCGGACGTGGACGACGAGATCGCGAATGCCTTCCTGGAGGAGCGGACACCAAGCCCACTGGAGATCAAAGCCGCCATCCGACGAGCGACCATCAGCCTAAAGTTCTCGCCCGTCCTGATGGGAAGTGCGCTCGCAGACAAGAGCGTGCAGCCCATGCTCGACGCCGTCTGCGACTTCCTCCCCAACCCCTCCGAAGTCGAGAACATGGCCCTCGACCGCCGACGCGCCGAAACGCCCGTCAAGCTCGTCTCCTACAGCAGCCTCCCCTTCGTCGGCCTGGCCTTCAAGCTCGAGGAGTCCAACTTCGGCCAGCTCACCTACATCCGCGTCTACCAAGGCCAGCTGAAAAAGGGCTCCCACGTCACCAACGCCCGCACCGGCCAGAAAGTCAAAATCCCCCGCATCGTCCGCATGCACTCGAACGAAATGGAAGAAGTGGCCGAAATCTCCGCCGGCGAGATCTGCGCCGTCTTCGGCGTCGACTGCGCGTCGGGTGACACCTTCACCGAGGGCAAGATCGAGTACACCATGACCTCCATGTACGTCCCGGACCCGGTGATATCGCTGTCGATCCGGCCCAAGCACACCAAGGACACGCCCAACTTCAGCAAGGCCATCGCGCGCTTCCAGCGCGAAGACCCGACCTTCCGCGTGCACGTCGACACCGAGAGCGGCGAGTCCATCATCAGCGGCATGGGCGAGCTGCACCTGTCCATCTACGTGGAGCGCATGCGGCGCGAGTACCACGTCGAGGTCGCGACGGGCCAGCCCCAAGTCGCGTACCGCGAGACCATCCAGCAGCACGTGCCCTTTGACCACCTGCTCAAGAAGCAAACCGGCGGCGCCGGCGACTACGCGCGCGTGGTGGGGTACCTGGAGCCGACGGGCCAGCTCGGGGAGAACAAGTTCGAGCAGCAGATCGTCGGCGGCACGATCCCGGAGAAATACATGTTCGCGTGCGAGAAGGGCTTCCAGGCCTCGTGCCAAACGGGGCCCATGCTCGGGCACCGCGTGCTGGGCGCCAGCATGGTCATCAACGACGGCGCGACGCACATGACCGACTCCTCGGAAATGGCCTTCAAAAACGCCACGCAACAAGCCTTTCGCAAAGCCTTCATGGCCGCGGCGCCGCAAGTCCTGGAGCCGCTGATGAAGACCGTCATCACCGCGCCCAATGAGTTCCAAGGCAATATCGTGGGGCTGTTGAATAAGCGGAACGCGGTGATCAACGACACGGAGATTGGGCCGGAGGATTTCGTGTTGACGGCGGATTGCAGTTTGAATGCCATGTTTGGGTTTAGTAGCCAGTTGCGCGCGGCGAGCCAGGGGAAGGGGGAGTTCAGTATGGAGTTTAGCCATTATGCCCCCGCGCCGGGCCAGTTGCAGAGGGAATTGGTTGCTAAGCATGAGAAGGAGCGGGCGGAAAAGAATAAGAAGTAGAGAGATCTGGTGGTTGCTTGGCGCTTTCTGGGCGTTAGACGGGGGGGGCACATGAGCCGGACGTGCCGTGGGATTGCCGTGCTGCCGCCGGCCCTTCTGGATGTTCGCCCGGCGTAGCTCTCGCGCTCGTCTCTGGTTTGGCTGAGTGGGTGGTGCTGAGTGGGCCGTGTGCCGAAGCCGCTGTGTGGGGCCCCCAAATCGAACCAAGCAAGCAGGGCAGGTATGGTTCGACGGCCTTGCTCGGCTTCAACGGCCACGCACGCACGGCGGGTGCGCAGAGCCAGACGGACGGCTGTGGGCTTTGCTTGTAAGGCAACGCCGTGGGCATGAGCGCCAAACGCTGCAGGCGAGGGGACCGATGTTAGAGTGGGAAGGGTTCGGTGTGTAAGATGGGACGTGTACGTTTTTTTTGTGAGCGAATTGCATCGAAGCGGGCGCAGAGGGCAGCATTTGCTATGAGGAGGGCAGGGTTCCACACAGTGTTTCCTGGCCAGCTCTTTGGGGGGAGAAGGTATACATTGTAGATAAAGAGACACTACTCTCCGCTTCCTAGTGTCCTGTGTAGTTTGTCTATACAAGCACCCGCCACACCACCCCTCGTCGTTCGTGCCCAGGAGTGGTAATAACTGCACTCTCTCTACTTGTAACCATTGGGTTCGAGTGTTCGGGAGAATCTCGCAATTTGGGCCGAGAACCTCCACAAAGAATTCGCCACACCTGCGCTATATCCTGCCTTTTCCCCCAAAACACCCCCACAAAAGTACTTCACCGATGCTACGCAGGATAAGCTAAACTGGTATAAGCCTTCTATAATACACCAACCTCTCGAGTGAAAGTCCACCATGCCGGCGACTGACTCTCCCGCCCTCGTCGTGGCCCGCTTCCTCAAAACCAACAACTACACCGAAGTGAGTGACTTCCTTGTTTGGCCTAGCCCCCGCTGGCTTGACATGACAACATGGCTGGCTGAACACTTCTGTTGTCTGTAGTCCTACGAAGCTTTTATCGCCGAAGCGGGCTTGCCGTACGATGCGGGGACGGTGTCGAAGGGCGACTTGACGCTGGAGGTGCTGTTGGAGGAGAAGAAGACGTTCGATCTGAGCGCGCAGTTTGAGAGGCTGGGCGCGGAGGATGGGGTGGGCGGGTGGACAGTGCCTGGTATGTTTGCATGCTATGCTGTTTTCCTCACTAGAGGTTGCGCAAGGTGGTGTTAGTGAGTGATTGAAGGACGATATGACTGACTGACTGGATGCATATGGCAGCCCCGACGGCCGCCCGTGCCGTGACGGCGCTGCCATCGAGCTCCAACATCCTCAGCGCAGCGGTAGCAGCGACCACTACTGGAGGCGATGCGGCGAGCACTCCGACCCTGCTGGCCACGACCGCCGACCGCCGTCTGCACGTCTTGGACGCCACGTCGCAAGCCTTGCGAGCGTCCCTGGCGGGACTGCACGACTCGCCGATCCTGTCCTGCGCAGTGTTCCGCCAGCAGTACCTCCTCACGGCATCCATGTCCGGCCAGCTAGCCGTCAGCGACATCGCAGGCAGCACCACGGAGCAGCGCCGGGACCACTCAAAGTACATTGTCAAAGTCGCCGTGCACGACGAGGAGGATGGGCCGCTCATTGCTACGGCGGGGTGGGATTGCAAGATCAATCTCTACAGCCCGTCCATCGCCGAGGAGCAATTCAGTCTCGGCGAGCCCACGGCGAGTATCACCTTGCCAACAAAGCCGGAAGCCATCGTGTTCTTGCGGCACCCGGAGACTGCCCAACCAATCCTCATCGTCAGCCGGACAGACTCGAGCTTCTTGTACTACTACACAACAGAACCCAAGCCTCGCCTCCTCGGCAGACAGAACCTGGCGCCGCACTCCAACGCCTGGGTGGCTTTCACGCCCTCGGCGCTCGCGCTCTGTCCCACTGATCACTCTCTCCTCGCCGTCGGCACATCGACAGTCCCGCACATGAAGCTCCTGCTCGTCCGCCTGCTGGTCCCACCCTACGCCCAAGAAGCTCCGTCGACATCTGCAGCACCAGCCACGCCACTGCGAACATTGCTACTAGACGACGGCCCGGCCACCGAAACCCAAGCCTCGCAGGCCCGCGCCGCGCTCGTGATCGCGGAGCGGGAATCCGCGGCGATCCAGATCCATTGCACGACCATGGCGCCACAGACGGCGTACTCCACGCCTGCCGTGGCTTGGCGGCCGGATGGCAGCGGGGTGTGGGTCAATGGCGATGATGGCGCCATCCGCGGTGTCGAGGTAAGCTCTGGGAAGGTCGTCTCCACGCTTCAGGGGCACGAGGCAGGGAGTAAGGTGCGGTGTCTATGGGCTGGCGATGTAGACGGGGAGGATGGGAAGGAAGAGATGTTGGTCAGTGGTGGGTTTGATCAGAAACTCATTGTCTGGAGAGCTGTACCGCCGTCGTAAGACCGCAGTCGTCAGCCAGATCTTGGCTTCCAGTTTGGACCTTTACAGACAACAACAATAAGACATGAGGATGTTGGTAAGAGTTGTGACTGGCCTGATCTCGGTGCCACCCATCTACTGGGCGGTGGCACAAAATTACAGCTAAGCTTGTGCTCGTACTACGCTGGACGTGCGCAGAGCAGTCTCAGCCGCGCTCTTATCCCAACGTCCTGGCTGACACATTATTGGAGGAGACCTTCCTGTTCAACACGGCTTCCCACGGACAGCGTAGGGTGCGACACTTCTCTCAACGAAGGGTCAACATCGCATCCCCGTTCTGCCAGCTACATCACTTTCCACTGATAAGACGCCAGTCGTTACTGAACCGATGAAAGCACCACATGCTGACGACAGATGGATCGGCCACAACTGAACAATAGCCGCTGTAGCGAGTAGCTTCTCATTCACAACGACGGCTAAGCTTACGGACCTACGCTTCGCGTGCCTCCCAGCATATCCGTCAATAGCAGCGGCGGACCATGGTATAGGATGTGCCTGGCCATATCGGAAGTCCGAAGACAGCGGTACAGCAGGGTCATGGCCCATCCCGCTGCGTCACAGGCTCACAGCGAGAATGATGCTCAAGCCTGGATGTTATCGGATTCGATGCCGTGGACTGCGGGCCCTGCGAAGGCTGAATCCGGATGAAGTCGACCTCGAGGGCGTAGTACCTGGAAATGGAAATTGGAAAGAAGGATATGTGCCGTGGTCCGGATGTGTCTGCCGATCATGACGGCGAGCAGTAGTGTGGAACATCAGGTCCGATCATGCCGTGCATGCAGGCTGTACGGTGCGTCGGTGTACCATCGATACCATGCTGACAGCCGGCGACAGGCTCCTTCGCGTGTTCCAGGTCGGGAGTCGGTCGATATCACTGTCCGACAGTCGGCAGTCCGTAGCGGCGCAGCGTTTGAGAGCGAAGAAGCAACAGTGTGTATGTCCAGAAGGCGTTGGGCGGAAGTAGTGCTATAGTGAATCCGGTTGATGACGCTTACATCGAAGCCCATTGGGCGGACTCTTCGCCGACATATCCGACAGCCCTTCCTGCCACCGGCTGTAATCAGTAGTCACACCGAATCAAGCATCATTATGCCTGAATCTGTGAAGTCAATCAATCTTCCGCAAGTTGCGTGTTTTCCCGTTGTTGTACAGGATAACTAACAAGCTTCTAGCCGAATGCAGGGTGCGTCGATCGACATGGCTTTTCAGCGAAGTGATGCGCAGCCGTGACCTCATTGGGACGGAGTCAGGCCCGTTGTGCTGCGATAGGCATAACAGAACACGAGCTCGTAAGGGCCTACCGTGTTCGCTCAAGCAATACAGTTATCACGCTGGCATGTTGCCGGAGTACGCGTTGTGGGGTCTGAAGCTCTGCGTCCTGACATTGGAGTGAATGGATATCCTTTGGCCCCGAGAGTTGCGACAGCTCACCAAAGGGAATAGTCGGCTCCAACAAGACACACGCCGCTGCTACTTGGGGCTGAGCCGCTGAGGAGTATGCCGCATTGTTGCATCCAGCATTCGCCCCATACAGTTGTCGCTGCGGCTCCCCAAGATAGCACCTCGGGTTGGTGGGTATTGCAGGCACAGTTTCGCGCGTGTCAGTCTCAGAATTGCTAGATATGATCGGATGATTGCGGCTATAATAGTCAAACATAGTGATTAGATGTTCGGGAACATACCAAGAGCTAACAAAGTATGCGTTTTCCCACTTGTTTTAAGCGCAACCTTGAGGCTTGCGGAAGTTGCGGGCAAAAGAGCTCCTCGACTCTCGAGCCTCGAGTTACTGAGTATCTGCCGCATGCATGTTTGTGTCTGTGGCTGTGGCACACAAGTTTCGTTCCTGCATGATCCCGTCCTGATCCTCATTCCCGACGGACTGCATCCGGGTTGAGGCTCTGCTAGAGGCTGAAGCAGTGGAGCTGGAGCTGCAGCAAGCGAGCTTGGCTGCATATTGCTGTCAGCGACAAGGCCGTCCAAGCTCTTGGTAACCTCGTAACGTTGTTACGTCGTAACATCGTAACGGTGAAAATCGGGTGATGTTCGCCCTCGCCCTCGCCGATGCTCTTGTTCATGGTCTGATGCCTTGCCAACCTCATACCAAGACCTTGAATACGGGCTAATAACAACGGTCGTGGCAGTGAAAGGGGTGGAACCGACGAACCGTGGAGGAGATGAAAGGGTGTCTCAGCGCATCGGCGCCATGGCTTGCCGTAACAGAACTCAGATCCGCACGGATCATGGGGCAGGAACGCGGCGGAGCTCGGGAGTCGGGGCAATGGATTATTATGGGGGGCACTTACCGCACTCCTGATCTTGGATTATTATACGGGATTATACGAAAGAAAAAAGCGTTGGACTTGCCATCATCGATCCAAGATTCCAAGCGTTGAGACTTTGAGAGAGTCCCACTGAGCAAGCCGTACGAGCCAGGGAGCTCGTGTGCAATGCACGATGCAAGCAGCCCATTGAGCCAATCAAAACGTCTCCCTGTTGATGCATATACCCGGTAAATCTCAAACAATCGTCCGTAGTTGCAGCGGCTCTGCCCGTGTTGCAGGAATGTGGCACAGATCCCTGCCGCGTGTGCCAAGGGTGCCAGTTCCATAGCGTCATCACCAGTTGCAATGCTCCGGTTTACCACCCAAACTAACTTGTTTCGCAGGCTCGCAGCGGCCCTTGAATCTTGACACCGCCCGCTTCGCCATCAGAAGCGAGCGCCTATACCGACTTCAGAAGTTCAGCTCAACGGCTTGTACAGTTGTACTTGGGGTGATGGGATCGCCGGATTCGCCGCTGATTGCCCGAGCAGATCCTTGGCGGAGATCTGCACCTGGTGTTTCTATCTTGGGCTCGCAATACACCCCGAATACGTGCCATCGTGGACGGTGGCAAGGACTCGGGGGCGCTATGGGGACCTGGCGCCGCTGGCGGCCGTGTTCAAACGGCAAGCGCTAGAGTAACGCTTCAGCTTAAGTTGTGTGGATACTGGAGTCTGTGGATACGGGGGAATGCCATGTCTGGCGTGATATAAGGAGGGTGGCGAGCCGGTAGGTCAGGCCGGTCAATCCATCATTCCATATCACCTGGGGTTTCTTCCTGTCTGTCCCTTCGAAGTACCTATAAGCTTGTTCTCATTCGACCTCATTCATACCTTATCTTTTTAGCTCTGTTCTTGGTTCTGTTCGGTCACGAGTGTTTGGACATCACACCTGTACTTGTTCGCGTCTTCTGGGGCACCATGACTTCTTACCTCAACCTCTTGGCTCTTGGTTTGGCGGCAGCATCACAAGTATCTGCAATTGGAATCCCAACATGGCGAGGAGCAGGAAACTCTGCCGGGAGTCCCGCATACAACTACATGTACCAATTTCCGCTACCGATACCATCGGTTGCTCAACCTGAATTGTACGTCCGCTCACCTATGGCAACTCTGCCTCGATGCCTTACTGACAGAATCGCAGCACAGAGACCATCGACGGTCGAACTGTTCAATTCTATTCTGTGGAGATCGCTCCCTTCACCACACAGGTCTACCCTAACCTGGGATTGGCACACCTCGTTGGCTATAATGGCACTGCTCCAGGCGCCACATTCTACGTTCCAAAGGGCACAGAGACAATAATACGGTACCTCAACAACGGCGAGCAATCCGCCGCAGTGCATCTCCACGGATCATACACGCATTCAGTGTGGGACGGTTGGGCGAGCGATGAGATGCAGGTTGGGCAGTGGAAGGATTACTATTACCCGAATAGTGAAAGCGCGCGGGCGATCTGGTATCACGACCACGCGGATGGTCACACAGCGTCGGATGCGTACTACGGCCAAGCCGGCGTGTACATCATCTACGATCCGGCCGAGGACGCGCTTGGTCTGCCGAGTGGGAAATACGACGTGCCGCTTGCCCTCAGTGACAAGATCTATCAGTCCAATGGCGATCTCGCTGCACCCTCCAACAACCCAATTAACTTCTTCGGCGACACGATCGAGGTCAACGGTCAGCCATGGCCGTACATGGCTGTTGAGCCGCGCAAGTACCGCCTGAGGTTTGTGGACATGTCGCTCAGCAGACCATACAACCTTTACTTTGCGGACCCGAGTGGCAACTGGATCCCGTTCCAAGTTATTGCCTCCGACTCCGGTCTCTTTGGCGGCCCAGTCAGCACCAATGACCTAACCATCTCCATGGGTGAGCGCTACGAAGTCGTCATCGACTTCTCCAGTTATGCGGGCAAGAACATCACACTAGGCAACAACATGCAACAAACACAGATCACCGAGTATACCAACACCGACAAGGTGATGAGGTTCGTCGTCGGTAACACGGTCAGTGACAGCAGCAACAACGGGGCTGTTCCGTCTACCCTCAACGGTAACATTCAGTGGCCGGCGGCGCGCACGACTGTTGACCACACCTTTAACTTTCAAATGGGTGGCGAGAGCACATGGACTATCAACGGCGTCGACTTCAGCGATGCCAACAACCGCATTCTCGCCCGGCCGCCGCAAGGCACTGTCGAGCTTTGGGAGCTTCACCACACTGGTGGTCCCGCCGTCCACCCCGTCCACATCCACCTGGTCAACATGCAGGTCATCAGCCGTACAGGTGGCTCGCGCGGTGTTCTGCCGTACGAGGCAGCCGGTCTCAAAGACGTTGTCCTGCTGGAGCCTGGTGAGACCGTCAGGGTGCTAGCATTCTATGGTCCGTGGAACGGCGTTTACATGTTCCATTGCCACAATTTGGTCCACGAAGACAACACGATGATGGATGCATTCAATACGACAATACTGTCGGCAATGGGCTATGATTTCAGCTCCACTCAGCAATACTCCGACCCAATGGACACTAGGTTCGCTGCTCAAGACTACAGCGATGCTGCTTTTGCCCCGGACGCGATCAGCAGCGCGGTTGCTTCGCTCGCAAGCATGAACCCTTATGCGCCAGCATCTTCACTTATGGCCGCAGAGGCTAGCTACTACGCTACTGCTGGGTACAATGGCGACTCATCGACCGCGACTTCGACCACCACTGTTGCCGCCAGCAGCTCCGGCTTCGGTTTCGCTTCGACGACCGCTACGGCAAGCACCGCTGCGTCTGTTGTGCAGAATGGAAGGGTTACCGCAAGGCCAACTCGCCATCCTCGCGACTTCATCTCATAGAGGAGCTTGGCGTGTGTGTATGATCTCTTGAGTTTTCTGATCGCCTTTCTTGTCATGCATTGCATCGCGACGGTGTCAGAACAGCTGGTTCAGCTGCCTGCTATAGTTCATACCCGGCCATCAGTGGCCTGTTAATGTCTTACCACATACTGTATATATACACATTAGCACGGCATGCAATCCTGTGCGATACTCTTCCTTCCATTGGTATATCGCCCTCGCCACGTCGTGTCTGAGAGCCTTGCAACGTTGTGTAATGGGCATGAGAGCACCCAATGCATCACGACCCATTGATATTATGCTCGAGCAGGAATCCGACGTGCTGCAGCATGCTGAAACACCTAGAGTAACACCTAGTGTGGGGTGTGGTTGTCAGACTCAAGTTGTTTTCTCTGGGGCGGCGTCATGCAATAGTGCAACAGAAAGACAGAATTGGCTGCCTCCACCCTGTGTATGAGCGGACACAGCACCATAGTAGTAGTACCACATATCGAAGTCTGGTCCGGCGACGGCTTGCAGAGCCGACACCGCGGTTGTGGAAATCCTCCGGTTCGGCAGCTCAACACGTGGAAAACGCGGCTGGCATGTCGCAAGCGAGCAGAGCCTCTCAGCTGCAGGCAGCAGAGGCCCGAGGGCATCTTCCCGACCACTTGTCACTTGAACTCTGAGTCGGCAGGTCGGCAGTTCGGTAGCTTGCACACAGCAAGGGATGCGGTTTCTTCCAGATCCATTTGCAGCTCGTCATAATTAATAAAAATTGGTGAAATCCTCAGGACCTCGGTCCTCAACTCTCAGGATCCACCGATGCTTGTGTCCTGTGGAGTCTGGAGAGTCAGAGTGCCCCATGGGCTTTCAAATTTCAAAGTGCGGTTGCACTTTACGGCACCTGTGGTATGGGGCAGACCATGGAGATGGCGAGGAGCTGTGGAGTCCGCAGTCTGGACTCTGGAGCAGTGGAGCGACAGTGAACCGTAGTGCTTTTCAAAAGGGACGGCTTCTGCGCTGTATCAGAAGGCGTGCCGCGTAGCCAGTAATACGGTAGGTGAGTGGATCTCTGTATGCCCATCATCCTTGATGGGCCATGGCCAAGCTACCTCCTACTCGGACACGAAACTGCGGATCTCCTTCTCCTCCTCTTCCCACTCAAAGGTGCTTCCCTTCCGTGGTGCTGCTTGCTTGTCAGAGCCTTTGACCTCCACTCCTCCACCGCTGCCTCTGGTTCCGCCCACTTGCCACCACGATGGATGACAAAGATGAGACTACCACGCAGGACTTCGCACACGTCCAGAAACAGAGGATTAACCAGTCGCCGGAGCCACTGAAGGAAGAGGAACTGAATGGCGCTGACCTCGAGCTTGGTCCACGCGCAACCTACATTACAACGGGAGCTGCTGCAGGTATCTCGCAGGAGCATAGGGTATGAAAACGATGCTCAGGTGTACCATGGTGTAGTAACTTGCATGCTGATCATGTTCCAGGACTATCTACTGCAGCGACATGGCACGCTCGACCTCGATCCAATACCCTCCATGGATCCCGCGGATCCGTACAACTGGCCTACTTGGAGGAAAAATGCTAACCTCGTATGTGTCGCATTCCATGCCATGATGACGACATTTACTGCCTCTGCCATCATCCCCGTGTACGAATACATAGCTGTGGATCTCGACTGCTCCATCCAGACAGCGTCGTATCTCACCTCACTCCAGATTTGCATCTTGGGGTTTGCGCCGCTGTTCTGGAAGCCGATATCAAATCGCTACGGTAGACGTCCGGTGTGGTTCGTTAGTACCATCGGGTCCTTGCTGTTCAACGTCGGATGTGCGCTATGCCACAGCTATTCCTCCATGGCAGTGTGCCGTGCCTTCAACGCCTTCTTCATCAGCCCTGCAATTGCTATCGGCAGTGGAGTCGTTGTAGAGACGTATTTCAAACGACAGCGCGGCAAGTACATGGGTATCTGGACGTTGTTGGTCACCCTTGGCCCGCCAGCAGGGCCTTTCTTCATGGGATTCGTAGGGTATCAAACGGGCAACTATCGTGAGTAGCCCGAAAAGGTGTACGCTTGGCAATGTCGAGACACTTACTGACGTCTCTGATCTTGTTAGGATGGATTTACTGGATCCTTGCAATGGTCAGTCTTACAAATTGCTCGTAGCACAACGTCTCAAGTGCTGACATCCTCATTCGCTAGGTCAACGGTCTGCAGTTCATATGTTACATCTTCTTTGGTCCCGAGACCCGATACATCCGTCAAGGTGTCCGCCACGCCGGCTCCGCCTTCAAGCAAGAGTTTCTCACCTTCAAACGAATAGACCCGATGCCCCTGGACCCATGGGAGTTCCTACATCCCTTGTCCCTTGTCCGCTACGCCTCTATCCTGGTCCCTACACTCGCCTACACCATCGTCTTCGGCTTTACGAGTGTACTGCTCACAGTTGAGATCCCGCAGCTGTTCGTGCCGAAGTTCGGCTTCAATCCGCAGCAGATTGGACTGCAGTTTCTTGGCATGATTGTTGGGTCACTGATTGGGGAGCAGTTGGCTGGAAGAGGGAGCGACTTCTGGATGAACAAGCGGGCGAGAAAGATGGGTGGGGACAGGAGACCGCCGGCCGAGCACAGGCTCTGGTTGAGCTATGGAGGGTTCCTATTGACCATGGTTGGCTTGTTGGTGTTCGGCATTCGTCTCGAACAGGCACCGCAGGGACATTGGAACGTCACGCCAATCGTACGTTCGGCAGGCTGGTTTGGTTGGGCTAGGACATTGCTGACACCCGACAACAGGTTGGCATCGCTATTGCCGCAGCTGGCAACCAGGTGGTCACAACTGTCATCGTGACCTACGCAGTTGACTGCCATACCGAGCACGCCGCAAGCATAGGTGTCTTCGTCAATGTCATCAGGAGCACGTGGGGCTTCATCGGGCCCTTTTGGTTCCCCGATATGCTGGCGGGTCTGGGCCCGAGCGGTAGCGGAGGCGTCATGGCTGGAGTTATCTTCGCCTGCAGTTGGCTGCCCATTGCGCTGCTGCATTGGAGGGGAGAAGGGTGGAGAGACAGGAAGGCCGCAGTTAGCGCGCAAGAGGCCCAGGCGGAGGTGAGTACACGGTAGTATATGCAGCTCAGTAGCGACTAGATCTTTAACCTACGCTACACTTGCTTCGCAGCATGCGGTTCGCATCCGTTCACTGGAAAGGACCACACATGATAGCGTTAGAGATCCGTGATAACCGTCACAAGACTACCAAGCATCATTACAAAAGCCTGCTAGCTGTCACCCATCGGTCCTATGCATGTTCCCTCAAGCAGGCATATCTACGATTGAGCGAGCATAGCGTCTGACACTCAGTATCCGAACATGATCACATCGGCCGAGCGGCTTCAACAAGCTCTCGACAGCTTCCTCTGGGACCACCGCCTGTTACAGCAGCGCAAAGCAGCTTTTGAGAATTGCGAGCACGAGCGGGTAGCCGGCGAGCAGGCCCTCATCTTCGAGCATGCCGCCTTGGCCGTTCGCGAGGCACTCGTCGTGGCTCAACAGCAGACTACTAGGAACGAATACTTGGCCAAAGGCAAGCAGTACCGTGAGTGCTTAAGCTGTTGTACACTGACAGAGCAACAGGAGGCTCCTTAGCGGTTGTGAAGTACGCCCCTTCCTCCGCACGGTTCCTCGAACTCCCTGGAGAATTACGCAACGCGATTTATCGCTACGCCATCGTCAACGACAACGACAACCCGATCGATGCTGTAATCGACCACGCAACCGCTTACTTCCCAAGCCGGGACCGATACCCACGGGCGTTCTTCAAGGCCTCGCACCGTCAGCCATCGCTTGCCAGCGTCTGCCGCCAAGTTCGGAAGGAATGTTTGCCCATCTACTTCGGGGAAAATACGTTCGTCCTCACAGCCGCCACTTCGGGAGGAGCGGGTTCCTACGACTCTTGGCTGAGCCTGACCAGAGTCACACCACAAAGATCTCACATCGCTGCAGCTACTGATGGAATACGACCTCACCATGTCTGTGGACACGGCACCCGCGTCCATCAAGCTTGTGCTATCTCCTACTGGTGTTGTAACCGCGCAGTTCGGTGGAGCTCTGGAGATAGCATGCTGCTGCCCCCTTGAAGAGGTGGTTCGCAGTCTTCATATCAACAATGAATCCGCCGCGGTTGATGGACGCTTATTGCTGGAGGCCATCAAGCGCTGCGAGCGCGTCGAGCACATCGGCGAAAGAGTCCTGCCATCCTCATGCGAGCAATGCAAACGCCCTTGCGTACACGCGATCACAGACAAAGCTTACATACGAGCTGCCGCTTGAGCATCATTCCAACTCGCATTACGAAGGGCGTTGCATGTAGGCTATAGGTGTTACGCCGGCTTACCTGGCAATCACATGTGATAAGCATATTTGCCACCTTCACTCTACCTTCTTTGGTCCACCAATGCACCTTTGAGCAGATTCGCTGCGAGCTACAGCTAACACCCTCAACCACGTACGGTATTTTACGTCCCCAAAGCTTGATCAAAGGCATATCGAGCCCACTCGGCTCGCGATCGGTTTCTGCAGACATACCAGTAAAGCAGGCAGATCTCCGCGAGTGCTTGACCGGGATGTGATCAACATAGTGGACAGTGCACGGTGATGGCGACGGGGAGTGTCCGTGTTCCATAAGCTTCAATTGAATTTCTCACGGGCGTGGCTACACTCTCTGACTCAAGTCACCCAGGAACTTGCATGATACTCCAAATCGCCGAACGGGAAAAGTTTGAGCAATGCGTGACTTTGCAAGCTTCGTACCGTGCGTCCAATAATGCCAGAAACATGGCGCTAGCACACCTAGACTCCCCAAACACCCACAGCCACAGTACAAATCCCTCTAAGCCTTACTCTTCTTCCCACCCCCCTTCTCAATCTTCCGCTTCTTCGCCCGCAACACCTCGGCCTCCTCATCCTTCCGCGCATTCGAATACACCATCTTCTCATACATCTTGCGCTTCCGTCGCGGCATCATCATCTTCCGCCTCTCCACATCCTCCAACTCTTCCCGCTCGGCACGCGTGCGCTTGGCCTGCGACACCTCCCGCGCCGCCTTCTTCTTGTCGCCCGCTTTGCCTGCAGCTACACCCTTCCCCGTAGCCTCGGCCTCGAGCTCGGCTTGGTGGTCGCGTGCAGCTCGTGTTGCAGCATCGACGTCAGCATCAGCCTCGTTGTCTGAGAAGCCGCCAAAGTCGCCGTCGTCGTCTGCTGCGCCTGCAGCGGCATCTGTCGGTTTGTCTTCTTCCTCATCTTCGGAGCCAGCGAGCTCGACGTCCATACCACCGTCTTCATCCTCAAGCTCATCTTCCAGCGCCCGCGCCTCCTCGTCGCCTCTTACACCGTCAATCTCTTCACCTTCACTGGCCTCAGCTAGCGCATCGTCGGCATCCTCTTCGTCAACCTCATCTTCCTCAGCCTCGGCGGCCTCCACTTCAGCAGCAGTCTCCTGCTCCGCAAGCGGCACGGTAGGGTCGTACTCGCCCCTCTTCGCCTTGACCCACGGACTGAGATGAGGCGGCAGCGTGGCACCAGGTGCATAAAGATCTGCCCGCTGCAGTTGACCCGCATTGATACTGTCCCACACCCACTGAGGCTGAATGTACGTCCGGCCGGGTACGCGCTCGTTGCTCTTCCTAACGACTGCGCCGCCCTCACCATCTTCCATGTCCGCCTCACCATCCGTGAGCGGCGGCGATGGGAGAGGTATATCTGGCCTGTCGACGATCTGATGTGTGATGCGCTTGTCATCTTCCGAGCAGTACGCTCCTGGCTCACCTAGGGAGGTGTCCCAGCCTACTCGTTTGCAGCCGAATGCCTTGAGGATGAACTCAAGCGGATGTCGTGGCGTCTCGCGCGAGAGGAAGATTGTAAAGGACTCAAAGAGTTTTGACGCGGTTGATGCGTCGGCGGTGAGGGACGGTTGGAGGAGGGTGTCGGCTTTCGGGTCTAGAGATGCGAACTGATCGAGAGTGGTGGAGGTGTCCTGTGTTTCCGTCTCGCCGTCTACTGGCTCAGCAGCGGCGTCACCGTTTGTTTGAGGCTCCTCACTCGGCTCGGCGTCTGGTAGCGACAACAGCCTGTCCGCCTCTGTCTGAGCTTTCTCGTTCGTCTGCGTGGCCGTTACATCTTGCATATCCGCATCCGCGTTCCCACTCTGGACTTCAAGCTGAATCGCAGCAAGCTCGGCTCCCTGCTCTTCACTCTTCGCGTCGAATCTTGGCGGGTAGACCAGCCCTATGCTGGTGTACAGCCGAAAGTTGACAAAGCTGAGCAGAGTGGTGTAGAACTCGACAAAGGTCGCCATGATCCGGAAATCTACGTCGCCGCCGGTTCGCTGCACAAACCGGTACGGCACCAGCCACAATATGTCCTGTCCCTGGATGGTCGCCTGATAGTATATGCCCTTTATTGATAGGAACGACTTCCTGAGCGAGTTCGTCCGTATGAGGTAGTGCTCGAATTCCATGGTCAGGCGCTGACACTTCGCTATGATCTTCGGCGGTACATTCTCCGTACTCGGCAGGTTTGCGAACAGGAACAGCATAGACAGAGCATCGTCCAGATCTCTCAGCGCATCCACAAAAGTCGGATAGCGCTCCTTGATGATGTGATCCAGTCGCAGCTTCGGCGTCAGGTTCTTCTCAAACCGCGCTGCGTCGCTGACTTCATTGCGTCCCAAAGCCTTGCTGATCTTCTTGGCGAGCGCTTTCTGGTCGCGGAACTTGTTGAGGAGCGGCTCGTGGAGGAGGTATTGGATGTCCTTGGTGTAGTAGAAGGTGGTGCTGGGGGTGGACGAGGTGGAGACGCGCTTCTTGGATCGCGGCTCACGCGGGTAGATGCCCTTGAAGATGCATAGCCTGCGGAAGTCGGGGAGGGAGATTTGGAGTTTGCGGACGGCTTGCGAGCGGGTGATGTAGTTCTTGGTCGCGCCAGAGGTGCCTGCGTGTCATTGTTAGCTGGAGTGCGTACGACGTGGTTTGGCAACAGCATACCCTTCTTCTTGATTCGGCCCATGGCTGCGGTATGCTCGGCCCACTGACAATGCTGATGCGGGTGTTTGCCGTTGGGCTGTCGCAAAAGTTTCGAAGATCTGCAGCCAAGATTTCGCGGCGCTAGTGGCAACGGTATCGGCCCGGCCCGCCAGCCCTGGGTCTGGTGTGCGGAGATCGGGCGGAGGTCAGCTTCGCCGGTGGTGGAAAGCGAAACGTCGTTCACATGTGAAGCGTGGATTCCGCCGCAGCCCTATGGCCGTGAGACGATGACTGACACGACTCACCGAACATGGATGCGCTCCGACAGGTCTACCACGACCATCCCAGGACGGTGCTCTTCAGCTCCGCCGCCGCCCTTCGCATCCTCCTGGCTGTGACCTTTCCTGGTCTGTCGGACTTGCTCACTGGGCGCGTGGAGATATCGACGCCGGTGAACAGCTTCAAACGATGTATGTACTCTCCGTATCGGAGGAGTGGCCGATTGGCTAAGGCAAGGACAGGAGCTGAGAAGGTGCAGTGCAGGAAGGCTTGTTCCTTTACGAACGAGGCTTGGATCCGTACGATGGCGGCATCTTCCACCAGGTCAGTCTGGAAACGATGTCGTGTGGAGGACACACGCTGAATCATTGTATATAAGGCGCCACTACTCCTTCCATTGTTCTCCCTCCTTCCGTCTTCCTTGACATGGGTCGGCCGCTTCGCTAGCATCCTGCTCTATACAGGCCTTGACCTGCTCACCGCCGACTGCCTGTACCAGATCGCTGAGTCCGGTGCTGCGCATACCTCCCGCCTCTTCTCGTCGCCTCGCAAGGACCGGACCTGGAAGCCAATCTCCGTGGCAGCCGTGTACCTCTTCAATCCTTTCACGCTCCTGACATGCTTGGGCCGGCCCACAACAGTTTTCACCACCTTCTTCACGGTATTGAGCGTCAGTCACGCATGCCAGGCTCAGGCGGTAACCGCAGCCTTCGCTCTGGCTATTGCGAGCTACACCAGCCTGCATCCGGTCCTACTACTGCCTCCTGTGGGCATGCTATGCTATGATCGACTATGTGTCCAGATTGCCGGCGATTCGGATGGACTGGCATCAGACGGCCATCCTCCGGATAAGGCTCTTGACAGCAAGATAGCAACGGACCAGCGCAAACAGCCAACATCACTCTCCTTCTCCATCCAAATTGTCGCCACCTTCGCTACTGCCACCGCCTTCCTCCTCGGCCTCTCCCGCCTCCTACTCCCCAGCTGGCAGTTCCTCCCATCCGTCTACATGACCCCGCTCACCATGCCGGACCTCACGCCCAACCCAGGCCTCTGGTGGTACTTCTTCATCGAAATGTTCGACGCCTTCCGCGAGTTCTTCCTCGGCGTCTTCTGGCTGCACATGCTCTCCTACAGCGTGCCCTTCTGCCTGCGTTTCCAGAAACAGCCGCTGGCTGCTGTGGTGCTGATGATGGGCGTCGTCGCCGTGTTTGAGCCGTATGCGAATGTTGGGGATGCCGGCGCGTGGCTGAGCTGCCTCGCTCTTCTGAGTCATGTGTTCGAAGGTCAGTCACCGACGAGCTCTATGGCCACTGACAGGAATGCATGCTGACTCCCACTGCAGTGTCCTCCGCACACCGCTACACCTTCCCAGCTCTCGCCACCCTGCTCTACGCCGCTCTGCTGGGCCCGGCGTTCCACCACTTGTGGATCTACGCCGGCTCCGGCAATGCCAACTTCTTCTACGCCATTACGCTTGTGTGGAGTCTGGCGCTGCTCATCTTGCTGACGGACGCGGTCTACTCGGTGCTTAGGGACGAGTGGGAGGCGGAGAGGCCTGAAGGCAAGGGCAGGGAGGTTAGGCAGATATGAGCGCCTCTGCTGAAAAGCAAGACCACATGCGAGGTCGATGTGCAAGTCCAACAGGCTCTTGCTCTTGCCACTGCTTCCCTTGGATACTATACGCGCTGGTGGGGACTCGAGATGGCCACCGTAGTATACAGAATGCCAAGAAACCCAGTATCAATATGTTACACATCACACCACGCGTGTCAAGGTGTTGACAGCGGTCGATTGTCGCACTGTCGCAGCTCGCCTGCGCTAGTGAACATCGGCCGTGCTACACCAACCTGAGCAATGCGAATTACTCTCCCTTGTCATCATCATCGAACTCGTCGTGTTATTCGCCACTTCCATCATCATCTTCTGCGCCACACCCATCGTCATTATCTTCGCTATCCTCCCACAAATCGTCCTCCTCACCACTGTACCCATCGTAGGCCCCAGATTGTGCTTCAGCTTGCTCTGACTTCCGAACCTCCTCCTCGAATGCCTGTACTTGCATTGCCGCCAACTCGACCGTGTGCAACACAACTTCGGCTGGGCCGCCGAAGAGGTCCGGCTGCTCGAGAAGTCTAAGCTGGCAAGTCTTCAAAAGCTCTCTGGCTTCGGATAGGGAGTCCAGCTTAGCCCGTAAGCGTTGCGCCAAAGGCAGTACGCTCGTATTAGTAGGAATGGCAGGCTCAGTGGTCGCGGCGTTCGGGTTCCCGGCCACAACCGAGCTTACAGGCGCAGTTACCTCCGAAGGCACAGCCCTCTCCAAGGTGCTATTTGATGTCTGCGCGTTTTTGACACGCTTGCTCATAATCACGTAGTCCGCTTTGACCGTCTTCTTCCGCGTCTTGCGGTCCGCCGGCGAGCACTCGTCCACAGCGTAGCCGAGCCTCTCGTAGAACTGCCGCGCCTCCGAGTTGCTCACAAAGCACGTTAGCATGACCTTCTCCACTCCCACCCTCCGCGCAATCTCTTCGGCCAGGCACATTAAGTGCTTGCCTAGACCCTTCCCACGATGCGGTCCCGCCAGGTGGATTTCGTAGATATACAGAACCGGCACGCTCGGCGTAGAGTCATGGGTAATCATGAAGCTCATGAAGCCTTCCAAGGGTACGGCCGCGAATATCCGGTGGTCCATACCGACCAGCAGATACCGCATCGCCGGGTCCCTCATCTCACGGCGTTTGCTACGCGGGTGCCATCCCTTACTGCTGGCCTCATAGTCTCCGCGGCTGGTCTCCTCGATTAGGTTGAAGCACAACGTGAGGTCGATAGGCCTGGGTGGCGCTGCACTTTCGTCTTCTAGGGAATAGGCGACGTCGTGTTTGAGCGAGCCATACCAGACATTCGGCCCGGAAATGTAGCGGTCGTAAAAAGCCTTGTGAGATAGAGAGTTCGCCTCCTCGACGATCTTGCTGGCGGCCTCGGGTGTCTGTTCCGTTGAGGGGGTCTTGGGTCCTGCGATTGAGGACGAGGTCGGGTGCATGCTTCTCTTCTTTGCATTCGTCGACGCCGAGTCTGTTGCTTTTCTTTTGAGCATTGCGGGTAAACTAGTCTCTGGTCTCTCGCGAATATATGTGGTGCTTGCGCTTGCCTCAGTGACTGAAGAGAAGAGGAAAGGTTGAAGGTTTGGAGCGCGTCAAGGAAGACGCGTTTGAGCCGCGGCAGAAACGCCAATTCGCTTGGTCACTTTGAGGTTCAACTTCGAAACACTTCACCCAACTACCTCCATCCATCTGTCACTTTCCCGTCACATACTGAGCAAAAAGAACTCGAAACGAGTGGTCCGGATGAGGCTGGTGCACAATGGAACGACGGCGATACTCAGGCGCTATGCCACCATATCGTCGGGCAAGGACCTTAAGGGCAAACCGTTCCTCACTCTCGAGCATGTACGACTTGCTTCTTCTCACTGGCATAGCAACTCTGACTAACGATTGCAGTTCCTGCAGCGAGGAAGAGCTCTTGCCCTATGGCGTGGTATAATCCGGGCGATTCGCAGTACACAGACAGCCATTACTTTCCTCATCACCAACGTTCCTAACAACCTGCCTAGAGATCCCTCCGTCGTCGTCCACGCGCGAAGAGATGCGGACGTTTGCAAGAAGCGAGTTCGAGCGTAATAAATTCGTGCACGATCTGGTGAGTGGCGAAACAACCAAACGCGCTGAATCCGATATGACCACATACTGACCTTCTGCAGGGCCACATTAGATACCTCATCTCGGTACGTAACTGAAATTGTCTATCTGGCTCGCATAGCTAATGACGACAGCAGACTGGCAAGACCCAATTCGACAGCATGAGGCGTTACGTCGAAGAGAATGCTATGTAGCGTCCTGCCACAAGGTACCTCCTACGGTAGCATGGAGGCTGGGCTGCATGTTGGCAAAATCTACGGGCTCAAAGCTGGAATTGTGTGCATGAGAGACCTCCAGACGCTGGGTTGGCTGCCTTCTGCACTCCAAGTAGAGCCCGATTGAGAAGTACTGCACTCTCGACCGCCCATCGCTGGTTTGAGTGGCAAGGCGGCGAGTACATGAGCACATGGCTGGCAGGATTTGTGCGGAGAGACGGACGAGCATCTATACCTTGGAGATATGTGTCCAGCTATTACTACAGAAGGCCGCTCGGCTTACCCGCTCGCACAAGCGGCGCGGCCTTGCACACTGCTGTCAGGCACGTGGGCACTGGTATGTTAAATACATTTCGCGCTATCCGCTCGATCGTTGAGCCTTCCACTCCGACCATCCAGGCGCTTTCAGCTTCTGTGCATCGAAGTTCGCGTCTTCCACGACTTCGACAAAACGCACTTTCCATTTGCCGACCCTCAACACTAGCATGCCGTTCATGATGTACTGACGTACTTCTTCCGGCTTCTGATCCCTCAGCTGGACGAAGTGGAGATCGCTCTTACTGTCGTCCTCTGGTGCGGTAATACTGGTGGCTGCCGTTGCAACGTAAACGCCGCCCTTGGCGATCATTCTTGCGCCTTCGGACTTGCTTGGCACGATGCCCGCGTGGTACAGTATGCGCGAGAAGGGCGTGTTCAGGACCAACGATGATGGTACGATGGCGCGATCGGGGCCTGGCCGAGTGCTCGAACCATCCGACTCCGGAGAAGATTTGCCGGGTTGTCCCAGCAAAGCTAGGTTTGGGTTCCGAAGAGCTTGGTGCTCGGCTCGAGTCTTCGTCGCTTCTTCGCGACCATGGACGAGCTCTAGCACTTCGCTAGCGAGCAAGTGCTGCGCCCTCCGCTTTCCTGGATCAGCTGCATGCTCAGCCATGACGGATGCAATTGCCGTGGTCGGAATGAAGGTGAACAGCTTCAGGTAACGTTCAACATCCTCATCCGAGGACCGCAGTAGGAACTAGCTGTGTGTCAATGCTTGCATCAGACTGGAATTGTGGAACGAACACGTACGCCATACAGGTCGAAAGCTGAAGTCATATTTCGGTCGAGCCAAACAGCGTTGCCAGCGCTCTTTCCAAACTTTTCACCACTTGCTGTTGTCAGCAGCGGCACAGTGAGGCCCATCGGCATATGATCATCCTTGAGTCTGCCGGCCGCATCAAGCCATGGCGACTGCTGCGGGACCTCTGCGCTGTTCTGTGCGATGTACTTGACGGCATCCATGCCGGCGATGATGTTGCCGTACTGATCGCTACCGCCAATCTGCACTTGGACACCATTGTTCTGGTACATGTGCCACCAATCCCAGCCTTGGAGCAGAGGGTAGGTGAACTCGGAGAATGACATGCCGTCACCCTTCTCCATCTTGTTCCTGACGCTGTACAACATCGTCAGCACATGGGCGTCGTGTCTTATTTGGCGAAGTTCGGACTCACTCACGTATCCCGTCCCAGCATCGCACCTAGCCTCACGCCATGGCCCATCATCTTGAGGAAGTCCAAGATGCTCAGCTTATCCAGCCAACTCGCATTGTTCAGCAGCTCACTGTTCCCAGTTGCTCCCGCTTCATACCCATGCCGCTGTCCATAGCGTATTGCATTGTCCCATACACTGCCAAGCTGTGCGTACATCGCCGTGAAGTTCGTTTCATGCACCAACTCTGCAGTCTTCGCTCTTGATGTGAGACGCCCACTGGGGTCACCTACTCTGGCAGTCGCTCCTCCTACTAGCGAGACTACATTGTGTCCGTGATGATATAGCCAGAACAACACCATGAGCGGGAGCAAGTGGCCAAGATGTAGCGAAGGTGCGGTAGGATCAATGCCGGCATAAAAGCCTACCTTTCGAGTCTGAAGCAGGCGATCGAGCGCATTACGATCCCTGTGGCCCTATCAGCCGCATGCCATTATTACCCTTTGACGTTGTCGCCACCTACCCAGCTATTTGGTTGATGTAGCCACGCTCTTCGAGCACAGCTAGAACACCATTCGGCGCCTGTCTTCTCCGCGAGCTGGCGTGCAATGTTCGCAGTTGCTGAGGCCGCTTCGCAAGCGAGGTGCGAACACATTGCGAGCAGATATAGCTCAGAGCTTGCGTTAGGCTCTCAAGACGCGATATGCGCGCCATACCGGTCGATCGAGTGTCGAAGCCGAAGCTTTGGACTTCAAGGTCCCACACGCAGCGCAGATGCATGTGGCCCAAACCGTAAACGGGCGTTGTACGACATTCGGCGCAAGCTGCAGCCAGCCGTTAGCGCTCACAGCTTTGAGGCCAATCAGTATCGATGTAGAACGCTCACCTTCACCTCGGCTTCAGCGTGTCTCTGCTCGCTCAGGGCCACAGGGCCACAGGCTCAGGTGAGGATGTCTGGTACAACATTGGGTCCGAGCCTCCTGTATACTATCGACTCTATACGCAACATATCGGCGTAATGAAAGCCATCCTTATCCCCGAATTCCAATCCGATCCGTCCACTCTCCGTCCCTCAGTCGTCCCAACTCCCACTCCTCAACCCGACGAGATCCTCGTCCGCATCACTCACTGCAGTCCCCAGCATGCGGACATCTTGCATGCTCAAGGCAAGCACCAGAACAACAATGCTAAGCGAGGGTGGTGCTTCCCTCCATTCGTGCTAGGCTATGACTTCGCAGGTGACGTGCAATCTGCGCCAACGAGCAGCAAGGGACGGCTGAAGAAAGGTGATAGGGTATTTGGAGCGGCTATCGGTGCATTCGCGGAATACATATGCGTGAAGGAGAGTGCGATCAGAAGGGTACCGAATGAGCTCAGCAATGAGACGGCTTGCGCGATGTCGGGGCAGGCGGTTAGCTATGCTGCCGTAGTAAATATCGCCAAGGTGAAGAGCGGAGAGACTGTCATGGTCAGTGGGGCGAGTGGGGGGCTGGGAAGCGTGTGCTGTATGGTGGCAAAGGCGCTCGGCGCAAGAGTTATTGCACTAGCTGGTGATGCTGCGAAGGCCGAGTCGATGCGAAGAAACATGGACGTTGACCTGGTCGTTGTGATGGAAGGTGACTGGATCAAGCAGGTCATGGACTTCACAAACGGCCAAGGCGTGGATGCTGTGCTGGACAACACCGGTCTGGTAAACGGCGCTCTCCGTTGCCTCGCGTACTTCGGTCGCATCGTAGTCCTCGGCTTTGCTGCTCGAAAAGGCGTGATGGAAGAGGTGAAGATGAACAAGCTGCTTCTTAAGTCTGCGACGGTCGTGGGCTATCGTTTTGGTGAGAGTGGGCGCCGGTACTCCGGTGAGCTCGAGCGAATCTGGGACGGTTACTTGGGCATGCTCAAGACAGGCCAACTGAAGCCTATGCTATACGGCAAGTATGACGGCTTGGAAGATGTCGGGAGAGCCCTCAAGGATCTGGCAGACAGGAAAGTATACGGCAAGCTTGTAGTGACAGTCGCCGATATTCAAGAGACAGCTCGGCTGTAGCCTGCTGCCTTGTTCCATGTGGCCTTGCCGTGGGTCCGCGACACATGATGGTAGCGCAGATACCGGTTGATCGACGCCGCTGCTGCAGGACTGCGCTCCTGATCTCAATGAGTACGGTCGGGAGCTTAACGAGTGTGCCCAAAATTGCCACTATTACCGCAAGACACCGAGGCACCACAGCCGGAGTGGCCGAGACATTGATGCACACGCAATGCTGCGATCAGAGCAAATCGCCCGGCTGAGCTCCATATACCCAACCTACGGCTCCCAAGCGCTCTTTGCACGCCTGCCGGTCAGCAACTCTGGCAAACTACTTTCTCTCACCAGTAGGACATCCTCATGTCTCACGCCAAACTTGTCAACCAGATAGATTCCAGGCTCGGATGTGAAGGTCATTCCAGCCTTGAGTGTAGCATTCACGTTGCCCTTGTGCAGGTACTGACTCTCGTGCGCCTTGATGCCAATGCCATGCCCGACGCGGTGCGTGAAGGCGTCGCCGTAGCCGGCAGTTTCTATGACAGTCCGGGCGGCGATGTCGACAGCTGCAGCTGACGAGTTCTCATGCAAGACGGCGAGCGATGCTGTTTGGGCTTCGAAGACGATGTCCCATACATCCAGCTTGTGATGCGTACTCCCGCCCAAGGCCTCGTATTGCTCTGCGCTTTCGGGCTTCTTGAAGAAGGGAGGGAAGAAGGATCGGCAGATGTCGCTAGAGTATCCGAAGAGGTGGGCCCCAACGTCAATCAATACCATAGTCTCTGCTTCCAGGTTTTTAGCGCCGTCGGTGCCGCCATGTGGGTTACTAGCATCCTCGTCGAACAGCACGATGTCGAAGAATGGATCGAGACCGGTGGTGCGTAGCGTGTTGTCCAGCACAAGCATCACCTCGTCTTCCGCCAGACCAGGAGTGAGGCACTCCCGCATAGCTCTTACGGCCTCGACTGTGCCAGTATTGACTGCCCTCAATATGCCAATCTCAGCCTCAGACTTCGTCTGCCGGACTTGTTCGACCGTCCCACCAAGGCCGACAACATCGAAACCGTTATCAGACAGACCACGAGAGATAAAGTCCCGCATTTCCTCGTCCACCATAATCTTTGGTCTTCTGCCGGACGCAATAGTAGCCGCAAACGGTGGGGACTCCAAAAGGGTACTATAAGGGTTCCAATGCTCCTCGTAAGTGATAGCCTCGATTCTGTGCTCGAAAGGCATCCCAAGCAACCTCGCGCGCTCTTCCTCAAACGACGGTACGAGGAAGGTGACGTTGGGCTCTGTGCCAGCAGCAGCGGACTGGACGACCATCAAGAAAGGCCGTTCTTCCGGCTCCCACACTTCCCACTGTTGTTGGGTGATGTTGGCATAGTATGAGAAGGTATACCCTGGCTCCACAATGAACGCATCAAGCCCGTCTTCGACAAGCGCATGAGCAAGCCGGTTCCGACGGCCAACGAATTCGGACACGAGTAGTGGGTGCGCAGTCTTTAAGAAGGTTAGGTTGGTAGCCCGTATGTTGGCAATCGAGCAGTCTTGGAAGTGCTGGAGGTCTTGCGGGACTGGCTTGAGTGGCAACCCACTGGTGTGAACATTGTTGTGATTATCTATCGAGACAATCTCGCCTGGGGACATCATGCCCAGCAGCAACTGCCACAGGAGAAGGCAGTATGCTACGACACCGAATGCGATGCGGGCTGTCCGAAATCTGAGGTCAACTCGAGGGAGCTCATTATGCAGCTCATTGTGCCAGCGTGGCAAACCGTCGCCCTTGACTGTCGACATTGCTGTGTTGATTAGTGGTGTGTATCGCTGGCAACGTGCTCTGCTTGCCTGCCATCACTGCCTTGTAGGTGACAGCAGCCGGAAGGCTTGGCTCACGTCACTGTGCAGCGCTGTATCGAGCACTGTGGTCTGTGGACAATGATGGTAAGTTGTAGAAGAGCAGCATGATACTTGAAACGCCGTACCAATGCCAGCCTAGTGTTACACATCACCCTGAAGCTCAGTAGCCCCGCTGAGTTCCATACCCTGTTCGATCCACGCCAATGAATACCCAACCCAACGCCATTTCCCCTCTTCCCGTCTAATCGTATCTAGGCCCATCGTCGCCACCAGGCGTCTCCGCCGAGTACGGCCCAGGTGTTTCGGGAAAGCCACCCGGTGTCTGGTATGATCCGGGTGTCTGGTTGCCTCCTCTGAAGCCACCCGGCGTCGGTTGGTCCCTGAACCCGCCCGGCGTAGGCTGGTCTTGATAGCTGCCTGGCGTGGGTGCAGAGTTAAAGCCCGGCGTAGGTGCTTCCATACCACCATATGCGGGAGTCTTGGAGCCGGAAGGCGCTGGTGTGCGGCCACCCATGTTTGGATTCCACGTCGATTGCTATGTTTGTGTCAGTCGAGGTACGATGCAGGGAACCACATTGTGTCACTTACGCCTCCTGATCCTCCTCCAGCAGCACCGCCGCCCCAGACGCTGCCACCACCGTACGATGTGGCGCCGCCATAGCTAGTGGCTCCTCCGTACGCCGTCTGCCCACCAAGTCCACCACCACCGTAAGACGTGCCTCCGCCGTATGCGGGCGTCCTGGCACCAGCATCCTGCTTCCAAGCCGGCGTGCGCCCGCCACCACCTGCTGCATACGCAGGCGTCCGGCCACCACTTTGCATAGCATAACTGGGTGTCCGCCCACCACTGCCACCAGCATACGCGGGCGTCCTACCCGCGCCAGCAGGCGGCGGTCGTCCCATTGCGAGACTCTGAATCCCACCAGCAATAGCGTTGCCGGTTTGTGGGTCAATCAAGCTAAGCATCTCCTTCTTGAGCGTAAGGATCTTGTTCTTCGCATGCAGCTCGACCTTCGCCTCCTCAGGAGTAGCGTCTTTGACAATGCCAATCATGCCTTTGTTGGGGCCTGTGCGGATCTTGACAGTCTTGCCGATCAAGCGATCCCGGCCCTTTGCCTGAGGCGGAGGCATCGGACTCGGACTGGCGCCATTCTGCTTGAGCGCCGGGTTCATCTTCGTCAGGTCCACACCACCGCTCCCAGCCTTTCCGCCCTTAGCAGCAAGGACCTGAACGTTCGGGTGACGACCGACCCAGACACCTGCGTTCTCTGCGCGCTCGCGGGTTTGCGCGAAAACAAAGTTACGGTGAAGATGCAGGACGCGGCCAGACTTCTGTTCGCCAGAGTACTCCTTGATGGTGTCGTCGAGCTTCATCTCGTTGCCGTCCCTGTCAGTGGCGACAGCGTTATGGCGTTTCTCAATCTTGTTCGAGATGTTGCTAGGCAGCATTGCGCGCACCGAGCTGTTCTGGTCGAGGATGCGCAGGCTCTCACGATCGACCTTGATGACGCAGCCAACGGTTGCAGCATCAAGCTGCACCAGATCGAAGAGGTCAAACTTGCTATCCGCCGCAGCACCACCAGAGTCTGTAGCCTCCCGCAGGTCTTTGCTAAACACCGTGATCTCTGTCTGATTGCTGTCTGTCAAGAGCGTGACTCGATCGTCCTTTGTGCGAACAACCATGCCGACTTCGTCAGTGTACTTGCTGCCGCCGATAACCTTGACATGATCACCCTCCCTGAACAGCTTTCGCAGGTCTCTGATAGGGGCTTCGAGGTGTTGACCAGAGAGCGCGCCGTTACCAGGATCAACCTTGACTTTGACCACGTCACCGTACACCTGAACGGAGTGACCAGTCACGCCCTTTTGCTCGCCTCTGAACACCTCCACCTTGTCGCCTGGCAGAAATTCGTTCGCCGTGCTCGTCTTGAGGGTGGCAGCGAGAGCGGCGAGGTCCAGATTCTCCGCGCCATCGTCAGTACTCGAAGTGGCGAACTTGGTGACCTCCTCAAGCGTAGGGTTCACATCATCAGTTTGCAAGGCGTTGAGCTTGTACTGGTCCATCAGGAAGCCGTCCACGTATTCTTTGTTCTGGTAGGTCCAGTTGCTACCGCTGAGGCCACCTTGCTTGGAGAGGTACTTTCCATGCCTCTTCTTCGCCTCTGTCTCACTGAAGAGACGCGCTGGTGGGCGCTGGACGAGTGGCCTCTTCCGCTTCGGCCCGTTTGCGGCATCCATCGGGCCATTGACGTCTTCGTTGAGGCCATAATCCAGACGCGGCACGATGCGAAGTGTGACCTCCGTGCCGTTGGCCTCGACCTCATACACCGCAGCGAGATCGCCAGAGTACAGTCCGCGCCGAATGCGCACGTACATGCCAGGCTCCAGCTGCTTCTCTTTCGTCACCTTCAGCAGGTCTGGCATCTCCTCCAGCGGTACCATGAGCGGCTTCGTGCCCATGAAGACGTGGGTGATGCCCTCGCAGGCTGCAAGAACATCTTCGACGCGGCTCGCCTCAACGTAGAGCATGCCCGACATTGGACTGCCTGGCTTGGCACGCTCGAAGGCAGAGAAGATGTGGACGGGCTCTCGCGAGCCAGCACGCTCTTTGACACGCGCCTGAATAGATATGATGACTTCCTTCTCCTTGCCTGGCCTACACTTCATACGGAAGATGCGCGGATCATCGGTGGTTGGGAGGAGTAGACGCTGTGGCACGATGGCAGAACCTCCGCCAGTTGCGCGTGATTGCCGGCCATACCGCTCCTTCAGACGTGCAGCCTCTTCCTCGACGTCCATCTGGAACTGTGCCTCGCGTTGTCTGTCGAGCTCGCGGTGCTTCCTGTCGTCTCGGTCGGCGCCCGGAGGCAGCTCCTGCAGGTCGTCGGGGTGCATCTCCTCGCCTGGCTGGTCATCGTCTTCTTCAGGCTCTTCCTCATCCTCCTCGTCGACTTCAGCCTCGACGTCGATGAACTGGTTGCGGCCATGCTGCTTGCGCCGCTTCCGAGATGGCTGGCCCTCTAAATCGTCCTCTTCGTCCTCTTCCTCATCATCCTCCTCTTCTTCGTCGTCTTCGTCGTCAACGTTTCGCCCTTCACCTTCAGCATCCTCATCCCGTCCGAAACCGACTACGCCGTCGGTGCCAAGCTCATCCTTCGCATCATCATCATCCTCATCGCGCTGCGGCCGGGACCGCGAGCGTTCACTGCGCGTGGGTAGCTCGTCGACCTTCGCATCTTCATCCGCTGCCGGCTTCTCGTCGCCCTCGTCATCAGATCCAACCTCCTGCACCGGGTTGAAGTCGTCTTCCTCTTCGTCCGGAAAGTCTTGGTCCAGGAAGCTGGCCATGTCTGCTCCTGAGTGGGTGTGTGAAGGTGTGACAATGAGACGTCTATTTCCACATGCAACGAGCCGTCGATGTACGGCAGGGTTGGAGTAGAAGCCGTTGACCGTTGTTGAGTTGCGCAGGGTGAAGGATGTCCTGGAATGCGCGTTCGAAGGTAAGCCCGCTGCCAGGTGACGGTTGAACCGCGGCAAGTCCCGGCTCTCTCCTCCATGTTCCTTCCCGAGCTTCACCACGTTCACCACTCCCCCCCGAAGACATTGCCTGAACCGTTTCCCTGGCCGAGAAGCATGATGTGTTTGTCGTGCTGCGAAGTATCGCATGCACACAGTCGCTTGCGTCCCGAAGCGCTAGGGGCTATCGCGGACCACACGACTGCGGCACGGTCATTCTCTACACCCTTTGTTTGGTTCACTGTGCGTTCATAAAGGACTTCTAGCGGACTCGACACATCTTCAGCTGCTTGCGAGCCTCTGGTAGTAGTCAGATGACAGGTTATACACTCAGGCGCCCAGGCTGGAAAACGGGCTGGTCGTATACCAACAGTCTATGGTACAATGCTCGTCCCCTTCGTGGGTCTCGTATTACCTCGTTCCCTCGCGTGTCATGCATTAGCCGCCTATGAAGCTTCCACTATCTCAAGAAACGCTACCGCCTGGGCAACAGTTTCTTCGCACTCGCCTCCCCGATCCATTGGCCTGGCAGCAAGGCACCTATCGACCTCCGCGGCGAAGGCGTGAGATTACTGACGTGCTCACTCTCCTGCTCCACCGACTGCCGCTTCATTATTCTCAAGGTGGGTGTCGACGGCGGCCGTATGGGCATAACGTCATCCAGCGCCACCTCGGAGTGGCGAAAGTCCCGGCTGCCGAAGCCTCCATCCGACTCTATCTGGTGTCCGTCCGCCGGTAGCTCGAATGGCTCGCGACTGCCTTTCTCGATGTCGTGTGACGATTGTCCGCTCGACGAACTGCGCTCCCTCTCGAAGTCTAGTCGAGTCACCTGGAACCAGGGCAGGCTCCGCAGTGGCCTGAAGATAGCCGCTCTACCGTGCGCGGACGAGTCGGGCGTGCCTTCAGGCGTACCTCTCGAATTGCTTGGCGAGCGCAGTGATGAGAGCTTTGACGACATTCGAGACGAGAGGTTGAGGAGCGGTTGGCGGAGTAGCGACTTCCATGCTGGAGCGCATGCGCAAATCTGTCAAAGTCATCAGCCATGTTCGCCTTCCTCAGCCTGGAAATACATACCACCGCCAGATCAATCTCCACCGCTGCGGCAATCCAGAGAGGATACGAGTACCATGTCTCGTCATAGCTGTCCATCAAGCTCTTCCAGATGAAGAAGGTCCGAACGACACCGGCTATAGTGACGATAAGCCCCAGGCACAACAATACACAAACGCCGATGCGCTGCTTGAGCGGCATCTGCAGTCTCATAATGATAGGTATTGGCAGTACAGTGGTGAGAAGGTCCGAGAAGCAATTGATGACTCCGCCGCCGAGCATGACCTTGCCTTCATCGAGGCAATGGGAAGGATACATCGGTGGGTATACCCAGTACGCTTGGATGGGCCTGTAAGCGGTCAGCGGTCTGTTCGCCTTTGCACCAGCATCCTATCTGATGTTGGGGCGAGATGGAACCTACGTGCACAGCCATATCGTTTCGCAAACGAAGCTGATGCAGACCGCTACGGTCCACAGGACACTCGCATGCAGTATCCAGTTGAACCACCGCATCCCGCTATCCTTTACCAGCCGGTAGTAGAAGCATATGAGCGACAGGCGGGTAAAGGTCGCAGCGAGGGTGAACATGAGCTTGGCAACAAAGGCGATCTTGCCGGCTGCTGGGATCATGATGAGTGTCAGGTCCCAGAGGTGTCTATTCCACCCATAGACCTCGTTGGCTAGCACGACAACAACCGTCATGCCTATGGTAAAGAGCTACTCACGCACATCAGCGCTGTTGTCGCGAACACTTTCTGGCAGAACACGAGTACTCACCAAGGCCAGCACAATCATGGTGTCGTCCGCGCCATACCATTGCTTGACGACGATGCGCGAGTACAGGCGACCAGCGACCGCCACGCACACCAGCGTGATGAATATTATGTTGACCACGAGCAAAGCATCGCCATGCACCGTTGGATCCGTGTAGTTGGCTTTGGGCCATTCTTTGAGGATCGCGAGCGGAGGGAACCTCATCCTGCCGGCACGCTTGTTGCTACTCTCTCCTTCGTCGTGTTTCAGTCCTCAATCCCAACAGCCCATCGCAGTGATCTCGGTCGAGGCAGTGTCTGCAGGTCGTTTCAAAGAGAGTAATGCCTCGGATGGACTCCTGCTGAGAGCCGCGCAGTCAAGGGGAACGTGGGATCATGCCACCCAGTGAGCAATACCGGCAAGACAAGTGAGTGTGGGTGCACGAGTGAAGTGTCAGGGAATCGAGGGAAAAGGACTAGAAAAGACGCTGCGCCCAACCATTCGGCAGCTTATGGCTCTGTGAGAGGTGGTCGCACCGTGGGTAGCCGGCAGCACACAGCGCCCGTTACACAGCGGCGGACACCGCGTCTGCTCCACGCAAGGAAAAGGACTCAACCAGTCTATCCTTGGTGTCCAATAGTTTCCCATATCGAGCATTCCTGACTGGCCACCGCAGGCTATTGGGCCGCAGTAACGCAGCGCTGTCGTAACAATATAGCTCCGCACTACATGCTGTACACGACGTTGTCGCCCATAGGTGATCTGCGCATGGATACTCCGGTTTTGCTCATCGCCCTCCGGAAGTGGACCGAAGCCACTGGAGTGGGAGTCACAAGCGCCAAACCACCGTTTTCGTCGTGATGCATGAGATTCGTCGATTTGGCACGCCGGATCTCATGGCCGCCACGCATGCTGTTTGCCAATAGCCCGATTGGCCGGTCTCGACTGTCACATTTGATGATCAAGTGCCCAAAGACAAAGACAGTCTCTAGATGTCTTTGAGCGTACCATTATCAGACGACAACCAAGAGGAGTGTTGTCACTTGTGACCAGCCAAGCTCACCTTCACCTCCAAGAAGAGCCGATGATCTGCGGACAAAGCACCCCCCGGTTCGTGATCAGCCACGTACCAACGTTTGACAGCACGCCTGTGCAGCCTCAGTTGCCAACACGCAACGTCGAATCAGCATCTACCTAGTACTAATCGAACCCTGTACCGCGGCTACCTCCCAAAACCGCTTCCGGATCAGCAAGAGCAGGATGCAAAATGTAATTATACAGCCATCGCTCTCTCTACTGCTAAGCGCGGTTGACGCGGGCGGACAGGCCCCCAGGCATGCCATGCGCGATGTATCGATGATGATAATACAACACCTCCGAAGAACCTCGCTCGTCTCTGCCTACTCCTCTTCCTCCTCGTCTTCATCCACCTCGAATTCGTCAGGCACGGGAGCCTCCTCGCCGTCTTCATCCTCATCCACGGCCGTCAGCACGCCAGCAGCTGCCGCCGCCCCGCCACCATGTGCTGCGCCTGCGTCCGCCATGGCAGTATCGGTAGAAGCACTGCCCGTAGTCTGGCCTGGCACAGCGGCCGAAACCGTAGTCTTCTTCTTCGCCTTGAGCTCGAGGAGCTCTTTTTTCTCGTCCGGCTTGGAGTCGTCGAGCAGGATCACACCTCCCGTAGGCTACAACACCTGGTCAGCAAACGATCATATTCGCGTCAGTGTCGCAGAAGTGATGCTTACCTTCTTGACCGGCTGATACCTCCCCTCAGACGGGAAAGATATGTATTTGATCTGCGCCGGCAGCACCCTACTCATGTTCTCCAGCTCGTACCCGATCTTCTCCCGCTCAACCTTCTTCTTACTGCTGCCCTCCTTCTCGCCCTCTGCCTTCTCCTCCGCAAGCTTTGCGGTGTCGACGACATTATCATCCGTCTCCATCTGATCGCCCTCGGCAGCATCCGCTTTAGGTGTCGGAGGCGCCTGGTCAACATCCATCGACTCCCGTCTGTTCTGCTTGTCCTTCGCCAGCTTCCGTCGCTTAGCCTGCGCCGTCGTAGACAGCACAGCTGTCTTCACCTTCTCCGGCGCCTCCTCGGCCTTGACTTCCTGCTCTGGCGGGTAGTCAAACATACTCGGCCGTGTATTCGAGTGGATCTTGAACTTCGGGACTTCCAGATTCGAATCGACGCCAATGATGGCCGTAGGCGTGAAGCTCAGTGCCAGGAAGTGTGTGAGTGGGAACCAGTACCAGTACTGCGTGAACACTGCCATGCCGACAATGCCCGCCATGTTCAGGTTACCCGTCTGGGTCTGTAGACCGATGGTGCAGTTCCTACCGCCGGCGTCGATGATGCCAAGGGCTAGCGCGCAACCAAACTTGGCCATCGCATCCTCATGCCTATCGGCGATCGACTTCTGCAGCTGTTTCCGGATGGTGGTGACCTTTGGGTTCATCGCCTCATTCTGCTGAACCATAATCATGGCCAATGCGATGAGCGCGCCTTGTCGTACAAAATCAACGGAGTCCTTGGTCATAGGTTCAAGCAAATCGATAGCCTCATCCAGTCCAGTACCGGCGCATGCGATGCCCAGTGCCATGGTAGCGCCATATCGGACATGCGGGTTGTAGGATTCCGAGAGGAGCTCGACCATCCGTGGCACGCTGCCAGGCTTGCGGAAGAGCACAAAGCCAAGCGACATCACTGCCGCTCTCCGGACATCATCGCTGACGTCCGAGACGGCGACGTGCAGCAGCTTGCGGACAGCCTTGTTGCTCCCGGAGCCGCAGTATGCCAATGCAACGGTCATAATGCCGCCATATCTCAACGCTGGGTCTGCGTCGTCTAGCAAGCCGTTGATGAGCTCGTCAGCAGCTTCCTGGCGGGCGTACATGATCAATGCCATGCCCATCGCAAGACCGCGAACGATCTTCTCGTGCTGTGTGTCATGCGCATACTGGATCATGTCTTCTAGCGCCTTGACGTTGCCGGTACCCAGCATGACAAGTCCCATGGCCAGACCAACCGCCTCGCCGTTGATAGCAGAGTCCTGGTAGAGCACGTTCTTGAGCTCTTCATAGATTTCCTCGGAGCCTGTCGCCATGCCTGCAACACCAAGACCCAGCGCGCCACCGTGCTGCACGACCTCTTCCTGCGTAGCCTTGAACTGGTTTCGTAGGTAGTCGAGCACGTGTGTGCCGTGGTTGGTATAAATCAGACCAAGTGCATAAAGCGAGCCACCCTGGCTGTAAGAGCTGCCTTGGTTGGCATTCTGGTTCTCTTTAGGCAAGTACGGCTCCAGCAGCTTCTGGCCTTGACCGAGGTTGCCTCTGTGGATCACACCCAAGGCTGCTGTGGCCGTGAACTTGCTCCAGTTGACCGCCTTGCCCAGCCACTCGAGGTTCTCGCGGAAGAAGCTGTCGATCGTGGTACCGGCGTTCATGAAGGCGTTGGCAAAGGTGACGGAAGTGTGGAAGATGCTGTTGCGCGCCTCGAGCGAGTCGCGGACCTTGTTGAGGATGGCCTTGTCGGAGTGCGAGGATCGGAAGAGGAACTCGAGGTTTAACTCGATGCTCGTTGTGCCGCGCAGTATACTCCGCACGCTGGTGAAACCCTTCTTCTGGTCCTCAGACTCCAGCTTCGGCTTTGTTCTTGACGCGACAATTGTCGATGTCTGTGCCGCTCCGGCGCTATCCTGCAGCTCCGAAAGCAACTGCTCCGACTCCGCCGAGTTCTCGTTCTCGTTTGCCTGAGTAGCCGCCGGCCTTACAGCATCGCCATTCAGCTGCGGCAGATCCGTCTTCTCCGTTTCCTCAGTCTCCGGCAGCTCTTCCATAACCTTTTGCAAGAATTCTTGCGTGCCATTCTCGTACAGGTCGAACGAAAGCTGGTACGCAATCGCCAGAGACCTACCATCACCCTTCTGCACCAGCTGCCGGAGCATGTTTGATGCCATGGAGTGTTGGTCGAGGTAGACAACGCACCGCGCGATGGCGAAGTAGTCTGGGCTGGGGATGTCGTTCAACAGCCCCAGAATGAGCTTCAGGATCTCATTTCGGAGTCCACGCTCTTGCACCACGTTCATGCAGATATCCAGCACGTAGTCCATCAGGTCCTCTGTCTGGCTAACACCCGAACTCGCCGCCTTGCCCTTGCGCTTCTTCTCGTCCTCGCTCGCGCGCAAGATAGCTTCGCGCAGAATGTCCATGTTCCGAGCCTCCACCGCAATACCAACGACTTGCTTGTACGCCTGAACATCGTAGCAGCTCTCGAAAAGCCGCCGGATGACGCCCTGGAGGCTCTTCTTGACGTTGTTTGGCAGTGTCAGAGGATGGGGATGTGCGCCTGGAACACCGGCGTTGCCGCCACCTGGCGCTGACGAGTCCCATGCCGTCTCACCTTCGCGGCTGAGCAAAGACTTCGAGGGCAGATGTGACTGGGAGAAGGGCGTGGTCGGGCTCGACATGCTCGCTGTAGGGTTAGCCGCGCCATTTGCATTGCCACCAAAGCTGTCACCAATCTCGGACGCGGAGCGGTTGGTGGAGGAGGCAGAGTTAGGCGGGTTGTGCATGGCGCAGAGGGCGATGTAGGTGTCGATGCATTTGGCCACTATCGTCTCCTCGTACTCCTCCGCGTTCTCGATGTCGAAGTGCTCGCCAGCGCCCAGAGCAAAGACCATGGCCTCATTGTACTCCTGCAGCTGATAGTAGACCTTCGACAGGACGAGGGCGGCGAGCTCGCGGTGGGAGAAGGATTCGTCTTCGTACAGCGCTTCTCTGTATCATCACTGTCAGCGTCCGCTTCGTGTCTCGCCTTCCTGCATCGCGCCATCTCCTGCCAACGCGTCGCACAAACGCCTCGGCTGTGCCACCACCCCGAGCACGTGGCAACTGCCGTATCCATCACACGGTGATGTGTTGCGACGTACATTTGTCCAATGGAGCCGGAGACCTCCGTCCACACGCTCTCGATCTCATCATTGAGTGTCTCCAGCGCAAACACCTGCAGCGCCGGGTCTGGCTCGGACAAGAAGCCCACCAGACCGGCGGCGGATGTCAGGCCCGGCATCGTGCTGTGGTAGCTTCCGCGTCCCGGCTCTTGATATGCGGATTCTGTAGAGGCTGATGGAGGTGAATGGAAGAAGCAGGCTCGCCACGGGCGGGAGATAGGAGCTTGTCACGGCGCGCTGTCGGAAACGTGGTGAAACGCCGTTTCGGAATTTCTGGTGGGGTTTGGCGGTCGTGAAGGACAGTGAGCAGCGGTTCACTACCACGACGGCTGTGTGAGATGGTCGTTGGATGGCAGTGTTGATGGTAAAGGCACAAGCAGCGCTCGGAAACAGACTCCAGAGTCTAGAGAGAGCAGCTCACGCAGGCGACCACACAACGCGCATCATCGGCCGCGCTGCCGAGGATGACATAAGCTTCCACCTCCTGTCAGTCACACGAGACGCAACCCTAACGCAGCCATTGTTGTTTTCCTACAAGTAAACCTGCATGCTGGTTCAATGTTGACGGTACATAGAGTTTATACGCGCGAAGGGTGTGCGGTCAAGCTTTGGGAACTGCACTGTCTTGCGCCCACGTATTGCTGCTGCCATCTGCTGGTGAGCGGCACGGAGGTCCAAGGTTACCCGAAAAGTGTAGATACATTGCGCCTGCCTGGCACCTGCCTGTGATGAACTCGCATTGTATCCGCCTCGACGCCTGCCCACCAGCTTCTGCGAAGCAACAGTATATCATAGTCCCTGTGCTGCCCTGAAGAGCTGGAACACCGCCAAGTCAGTTCGACCCACGCACTGAGCAGCCGCAGGGCCTTGCGTCGATCATTGGTAAAGGGAGCGTGGGACGGGGACGGGGACGGGAGATCAGGAAGGGTGGGATATACAGCGAAGAGGAGCCGCAGATGCGTGTTGGAGTGATACACAGATGACAGGCGGCTGCTAGGCCTGAGGACGCAACAGCAAAGAGCGCGGGCAGAGGCAAGCTAAGGGCGCGCGATGGACCTCTTGTCCATGCTGAACGATGGGCCGGCGCCGGAGAAGAGGCCATCGCAGGCCTCACAGCCCGATGTGCACCGTCCTACATCACAAGTAGTGCCTCTCACGCCCGGCGCCAACGGGCGACCCATGTACGGTAGTCAACCGTCCACCCAACCCACTCCACCCTACGGCCCTCCCTCAGCCGCTGCACCCGTCTCGCGCCAGTCCACGGGCCTGACACCTCTGCAGACGCCATCGCAAGGGCCAGGCGGCGTGCAGTACCCGTTCCCATCGCAGCAGCAGCAGCAGCCACTGCAGAGTCCAGCTTCGGCACACCCACCCGGCCAGCAGTACCAGCCATACGGCCCCTACTCCGCGACCACCCCAGGCGCAAGGCCGCCGAGCCATACCTTCCAGTACCCGCAGCCATCGCCAACGCAGTACCAGCAGCACGCCATACCTCCCGGCGTGCACGCGCACCACACCTCCTCCCTCTCTCCTACGCCACCGTCGCATCACAGCCAGACGCCGCATTCGGTCAGGCAGAGCCCGCTCGACGTCCTGTCGCAAGGCCAGCATCAGCCTCCACCGCAACAGCAATACTATCAGCACTCGCAACCGAGCACACCACTTGGCCCTCCACCTCTCCACTATCAGCGCACCCCATACAACGGTCCCCAAGACATACACTCTCCATACCATCAGAGAACGCTCTCCGGCACCTCGAACGGCATCATCTCCGGCTCGCCAGCCCACCACCACCCCAGCATCGGCAACTTAGTCGACTCACCCAGCGCCTACAACCGGCACTCACCTCAACTCCGGCGAACGAGCGATTACCTCAGTCAGCAGGAACGCGAGCGTAGTTTGTCCGTTAGTCCCAAGACAAAGGTATTCCCGCGGGCACCTTCACTGGGCTCGAGACACAGTAGTCAGCAGGACATGTATCCCACGAGTGCAAGGAGTTCACTCCAGCACCAGCATAGCGCTGGCGTGGCGGCCTTGGTGGAGACACCAGGTCACGTGCACCAACCCATTCAATTCAGCCATCAGACTGTGGCGCAGCCGCCACCGATACATTCGCAGCCAAGTCAAGTTGCAAAAGACCCTACATTGTCGGCGCAAACACCCCATTCGGCTGCGCCCTACATCATTCCCGACGTTTCTTTGTCGGCACACCCGAACAATCAGCAGCCGCATGTTCAGCCTCCCGCAATTCAGCATCAACCTCAGCGGATGGACATGAACCATCTGCTTACTCCTGCTCATTCAGTCGTTAGTATGGACGGTGCGGGTGATGGTACGTTGCCACAGGCGAAGCAGAGGAAACAGCAGGAGAATAGTATCTTCATGAAACCATCTCCGAAGCCGAAGAAGCCTGCTGTGGCGCCAGCACCACCGCCATCAGAGCGCCGGTCGACGCCCGAACATCGGCCTGGAGCTGCGGAGACTGTTGCTGTGACACGAGCAGACCAGCACCAACAATTGCACAATGATGCACCTGCTCATGCTGTGGTGAAGGAGCCGTCAGCGCCAAAAGCGACTCGTGCGCCGGAGTCTAAGAAGCGTCCAGCGGAGAGTGCGCTGCCTGCCGAGGGGCCTCCAGCCAAGCGAGGAAGAACGCAGAAGTTCACTGAACGCCCGATCTGGGCGCGGCTGGCGAGGACGAATCCGAACTTCAATGCGCAGCTGAACGGTGCGCCTCAAGGTAGACCGCAACAGCCGCCGAAGGCTAATGGAGTGCTTGCCGTGACACCAGCACCGGCACAGCAACAGCACCAAATGCCACCACAGCCAAACGGACACCTACCACGAGCGGGCGGTAGCAACACCGAAGCGCAGCCTTGGATGCAGAACCCGCCGCTTGACAACGACCTGATCGATGCACGGCAGCTGTTCGGGCAGTGGGAGAAGTCCATCAGGTGGCAGCAGCCTCATGTGGACATCGAGAAAGCCGTCATGGACTGGCTCTACATGCAGCTCAAGGATCTGCACGACGTCGATGACCCGGCCGAATGCGTGATTGAGATCGAGGCGAAGATTGGCAGGATCATTGGGAAGGATGATGGAGTGAGAGTGCAGTTGCCTGTACTATCTGCGACGGTGTTGGAGGAGCGGTGGGCGAAGCAGAAGACGCGGTTCGAGAGTCAGATGGAGGAGGTAAGTCTTCTTTCCAGCATTTCAACGGAGTGATTGGAAAGCGTTCTGACGATTCGTTACAGCCTGAGCACAAGTCGATGAATGAGTTTCTCAACTTGGCCATCAAGGACACGCTTCAAAAGGGCCGTGTGGCGATGCAGTACGATCACCCCAGGGAGACCGACTCCTTCCAGCCGCTGTCCGCCGTCGGCATACAAGCGCTTCCACAGGCCTTCCGCAACCGAAAGCTAGCTCCGGGCCGTGAGATGAGATTACGGACGTCAACAGATTACAAGACCAAGAACGTGACGGCGCGCATTGTCAAGTACCATGTCGCCGACCTGCACATCTTCAACCCTCGGCACGACTACGACTGCCGCATCTCTATCAACCTCGAAGCCAACATGAACCGGCCGGAACTCGCACCTTTCCACGAGCTTGTCGAGCCACCAGGAACATCCAACAATTTCGACTCACCCGAAAGGCGGAAGGATCGCTTGTCGTACAAGCACCTGGCCTACTCCATCGACCTCACGCGCGTGGACGTCAAGGGCTCGCCGGCAAAGTATGAGCTGGAGCTCGAGGTTGATGCGCAGGTGCTGCGGGAGCAGATCCGGGCGATGGATGAGGGCCGCGGGTCGTTTGGCTTTCAGACGGTGGTGAGTGGGTTCTTGGATAATGCGACGTACTTGATGAGGCAGAAGCCGGTGGCGGCGGGTCAAGGGCAGCAGTAGTATTAGCTGGGTCTCGCATCCGTCGGCGGCAAAGGCTCGTCGTCTGCCACTCTGCGGCGAGTGCCGAGTGGTGCTATCGGGCATGAGTTGAAGAGTGTGTTATTAGCTTTCAAAGACCAACAGGATGCTGTATTAGTAGGACACGAGTTCCCTTCTAGATGCTCAGGAACTTCGGAGGGACAGACAAATCGCGGGAAGGATTTAGTGTGAACGTTGCGGGCTGGCAATTGCGCCGTTTGAAGTTTTCATGACAGCCAACGGTGTCGCGGTGCCGAATATCATAGATGATTAGGTAATCGTTGGCGCCTAGGTCCGACGCTAAGTTCGTCATCAGGTCGCCCGGTGACCATGGACTTGGAATATAATAAGTGACTCCTGAGACCTGCAGCTCTCCACTTGCAGGCCAAAATGTTGACTGAATGACTCCCGACTCCAAGTGGCAAGCTGATACCATGCGCCACAGGCGGACACACACAATCCTGACAGGGACCTACTGTGCTCGGATACGCCTTTCACTCGGGAATTGCCGTGAGACGGTCTCCATCTAGACCTTTGAACACCAGGGCAGGCTCCAGAGTCGTGGGCAGCGACGCATCTATCTGCGCTTCCATTTATTTAGCATCATGTGTACACTCGAGCGGCCTCCTGAGTCCTGAGTCCGCACGCACGTCGCCATTGAAACTCCACGATTATGAAACAACCGGGTTTCCTGCAGATCCCACCCCAAGGCCCTGTATACCGGCACCAGATTGTTGAACAATCAGCTCGAATTGTTCGTCCTGGCAGTTGGCATTTGACTGTTTCCAAACCAGCAGATCCTGTATAAGGTACCGAACAATTCGCAACAATTCGTCTCGAAAGTTGATTGTTGAACAATTCCAGAAGTTATGTAGCAGATTGCCTCTTCGAACAGGCGTAGCCGAGTTGTTGCTTCCACACCTAATCACTTTCGCCTCTCGGTATCGCGCTCTCGCTCGGCCTTTGCTAGTGCCAAACAATCAACTTTAGCTGGTTGAACGTTCATGCAGCCTCTGATTGTTTAACAATCCAATGCCGGTATACAGGGCCCAAAATGCGAGCGAGCTTGCGACGCGCCGTTGTTTTCGAAGTCACGGTCCCTTGTGGAAGCCTATTACGATTCACGTCAAGGTTCACGCTGATCTCAACGGTGCTCACAGCCGAGCAACGACCGACTCAACATGATGAAGATGAGGGACACGAAAGGGTTGAAGCGGCCTCTGTGATGTGCTACCAGCATTCGGGCAGTGGTCGTGGATCACGATCATGGGCGTAAGTCCAACGTTAGGTCGATGGGCACGCCTTGTATGACATATCATGTTGGCAGACACCTCAGCCTGCGTACCACAGGCTGCCCACAATATTGGCGGGGATCGGAGGATGGCCGACTGGAGCTGGCTCTAGAGTCTGGCCTCGAAACAACCCGGTGGAAGCACGGTATGCAGTCGATCATGGCGGTTGCGAAGCTCCAACCGTCCCACCGTCTCCAACGGCATGATGTGCTCCCCACCCCCAAGTTGTTTTCGAACACATGTGGCAGCCACTAAGGTAGTTAAATCTCCTTGTTAGCACCCGCTGAAACAACCCCAGGGTGGAGATACCGTCATATGGTTGGTTTCCGTGGCGTCAGCCTCGCAGTAACGCCTCACTAGCGACGGACTACGGAAGCATATGGTTGGTTCCTTGGTCGCGACCGATGTCAGTGACAGGCACCAGCGCCTGGGCAGATGTCCTGTCATTCAGTTTTTGGCCCAGAATGCCAGATATGCCCACCCGAGCCCGGACTTCGCTCGGTACCACCACCTCGTAAAACTCGTAAAGCATGGAAAGATGTTCAGGCAGAGTCAGGTCCCCAGGCTTTGTGGGTCTGTATAGCTTCCAATCCGCGCGACTGCATGTGGTGGAACACACTACGTGTACAGCCGTTGCGAGAGACGTTCTGACAGGACCTCTAAACTGGGCATGGACCCGGTATAATGGAGTACATCAGATCCACGCCTTCTTCGTCGCCTTGCTGCTTGCGACCAGAGTGACTGTTCTTTTTTCCCTGGGCTGTCGAAGAGCTCAGTGCTATCCAAAAATGGCCGGCAACGTACCCTCCATACCACTCTCTGTGATCGCCTCATGGCCAACGCCGAACTACATCGATCCGACCGAGAGAACATGGCTGGTGCCCTTGTCCCTCACATTGCACAGTGTGAGCACACTCATGGTCTTCGTGCGCTTCGCCTTGCGGCTGCACAATGAAGGCGGTGGCCTTGGACTTGATGATGTGGGTCTTCTCATGCTGAGCGACTGCAACGAGAGCAACGCTAAGAACTGCAGGCCCTGATGCTCCCGTCATGGCTATTGGCGACACTATTCACAGCTCTCATCGTCCACGACTCGGAATCAGGATTCATCTCTCGGCATGTGTGGGACTTGCCGCCAAGCAAATACGAAGGTAGCCTGTTGGTATATATTCTCCTCGGCGGTTGCACCGTACTTTCGGAAGCTGACAAGACAGCAGTTTGCGTGGGTTGCCACCCTGGTATTCATAATAGGGATTAGCAGCCTGAAGCTCTCCGTTCTTCTGTTTTATCGCAGGATCCAGAGCGGAACCTATAACCCCAAGTGGATGTGGGCAGTGTACGGCGCAATGGTCTTCACTATTGCTTATGCTCTGGTGTTCGTGCTGCTCTTGGTACTCGCCTGCCGGCCGACAGAGGCCTACTGGAAAGCATTTGACCCGCACTGGAGGCGTGAGCATCCTTACAGCTGCAGCGATACTGCTGCGTACAACATCGTTTCCGGTGTGCTGAGCGTTATTTCCGACGCCTACTCGGTCCTGCTGCCGTGCATAATGTTGCAGGGCTTGCAGATGCCGCGCCGGCAAAAGATCGGACTCAATGCAGTGTTCGCCACGGGTTTAGCTGTCGTGGCGGCGTCATGCGGCAGGACTTATGCGGTGCACCACTTCAGCACAGACTACGACATCTCTTGGTGCGTCCGACGAGCTCACGAGAGTCAGACTATGCTAACAACATTCAGGAGTAGCTTTTGGATTTCGTTCTGGACGGTCCTCGAATACCAGCTTGGCCTGATTTGCGCGTGCGCTCCGTCCTTTCGTGTCTTCATTAGGCGGTACATGCGCAGCAAGGTTGGGCACTATATCCGCAGCGAAGATTCCACAGAGAGGAGGCGCCATGGCCCTACTTCTGGAGACGAGCTCACGTCGATGAGCCTTGTGGTATGGCCAGAAATAATCCGCAGGACGTCGGACAGTACCGCCAGCGCCACTGAGAAATCGGATATGTCGATGCGTGACATCAAGGTCGTGGGCTACCGTGAGCCGATGCCATTCAAACCCGAGACGGCTTGTCAACGTGGGAGTGTCGGAACGCCTAGGGAGTATGAAGAGTATGCTCTGCGTGTGGTCGCCAAGGGAAGACGCTCGTTTCTGCTTGGACCTCTACGACCGGGCCAGCACGGCGAAAAGAGTTTGCCAGACTTGCCTCCTGGCTCGGCGTACCCTTCGTCTGTGGACTTGGAGATGGGTGATATGCTCTGCCCGCCTATGTTACATCGATAGAGATAATGATTTGCTAAGTGTGAGGGATGAACCAGGAAAAGCAGTGCTGGTTTTTCCTTTGAGAGCCAAAGACAGCGTTTGGTACGCTGGAGCAGAACAATGACACCCCACTTGTACAGTAAGCACATAATGATAGGCATATAGTAGACCGAGTAAGGTAATCATTAGAGCAAAACAGGTACTTCCGCATGAAATAAAGCTTGAAGTTGTACCTTCGGCAGGATCGGCACATCTTCTCCGAGGCTCCGTCTCTTGTTTGGTGACGTTGGTCCTTCTTCGCCTCGCCTCCGTCCGCTCCTCCACCTTCGCCTGCATCACTCCGCACTGATTCCCCATCAAGCGCATGCAGGAACGAAGATGTGCCAAGTGTTTGGGCGCCCAGGTGATCGCAGACGGGCTGTGCCTGCCTATGGAACCATCAGGCATGATTTACCCGCCGATCTCCTCGATATCATTGACGGAGAATCACCACTCTCACCCTCCATGACCGACCAGGCAAATGGCGTCTGGCTGCCCGGCGCATTGTGAGGAGTGGGATAAGTATCTAGCACACGGCGTCTTCTCCCATCGTGTTACTACCTGTTGGAGTGGCCTCTCCACCCACAATGCATCTCCTGCGCTATGCTCTCCTTTTCTTGTTCGCAGCGTGCACGTCTATCGCGACCAGTGACAACTTAACAAGCGAGGTGAGAGCACTGATGATACCTCATTGGGCCGAGCTAACCGTCTCACCAATGTCGTAGGTGTCATGGGACTCGTACAGCTTGATGGTCAATGGCGAGCGAGTCTTCGTATTCTCCGGCGAGTTCCACTATGCACGCCTACCGAATCCCGAGCTTTGGCGGGACGTCCTGGTAAATCATCCGCAGGTATTCATCGAATGGAAGCCTTGCTGATACTGGGTTCTGCGTAGGAGAAGTACAAGGCCAATGGGTGCGGCATCGGTTCCAAACAAACTGAGGCATGGATGATCGCTGATCGCTTAATGCAATATGCAGCCTAAACGCCGTTAGCGTCTACTTCTTCTGGTCCTTTCACTCGCCCAGGAAAGGTGTATATGACTTCACGACGCCAGCTAGGGACGTCCAGCATCTACTCGATATTGCGAAAGATGTAGGCCTCTTCGTGATTGCCAGGCCGGGACCGTACTGCAACGCCGAAACAAACGGCGGTGGGCTGGCTCTCTGGGGCTCGGACGGCAGTTTGGGCAAGCTGAGGACCTCAGATGAAACATATCACCAAGCATGGCTGCCATGGATCACCGCAGTCGACACGATACTAGCAAAGAATCAGATAACTCAAGGCGGCAATGTCATACTGATCCAGATCGAGAACGAGCTGCAGGAGACTACCCACAGCGCAACCAATACCCTGGTTCTGTATATGGAGCAACTTGAGAACGCAACAAGGAACGCTGGGATTGTCATTCCTACCACCCACAACGAGAAGGGCGAGCGAAGCGAGAGCTGGTCCACTGACTATGAGAATGTTGGCGGCGCAGTCAATGTCTATGGACTCGATTCGTACGTCAAACCCTTGGGTACAACCCACCGGCGATGTGAGACATGCACTGACTTACACCAACAATCTAGATACCCAGGCGGTCTATCCTGCACAAATGTGAATACTGGATTTGAGGTTGTTCGTAATTACTACCAGTGGTTCCAAAACTACTCCTATACCCAACCTGAGTATCTGCCGGAATTCGAAGGTGAGCACAGTCAATCACGCTATCTGTCATGACCGCCTTGTTGACTGATGATGTTAACACAGCTGGCTATTTTACACCTTGGGGAGGGTCCTTCGTAAGCATTCCATCTACTTAACAACAGCATTCAATATGCCAGAGCCTGACATTGGTGCAGTACGACCAGTGTCTGGAGGAACATGACCCTGCGTTCGCCGATGTGTACTTCAAGAACAATATCGGGCAACGGATCACGCTCATGAGCCTGTACATGGCGTTCGGCGGAACTAACTGGGGCAATCTAGCTGCGCCGGTTGTCTATACATCCTATGGTATTTGCTTCCAATATGTTCATTCTCCACAACGATCGCTGACAGGATCCTAGACTACTCCGCACCTCTTAGAGAGACAAGAGAAGTGGAAACCAAGTTCAAGCAGACGAAACTGATTGGATTGTTCGTTAGAGTGACACAGGACCTACTGGAGGCTCAAATGGAAAGCAACGGGACCGGTAACGCCGTAAGCTCGACAGCCGTGTACTCTTGGGTCTTGCGAAACGTCAACAACGATGCTGGCTTCTACACCCTTCAGCAGTCCGATACTGCTTCGAGAGCGGTGGTGACAATATCCACAACGTTGAAGACAACTGCTGGCACAGTGACGGTCCCCAATGTGCAGCTCAATGGGCGGCAAAGCAAGATCATCACCACCGACTATCACTTTGGGAGCCACACACTCCTGTATTGCTCAAGCGACATCCTCACTTATGGCATATTCGATGTCCCTGTCTTGGTATTGTATCTCGATGTTGGACAGGTCGGAGAATTTGCATTCAAAAGTCCTTCTACAAACCTGTCCTTCGAAACATACGGTTCCGCTAATGTATCCACATCGACTGGTCATACGAACGAGGCAAACAGCTCGACATCCTACACCAGGTATATCTATACTCAGGCAGTTGGCTCCACGGTCTTGCGCTTCTCGAACGGCTTGTTAGTATATCTGCTGGACCAGGAGACTGCTTGGAGTTTCTTCGCTCCGGCAACCACCGCAAACCCGCGCATCACACCAAGCGAGCAAGTCTTCGCGTTAGGGCCCTACAATGTCCGCAACGTGACTTTCAGCAGTGGTGTAGTTTCACTTGTCGGCGACAATGCGAATACTACGAATTTGGAGGTGTACGCTGGACCGGGAGCGACAACCATCATCTGGAATGGCATCGAGCTCGCCACTAAGCGTACTGCATACGGTTCGCTTACAGGTACAGCACCTGGCGCAAGCGACAGAACCATCGACCTTCCGACTCTGTCGTGGGTTGTAGCGGACTCCTTGCCAGAGGCGAACCGCGACTATGACGACTCCAAGTGGACGGTCTGCAACAAGACAAGCAGCCTCAGTCCCACGACCCCGCTCAGTCTGCCTATCCTGTTCTCTTCCGATTATGGCTACTATCCAGGTGTCAAGCTCTACCGTGGCTACTTTGACAGCACCTCTGCGACATCTGCGAATGTCACCGCTCAAGGAGGTTTCGCCGCTGGTTTCAGCGCCTATCTGAACGGCAGGTACGTTGGAAGCAACACTGGAAACGCGACCGTCGGAACCGCCTGGGCACTGTTGGAGTTCGGCAATGCAACCCAGTACAACACGAGTAATGTATTGACCGTGATCACCGACTATACTGGTAAGTGATAATCATGGGTAGGAGCTTTAGCTGAGACACCGGCTAACCCTTGCACCCATCACTTCAGGCCACGATGAGACTAGTACCGGTCCAGGAGGCGTCGAAAACGCACGTGGTTTGTTAGGTGTCGTGTTACACGGCGGCAACAGTTCGCTGTTGAACTTCACGCAATGGAAAATTCAGGGTAACGCTGGTGGCTCTGCGAATATCGACCCCGTTCGCGGTTCGCTCAATGAGGATGGCATTCACGGTACGCGACTTGGATGGCATCTCCCTGGCTTCGACTCGACGAGCTGGCTAGCCGGGTCGCCATACGACGGGCTGGAGCAGAGCGGCATCAACTGGTACATTACGCGCTTCAATCTGTCCATTGACGCAGACCTCGATGTACCTCTGGGAATTGAGCTTGATGCTCCGCCGGGTACAGAAGCGAGTGTTCAGCTCTACGTCAACGGCTACCAATGTTAGTGCAAATCACAACCTACCTGCTGTGGTACCTCTCTCTAGCTGACACCCTCGCGCAGACGGCAAGTTCATACCGCAGATCGGACCGCAGACGCGGTTCCCATTCCCGCCCGGCGTCATCAATAACAATGGCGAGAACACGATCAGTGTGAGCTTGTGGGCCCAAACGAGCGCTGGCGCAAAGCTGAGCAACGCCACGTTGTTCGCCTACAACCAGTATCAGACCGGCTTCGACTTTGATCAGGATTGGAGTGCCCTTCAGCCTGGCTGGTCCAGTGACCGGCTGCAGTATGTGTGAGCGTCCGGAACATTACAAGTCACGCGGTGTCGGAAAATACGCCGCTCCACAGCAGTGGTTCTCGCGAGTGTGCCCTAGCTTAGCGTGTATCAAACTTCTGAGGAAGGTTACGAAGGTATGCGACGTTATTTCGGTCGATAGCTATCCTGCATGTGATAGGTTGTGCCACGTAGCTGGTTGCCTCGCTGAGCTTCAACGAGACTATAGTCTGAGTGCCAGGGCTACCTCACTACGGGTGGCAACGATGTACTCTGTGCCCGACGAGTGTCAAAGAGTCAAAGTCCGGACGATGGAAGCTCACGACTGGAGTGGAGCGGCTGTTCCCGCGAACTTCCGACAAGGAGCCGAAGACAGCGCGTCATTTTCGAGAAGGTACCTGTAGCTTCCACATGGAAGGTTGGACTGATATATATCCATTGGGTCGACGAACTGTTTCCGCCAACTGACACAACATAAGACGCTATTTACCCGCGAGCAACAGTGACAAGAGTCATCATACACCATGGCTCTCGCCGGACCTGGAGGCCTGCCGGTCAACGCGGAAGAACAAGACAACTATGAGGAAATCGAGAAGCAGTTCGCTGTGAAGGGTAGGCGCAACCCATGCGATGCAATGTTGTAGCCGTCACTAACTGAGCGCAGTCGTGGAGCACATGTCGACATACTTCGCGATCCTCGAGAAGATGCCAGGCTCCAAGCTCCGCCTTACCAAGTTCGACGATGATATCCTGGCGCACTTCAACCGCGAGTTCCCAGACTTCGACCTCAAAGCCACGATTGACGAGGACGACATGAAGAGCAAGGCGGGCAAGGAGACATGGCGGAACTTCATCAAGGAGTACGAGAACAAGGTGGAGGACTTCAACTTCGGCACCATGCTGCGGGCGAACCCGGCGTGGGAGTATGGAGAGAAGGAGACGATATTTGGTAGGTTCAGCAAGAGGGCGCTCTGCCGTGGCTGTACGCATGGCTGATGTCTTGCTTCTAGTTGTGCGCATGCAGTTCTATGCTATCGAGATCGCGAGGTATGTTTCCCAATTTTCCCCATGTTGGACCGGACAGCTGCTCATCATGACACAGGAATCGTGCAGGTCTGAACGATTGGGTCCACGAGAAGTCGCAAAAAGCCAAGTCATCGTGAGCGAGAGGACGTCAACAGGTAGTCGAGACCAATTGCGATGAACATGTCGAGGTCTAATCAAAGCCGAACAATCGTCAGCTCTGTCTTCATTCGCACAAGAAGCAGGCCCACTTACGTTGGAGCCGTCGGATCCAGCTTATGATTCGTGATCAGCACGACATATACGTGAGCTTAGAAGCACCCGCGGACGCCACTGAGGACGTCGCGGTAGACGGTTTCGATAGGAGGGCACATGGTGACGGCGGATCTGTGATGAGAGGTCTCCAAGAGTCTGTAGAGCTGCAGGGGCGGAGGAGTGAATGGCAGAATGGGCAGCTTGGTTTCCGAGAACAATACTAGGCGACATTCTTCGCTCGGCTTCGGCTTGGCGCTTGAACGTCACTCCACACGAGTTTTGCCCCGATTGGAACAACCGCTTCGCATTTTGGAGTGCATTTATTGTAGATTCTCTCGTTCAGGCTGCAGTGTTCTGACTTCTTGGACCACGCATGGCACCACCACGCTCATTTCCTCAATGCCGTCAGAGACAGCTCCCTGGCGTAAGCGACCATTCTCTAACGGAAGCAACACCAAATCCGTACCGCACAGCCACGCAAGCACGGCAAAGAGCGAGGAGTTACAAGCTGCGCCATGGAAATCGCTCTTCTTCTTCACAACCAAAGGCAACCTGCCAGTCCTCATCTTCGGCATCGTTTGGTCGGTGATTGCCGGCGCTGTCAGCCCAGCCCAATCCTATGTCACCGGCAAGATCTTTAATGGCTTCACGTCATACGCCACAGGAGCCGTGGACGCGGAGAAGCTCATGCAGGAGCAAAAGAAGTACATATTATACCTCGTCGCTGTCGCGGGTGCGAGCTGGCTCTTCCACTCTCTGCAGTTCATGTTCTGGCTCGCTTTTGGGGAGCTACAAGCGAAGAGTGCGCGGGACCGTCTATTTCACGGTCTGCTGGAGAAAGACATCGAGTGGTATGACATGCGCAAGAACGGCATTGGCGCGTTGCTACCACGTCTGCAAACTCAGATCAGAGATCTCCAGCTTGCGGCATCACAACCGCTGGGCTTGCTGATCAGCGCGGTGGCGCAACTATTCCTGTCGCTTGCAGAAGCATTCTACTACTCCTGGAAGCTGACGCTGGTGACGCTGGCCACATCGCCACTGATCATGGTGGCCATGATTATGCTCGGTAATCGCATGCAGCAGAACATCGCGAAGCAACAGGTCAAGCTCGCTGAAGCGCAAAAGTTCTCGACAAGCGCATTCTCGGTCATTGAGACGGTGAAGTGCTTCAATGGTCAGGATATTGAGCAGCAGAAGTACGAAAAGAGGATACATGAAGCTGCGAGTTGTTATTTCCGAGTGGTCAACTTCAGCGGTCTGCAGATGGCGTGCGCCGTCCTGCTGTCTTCATCCATGTTTGTGCAAGGCTTCTATTACGGTGGCGTCCTCATCAGCAAGGGCGAGCTTAACGCAGGCACGGTCGTCACCACCTTCTTCGCTGCAATCGGTGGGTTCCAAGCCATCAACATGATCCTGCCGCAGATGATCAACCTGGAGAAAGGCAGGACGGCGGGCGCGACGTTACGTGCAATCATGGCGGAGATGCAGAAGGGTCCGAAGGTGCGACGTCGATCAGGACTGCTCCGTCCGTCAACATGTCGAGGGGACATCGATGTCAAACACTTGACTTTCGCATACCCATCGCGGCCAGACCAGGTTGCGCTGGATGACGTGACAATGAACATACCTGGTGGCGAGCTAACCTTCTTAATCGGAAAGAGCGGGTCGGGCAAGAGTACCCTCAGCCAGCTACTCATGCGCTTCTATTCAGCATCACAGGGGGAGATCACCATTGACGGCGTGCCCCTGGAGTCGCTTGACGTGGGCTGGCTGCGATCGAACGTTACCTTGGTTGAGCAAACTAGCCTGCTGTTCAACGATACCGTCTTCCGCAATATTGCTTTTGGGCGTAGAGACCACGAGAAAGTGACGAGACAGGAAGCTATGGAGGCCGCTGAGTTTGCGCTGCTCCAGCTGATGATATCCGACATGCCCGAAGGTCTAGACACGATGGTCGGCTACAAAGGCGGTTCGATGTCTGGTGGTCAACGTCAGCGGATGGCATTGGCTAGGGCCAGGTTACGCGATACGCCAATACTTTTGCTGGACGAGTCGACAAGTGCGCTTGACCACATCAGCCGTGCATTGATGATGGATGCTATTCGGCAGTGGCGCCATGGCAAGACAACCATCATCATAACTCACGACGTAACCCAAATCCTGCCTGACGATTACCTGTACTTACTCGAGCATGGCAGAGTGGCACAAGATGGTTACCGAAAGCACCTGGAGAAGATGAAGGACACGCCATTCCAAGGCTTTCTACCTCCGGAACAAAGGGCGACCTTGTCGCCGTATGATGCGCGCAAGGGCACTAACTTCGAGTCTATACGCACTCGCGGATCGTCTCTGGATTCCAACGCTGCAGTTAACAGGCAAACCCATGTGTCGTACGATGCACTCGAAGCCCAGCTGCATGCTGGTGAGAACAAAAGGGCGTCATTCCTGCCCTCTGCACTCAGGGATGGGAGCCCGCTGCCCGCCATGGGCCCTTTCGGCAGGATCGGGGCAGGCGCATCACCATGGCTGCGCGGGGCAGTGTCACCGCCATCGAACTCGCCTATAGAGCTCAAACGGCAGTCTCAGCTCTGGGACACTGATGCCAAAAGGCGTGCGAACCTGGACGACCATGGCGACAGCACCCGATGGTCGCGCATGTTGGAGCAGCTTGTCGAAAGAACAGGAAAGCTTGCCGCTGACGCTAGGCAGAAGACTCTCGATAGTGGCAGCAGGCGAAGGCAGCCTCACGATGCTGAGGCTGGTGCGGCATTAGCCATTGCAGCTGAAGATCCGCACTACGGGCAGAGTGGCAAACGGTCGCTTGCGCCTGATGAGAAGCAGGACAAGTCGCTGAAACACATCCTGGGTACGGTCTGGCCGAACATCGACCGCTCTGCGAAGGGGATTCTGCTTTTCGGCTTTTACGGCTGCACAGTCCATGCCGTCGCCTCACCGCTGTTCTCTTACGTACTCTCAAAGCTTATTGGCACCTATGCCATACCCGGTGGCGACAAGCACAAGCAGCTCGTATATTCGATGGCGATTCTAGGCATTGCCGTGACAGACGCCGCTCACACTTGGCTGGAGAGGTTCCTGTTGGGCTGCGTTGGTCAGCTTTGGGTCGACAGCGTGCGAGACCACGCGTTCCAGCGCATACTTGATCAGCCCAAGGCCTTCTTTGATCAGGACGAGAATTCCATTTCGCGGCTGACTGACAGCTTAGATCGGAACCCTGAAGCGATGCGTGACCTGCTCGGCAACTTTGCTGGCTTGGTCTACGTCGGCGTATTGATGTGTGCGGTGTCTGTGGGCTGGGCACTCTCAACGCAATGGAAGATGAGTCTGATTGCGCTGGCGGTTGGACCTTATATCCTCGGCGTCACCAGGCTCTTCTCGACCGTCAGCGGCAAGTGGGAAGCCCGAAGCAACGATGCGGTGGAGTCCTCTTCCGCCATCTTCACCGAGACCTTTACGAACATCAAGACCGTGCGGGCGCTCACGCTCGAGAGCCACTTCCGGGACAAGTACATCACAGCGACCAACCATGCGCTCGTGGTCGGCTTCCAGCGTTCGTTCAACATTGGCTTCTTCTTCGGCCTCTCGGACTCTGCTAGCAGCTTCGCGCAGTCCTTGGTGCTGTACGTTGGATCCAAGCTTGCGTCTCAAGGCACCTCGGTTGGAGACGTGATACAAGTTGCTGTCATGCTTACCTTTGCCATCACCGGTCTCGGCGCCATACTCGAATGGATACCTCAAGTCGGCAGTTCGCAGGACGCCGCCTTGCGCCTCATGCGACTATCGACGCTCCAGAGCGATTCCCACGAGCATATGGGCGACACGCGGGTGGTCACCATCGGTGAGATCGTGTTCGACAACCTGCGCTTCGCTTATCCGTCACGTCCGGAGCAGACGATACTGAAGGACCTTAACCTCAAGATCCATCCCGGTACGTCAACAGCAATCGTTGGAGGATCAGGTTCTGGCAAATCGACCATCGCGAATTTGTTACTCGACATATGGAGTACGACACAAACCCCAGCAACAATCGCAGCCAAGTCGGGCGAGCTCACCATCGCCGGACGAGATGTTCAAAGCATCTCTACTACCGCACTACGCTCACTGATCGTTCCTGTGGCGCAGACGCCCACGCTGTTTGCCGCTTCTGTGGCGGATAACATCAGCTACGGCCTGCCTGCAGACTCGCCGTACAATAACACGGCTTCCGTCCACGCTGCGGCGCAACAGGCCGGTATTCACGACTTCATTGTCAGCCTCCCGTCAGGCTACAATACTGCTATCGGCGATGGCGGCATGGGCTTGTCTGGTGGGCAAGCACAGCGGATCGCCATCGCGCGTGCTTTGGTACGTAAACCGGCCGTTCTGATCTTGGACGAGGCTACCTCCGCTTTGGACGTCGAGTCTGCGAACTTGGTCCGACAGACGATCCGAGACTTGATTGCCCGTGCCGATCGAGGTATGACTGTGATCATCATCACGCATAACACAGACATGATGGAGATGGCGGAGAACATCGTGGTGCTTGACCAAGGCGAGATTGTGGAAGAGGGCGGCTTTGACGACCTGATGGGCAAAAATGGTCCGTTGGCGAATTTGCTTGGCGGCGGAGAGTGGGATGGCGAGCGAGAGAGAAGAAGGGCCGGGTCGTCTCGGAAAAGAGGCCTCCCTAAACTCAGAGACGTCGACTGGAAAGCTGGCAATATGACGGGACGGCGTAAGCGTTTGTGATACAGCGTTATCGTTGTGTTGATGTACTGGTGTTGTCATAATCACGAGCGGCCTGACGTGGGACCATTATTCACATAGCATGTGCGAGACCTCCGGCGTGGCTTATATGCAGACGGGGTCAGCGGACGGTCAAGCTCATGTCATACGTCTTGGTCGGGTGAGTTGTACACCCCGGTCTAAACACGTCGATGGTATGCTGAACAGCTAGATGCTGGCGTGTGTTGTGATTCCTTCTCTGGGGTCTGGTGCGTTGTGCTCCAGTCTACGATCCGCTTTGACTTTACCTTTCTCGTTCTGTACTGTTGGTCATGTTGGTATTGTCTCGTCTGGATGCAGCCTGCACAATCTCTGTGCCTTGTGGTCCATGGCCATGGTGAAGATCTCGAGAGCTGCTCTTGCACGATGTCCTGGATTTCAGCGACCATGGCGGTCAGTGAAGGCCGGCTGCTCGCTTTGGCTCCGCTCGGCGCTGAGTCCTTGATTGTGTCTGCTACCGTGCCCTGCGTTTGCCGGTGAGATCTGACACCAGCAGCGTGAGGTCGAACGGGGCCGCCTCCGGGATGCCTCGGTCCAGGAATTTGATGTTGACCGCCGGGGCCCGGCGGACTGTGGAAACTCGACACTTTGTCAACGAATCAAGGTGGGCACACTCGCTCGTACGGGTCACATGCATGCGGCTCCTCAGAACGCCGGGGTGCATCCCTGGGGAGCGTCATCTCGCGTGGAGCACATGCAACGGCGCTCGGCTCAAGCTGGATCGCTTTCACATGTCAACTCCGAGGCGCTCAAGACTGTCAAGAGCCACAAGCGTGACCTCTTCTAGTGCCATTGCGTGTCCTTCTTCCTCTCGCTCTGCTGCCCTTTTCGTACTCAGTTCCTCCAACAGCAGCACCTTGCAGTCTGCAGCCTCCCCATCCATCATTCAGAATGTCGAAAAGCTTTGCAGCCAGCGACGTAGCATCGCACAACAAGCCTGACAACCTCTGGGTCATCGTGGACGAGGACGTCTATGATCTTACCAAGTTTCAGGAGGAGCACCCCGGCGGAAAAAAGAGTACGTCAGTTGATCAAGAGACACGCGACAGATGGACGCTTCGGCTGATAATGGTCTAGTCCTCCAGCGAGTAGCGGGCAAAGATGCGAGCAAGCAGTTCTGGAAGTACCACAACGAGTCCATCCTCAAGAAGTACCAGAAACAGCTCCAGGTCGGCTCGCTAGACAGCAAACCCCAGCCTGCACAAGTCACGCCTCCCACACCCTCCGCTACCCCTCCGCCGTCCGAGAAGAAGGAGACAGTCGTCCCTTCACCCGAGTCTGGCACCGTCGTACCAGCACCTGGCCCAGATGCAGAAGAAGAGGCTGAGGCTATGGACCCATTCGGTGATCTCGTGCCCTATGCAGACCCGTCATGGTACCAAAGCTATCACACACCATACTTCAACGACACGCATGCCGCCCTACGCGCCGAGATCCGGGAGTGGGTGGAAGCGGAGATTATGCCGAACGTCACTGAGTGGGATGAAGCGAAGAAGGTGCCGGATAGCATCTACAAGGCGATGGGCGAGAAGGGCTATCTTGCCGGTACACTCGGCATACACCCGTTCCCGCAGCAGCTGGCAGGCGGCCGGACTGTCAAGTCAGTACCACCAGAGAAGTGGGACCTCTTCCACGAGATGCTGCTCACCGATGAGCTGTCTCGCACGGGCTCAGGCGGGTTCGTCTGGAATGTTCTTGGTGGATTCGGGATCGGCTGCCCGCCACTCGTAAAGTTCGGCAAGAAGGAGGTCGTCGACCGCGTGGTCCCGGAGATCTTGAGTGGCGATAAGCGCATATGTCTGGCAATCACTGAGCCGGATGCTGGGTCTGATGTGGCGAACCTGACTTGCGAGGCCAAGCTGAGCGAGGACGGCAAGCACTACATTGTCAACGGCGAGAAGAAGTGGATAACGAACGGCATCTGGTGAGCTGACTATACGTTCCGCGAAATGGATAATGGTGCTAACGTCCTGCAGGTGCGATTACTTCACCACCGCCGTGCGCACGGGCGGCGAAGGTATGAACGGTGTCTCCGTCCTCCTTATTGAGCGTAGCATGGGCGGCGTCAGCACCCGTCGCATGGACTGCCAGGGCGTGTGGTCTTCTGGCACTACGTATATTACCTTCGAGGATGTCAAGGTATGGAAACAGCGCTTGATCGTGTCCGGTCGGGTATGTGCTGACTCCTCGTAGGTCCCAGTCGAGAACCTTATCGGCAAAGAAAACCAGGGCTTCAAGGTCCTCATGACGAACTTCAGTAAGCGTGATGTTCTAATCGGAGACAGGAGGTCGGAGCTAACCTTCATTCCCAGACCACGAGCGCATCGGCATCATCATCCAGTGTCTGCGATTCAGCCGAGTCTGCTACGAGGAGAGCATGAAGTACGCGCACAAGCGCCGCACATTCGGCCAGAAGCTCATCAACCACGCCGTCATCCGACTAAAGCTGGCGCACATGGCGAGGCAGATCGAGGCCTCGTACAGCTGGCTTGAATCATTGATATACCAATGTCAGAAGATGTCCGATTACGAGGCTATGCTCAAGCTTGGTGGTGCAATCGCTGGACTGAAGGCTCAGGCTACCGTTACTTTCGAGTTCTGCGCACGGGAAGCAAGTCAGATCTTTGGTGGTTTGAGCTACAGCAGGGGCGGGCAGGGTGCGAAGGTTGAGCGGCTGTACAGGGATGTCCGCGCCTATGCCATTCCGGGTGGTAGCGAGGAGATCATGCTGGACTTGAGCATTAGGCAAGCGCTGCGGGTACACAAGGTGTTGGGGATGAAGTTGTAGCGAATATGTAGCGAATATCGAGAGAGAAGCAGGCCGGCTGCAGGGTCTAGACAATTAGAAGTACGCTTGGACATGCATTTCTTGATGCTCTAGCTAAAGACAATTGTATTTGACCACTCAAGCTGAGCAGCGCCTCGGACTCGGGTCACGGGTGAGTAGAAGTTCTGCCGAGAATGTGAACAACGCGCCTGCCGAGTTCGACCAGCCGCCAAGCGAAACGCTAGACTAACTCCACACCTTCGTTTTGCGCTTCAGTGTTCACTCCTCCATCTTCACTTCCACCGCCAACTCTGTCTCTGACGAGGACTAAACAAACGTTCGTCAGCTTCGGTCCTTGACCGACCGGCCATTGCCTGTCAATCGTCAACTTGGTACACTACAATCGCACAACATAACGGCAATGGCACGACCGCAAGACACCAAAGAAGCGACCTCACATCTGCAGTTACCAGGCGAGCTACGCAATCGCATCTACCGCCTCGTGGCAGTGAACGACGCCCTCACTCAGGCGACCATCAAACCTAGCCGCAAAACTGGCCGCGTCAAGTACAAAGCCTTGGTTCCCGGTCTCGCAGCCACGTGCCGCAGCATCCGCGACGAACCGTTGCCCATCTACTACGCCGAGAACATCTTCATGTTCGAGCCGCGCCCGACTTGCATCCACCGGCCCAGCCACTCGGATATCAAAGCCCGATTCGATTCACTCGGCGCAAACGCCTCCAGGGTCACCTCGGTTGGCACCAGGTTTCCCATGCGCAACGGAAACGTCGAGACCATCATCGCTCGCCTCAAGGGACCGGATGTCGTTAGATTTGAGGTCGGCGAGGGTCTGCAGCAGTTGTGCGCCTGTCTGCTGAAACACGTGGAGAAAGAGCTCGACCAGACAGGGGTGAAATCAGCGACGAGGCTGGCGTTGGCGGCGTACTTCTGCTCGGACACGCTATACGAGCAGTGCCGCAGCCTCCAGCGTGCAGGATCCCCTCAACAGGTCACTGACGGCTCTTTGTTTCCGCTATGTGGGGTTTGTGGAGGCCGGAAGTGAGCACTCGACTCGTCAACGGTTGCACGCGGTATCTATCGCCGTCGAAAGCACTCTCATGCCTCGTCTGCGTACATGGTGCATTCGTCGAAAGAAACAGGGTTGTAAGGAGGCCGTTTAGAAACTTTCGAAACCGCTTCAATTGGCAGGCGTGCAAAGAGGATGCGAGCAGGACGAGAGACAGATGTTAGCTATGATACATCACGTATCGCGGTGCTAGCTAGTCTCTGCTTAGCTCGCTCGGAAGAACGCCGTATCCACATGATTTGCACGCTTGGGTATACCTGAGCCACATGCGTGCCGCCCATATCGTCACATCTCTAACGCCATAAGTATCCCCAGGCTAGCTTCCTCCTCCATTGGACGGCCACATGCTCCACGTCCCTGTTAGCTAGCCATGCCATCTAGGCTGATCGTATTGGCGCGCCACTGCGCCATGTCCGCCGTAGCTATGCATCATCCTGCCTGAAACGCATTGAGCCATCTGCCTCCTCTCCTCCCTCGACGAGCCCATCGAGCGCATCTTCAGACGATGAGCGAGCGGTGAGTGTCATGGTGCCTATACAGCAAACTTAGCCTTAGCCCTACTGCTGCCGGAGTGGGCCGAGTCAGCATGCCCGCTAAACTCCACCTGCTCCGTCTCGGGCAGCTGCAGGTAGTTCTTGAAGTTCTTCCCGATCTTCTCGAGCCTCTTCTTGCCGAGCTCCTTGTCCTGGCCCTCCTCGGCGGCGGCACTGCCCTTCTTCGGTGCTTGGCCGGCGGTGCGAGTCCAGAGGCCGACACGCCAGAAGGCTCTGCGGATGTTGATGACCACGCCCATGACCTCGTTGTCGCCTTCATCTTCCAGTGTCTCGCCGATGGCGGCGAGCATGACGTCGAGCCAGGTGGAGTCGTTGGCCTTGCCGCTCTTGAAGGTGCAGGACCAGCGGCCACCGTGCTTGTTCTGCGGGTCCTCCCACTCGGGGCGGACGCCGGACTTGAAGAGGTGGTAGTCGGACTTCTGGGCGAGTTCCGAGGCAGGTGTGATGTTGTTCTGCGAGTACAGTCAGTAAAGGCAGGCGCGTGGGTGGGTAGGTAAGTTCAATACGCACGTAGATGCCCCAGAACTCCTCCACGCTGTCGAAGGTGATGACCTCCTTCAGCAGCTCACTCCAGTCCTGTTTGCCGCTCGGGGGCTTGGTGAACCAGAGGGTCCATGTGTTCTGCAGCGCGTGCTTGACGTTGAAGTTGGCCGGGTCGTCGAAGACGGTGACGATCTTGCCGTCGCTGTGGCCGTTGGTGGCGCCGTTGGTGGCGTCGGTGACCGCACCATCTGGCGAGACTGGGATGGTGTCGAGAGGGACGGGTTCGGAGGAGGTGGTGGATGCGGGTGTCGGACCGTTGGAGGCAACTTCGGCCATGGTGATCGGGTGCTCGTGGGGGAGTGGACGTGGGAGTGGTTGTGTCGATAGGCGGCTCGTGAGTGAGTGCGTATGAAGGAGACGGACTGTGCGCCAGGCAAAGTCTTGCGGATATACGGAGTTGTGCGAGTGTTGTTTGGTGGGTGCGTGAGTGAAGGCAGGTCTGGTCTGCTGGTCTGCTCAACGCCAAATTGTCGTCGCGCTTGCTTGACTTTGAACTGCGGAAGTCGGAAGGCGGAAGGCCCGATCCACGCTAGTCCGTAAAGGGCAGTGGCTGATGAGGTTTAGAACTTCGAGACTCACTTCTTAAGCTCTTCGGCTCGCGTCGTTCCTTTCGCTTTCGGGTGAAGACTGAAGTACCCGATCTTCTCTTCGGTGTAGCCGCTACTGCTACTACATCGCACGTGGCAAATGCGCTTTGAGCTGGCAGCTGAAAGCAAGCGCGATGCGTGGAGAACGAAGAAAGACCGCTGCTAAGTTTTGCTGGCATGTCCTCGACTGGAGATGAGCTATCAGATGCAGAGTCACAGCCACACTCATCACCGGACGAAGAACCGCCTGGACGCTCTGTGCCGCCGCCAAGTGCGCAAGCAGCAAGGGAGATCCCATCTTCGCCACCAGCACAAGCCGGCGCAAGCCAAAGCCGAGCGCCAGAGTCACAGTCGCAGGATGGAGATCTTGCGAGCGATGACTCGGATCGCGAAAACCGTTTCGAAGGGCCAGCGAGCACGTGGCGCAGTCACACGCAAGACGAGCGCCAACTCGTCGCTTCTCTTGATCAGCAGCGTGCGAATGACCTAAGCGTCCATCTTTACAATGCTCATGCTCTGAAAGCACGACTGTACGACCGAGAAGCAACCTCGACACCCACACCATGGCGCAGCAAGCGGCGCTGGATCAAGCCTGCTGAAGATGGGAACGTGCCGTGGCAACCCGATCGCAACTGGACTGCTTGGCCTTTACCCGCAGATGAGGTGCCGAGAAGGGAAGAAGTCTTTGGAGTGCCACCTGCGGCACATGCAGACGGGGACGGCACCTATCGCAAGTCTGAGACGTGGCTACCGAGCGCTGATCTGCAGGAGGAGATTGCGGCGCTTGTGCTGCGAAAAGCCAAAGAGAGGTTCAGGCAGCGGACATGGGCTACTGCGACTGACAATGTCGAAGGTGACGTGAAGCTGAAGGAGCCACCAGAGGATCCGGACGCCGAGGCTGGTGCCGAACGTTCGTCAAGCGAGGACGACGTGGGCCTGGGTGACCTTGATGAAGATGCGGGTGACAGGAAGCCAGTCATGACATCTGAACAAGAGTACTCGCAACCTGTATTCCTTGCAGACGACGAGCGCGCAAATGCTATCCTGACGCCAAGCGTTCGCCACATTCTTACAAAGTTTGACGACCTGCTCATTGGGCTTCACAGAAGTAAGCGAGGTCATCGCCGCACAGCGTCTACTTCAAGGTCACGCTCGACTGCTCAGAGCGAGAGATCGATTCCGCCAGCATCGAGCTCAGGCAACGTCTACCCTGCCTCGGACGGCCGATTCCACGATTTGCCGACCTCGCAGCCCCAGGAGGCTCACTCGTACGCTGCGGCGGCGCCGAAAAGCAGAGATCTCAGGCCTGTCAGCCGTGCCCGGAGAGCATCTGCACCGCGATCACCACCACGTTCGGCTGCGATAGCGAAGTCTTCTCGTTCAAGAGGGCGCTCGAAAGGGAAACGGAAGGCTACGGTCAGTGACGATGAAGGCTCGAACTTCAGCCCGGATGATGAGAGCGCTGCTTACTCTGAGGTTGCTGCTTCACCCGCCCGGTCTCAGCGAAAGCGTAGGCCATCTGGCGCCAACAGCCATGAGCTCGGCCTTCGCGACTGGAGCGAGGTTCTGGGCATTGCATCGCTGGTCGGGTGGGACCAGGCCGTCGTTGACCGTGCGGCAAGGCGATGTGCTTCGCTGTTTGGAGAAGGGATGACTTTTCGAACTATGCCTGAGACGTCTGCAGATCATGTTGATGACCACACTGTGCAATTCGTACCTGACATGGTACCTGTGGAGTCGGAGACAGAAAGTGAAGGGGACGTGCTTGAGCCTGCGCAGGCAACAGCATGGTTCTGCCCCTATCAGGACTGTGCGAGACACCAAAATGCATACGAGAAGGGCTGGCGTTGGCGTGAGCATCTCCAGCGAACGCACAAGCTGAGTAAGGAGCAAGTGGAAGAAGTCGAGCTTGGTCAGGAACGCGTGGGTGGCAGTCCGCGAAACGCTGCACTCTCAGAGGTCGAAGCAGAGCAGGAGGCTGGATCGCAAGATGAAGTCGCACTTGAAGCTCGCGAATGCCAGGAGATGGTAGGTGGTGTCCATAACGACGGCTTTCTACAACCCATGACTGGCGAGCTCAAACGAGGCAGGGATGCAAAACCTCGGCGAAGAAGGAGCACGAACGAGCGAAAAGGCTCGAAGCGGCGCAGAGTAGAAGAGCTTGAAGGAAGCAATTCTGCACTGTAAGACATCCTCCGTTGTCCTCTCTACTGCTCTTGCTATGCATGTGTTATGCTCGCTACAGATTCTCGATGCCACCATGTGCTACGCCAATGTACCGGCTTCACGGCATGCCTGTTGCTATGCAAACGCGCAAGCAGCTAGCAGCTACTTAGAGTTCATCCATGCACCCACTGGGCCAATGAGAGATCGCAACAGCAATGACACTCGCAACAATGAGCATACCCATGCAGGTGGGATGAGGTGAATGTTACACAGCAGATGAAGCGTAGCGATCGCCAGGCACCAAAGTGAATTCTGCGATAGATCACATGCACACTGAGTTATCTTCCTCACACTTCTTTGCACGTCCGACTTGCAACTCAACATAAACATTGCATCCTCAGTGCACTGAAGACACTCAACAACATCCGTACACACACTCCACTCTCTCTCAAGCACTCTAGCACCATCACATCGACATCGTGAGTGCATACTCCTGTCCCGTGGCCCATCGCAGCTTCATACCACTGACATACGATACAGATGGCCGACAAGGACTTCACTCCACGTGAGCTCGAGATCATGGGAAAGGCATGGAACTGCATGACCGAGGAGCCAAAGGTACGCCACGCCATTCCACCACCTCAGTTCATCGCCCAGGAGGCACCACTGATAAACTATAGGTTGACTACGACAAGCTCGCCGAGCTGTGCAGCATGGGCAACCCGCGCTCGGCCGGCAACGCCTGGCGCCTCATCAAAGCCAAGATTATGGCCAAAGGCGGCATCACCAAAGCCGATGGTGGCGAGGAGAACAGCGAGGGTGCGACGAAGGCCACCCCGAAGGCCACTCCGAAGGCCTCTCCGAAGAAGCGTGGCAAGGCCAAGGCTGACAAGGACGACGACGAGTCTCCAGCCAAGAAGGCGAAGGGCAGGAAGGGCAAAGCTACCAAGAAGGATGCGAGTGCGGATGCGGATGACCAGGAGGATGGCGCATCTCCCGTGAAGGCTGAGCCAGAGGAGGAGTCAGAGCTCTCTTGAGCACTGCAAGCTGAACAGTGACGTCGAGCGACGGACTCAGGAAGAGCATACGCTGCGATGGCGACTATGTGAATAGTCCTTCTGCGAACGCGAATATGCTACCCTCCTGACAGTATGAGATACCCTTTATAGCGGCTCCAGTACGAAATGTGACACTCGAACGTCAATCAAGTGTAACGTGTGATCGGCTTCTTGCCTTAGGCTTCATGTGCGCAGGTTGAGCTCCTCCTGAGCCGTGGTCTCGCCATAAGTGCATGCTCGAGAGCATTTCAGGCGGTTGCCAGATGCTTGGCCTATACTCGCTCTTGCGACGCACTTCCTAGTAGCAGATACTGGTTGATGATTGAACTCGAAATGGATACCTTTGCCACAGCATATGATTCCTCCCATTCAGTGTCATTCACCTGCAAGCACGGAACGAGCACAACCGGCTTCTCGCGTTTGTGTCCGCATGACCAGCGCATATACTTCACGTGTGAATGATCTCTTGCTGCCTGTAAAGCTTACGCCCCTTCCAGCGACCTCCGAACAACCTCAACCTTCCACCATCTTCGATACTGCTCTCTCAACCAAGAATATATCCCCCGAGCTGCAACAACGCTCAACCATACCAACAGCGAATCCAGACCATCATGTCGACCACCAAGCAGGACGGCAATACCTTCACGGCTCGTGACTTCGAGCTGCTCGCCGCTGCCATGCAATGCACCAAGGTGCCGGTTGAGGTACGTGGTCCTGACCTCCACTTCGCTAACGTTGCTTACCGCTGACTGCATCGAAGGTCGACTACAAGCTCTTCGCCGAGAAGGTCGGATTCAAGGGCACTCCATCTGCGAAGGCGTCGTGGAACACATTGAAGAAGAAGCTCCAGAAGTTCAGCGAGAGCGGCAGCAGCGTTGGTAAGCACACAAAACATCTGGAACCCTTGTGACAGTACTCAGTTGCTGATGCCGTATATAGCTCCTTCCCTCACCATCACGCCGGCCGACAACCCCGAGAAGGCTTCCAAGGGTAGCAAGAAGCGCAAGGCGAGCGATGAGGACGACGGCAGCAACAGCGAGGCCGAGGCGGCGCCAACCAAGAGCAAGAAGAAGGGTCGCAAGGCTCCTCTGGGCGCTGGGAAGGGCAAGGCGGCGGCTGCTGCTGCGGTGGATGACAGCCAGGACGAGGACCAAGATGACGACGAGGAGCTCCCGGCGAACGGCATGAAGAAGGACGTCGGGACCAAGGCCGAGCCCGCTGACTGAAAATCCGTTACGGCAAGGCGATGCAACAGCTGGTAGCACGATGAACCTTCGCGGTTTCGTGGGCATTGGCTGACAATTGATGATGAGAGTTGAGAATTATTGCGAGTTTACGGCAGACTCCTGAACATACGCCAGGCACCTCCTCAACCGAGTGTCACTTCTGTGTCTCGTGCAGTCTTAGGTTCAGCTCAACCGGTGCCAGGGTGACACCGATGGTCTTCTTGATGTGCTCATGCTTCGCGGCCCCAGAATCTGGGTCAAGCTCGATAGCATCATAACGCTGCAGCAATCTGACAAGGCAATAGCTTGCTTCCGTCATCGCGTACTGTTCTGTGCGTGTGTCAGCTCAGAGTCCCGGAAAGTAGCTGGACACCACTTACGTCCGATGCATATGCGCGGCCCGCCGGAGAAAGGAGTGTAGAGCCAGCCTCCTCCCAGCAACCGACTACGCTTAGGATCTTCCCAGCGCTCGGGCTTGTACTCCAGAGCGTCCTCGCCCCATAGATCAGTCCTGCGATGCATAGCATAGATGTTCCAGAGCACCTGCTGGCCCTGTCTGATAGCGATCGGCTTCAAGCCATCAGCGCCCCCTCCAATAGGCAGGACAGTGTCCTTCACCGCAACTCTAGAGTTGAGAGGCACAGGCTGATACAAGCGCATACTCTCCAAAAGCACATGTTGGAGGTATCGACAGTCCTTCAGTTCCGCGAAGTCCAATATTGCGCCTGATGGTTGAGCGAAGCGCTGGAGGACGGTCTCGCGCAACTTTTTGTAAATGCTTGGATTCTGGCCCAGAAGTAACACCGTCCACAGAAGCAAGCTGCTGGTTGTGTCACGACTCGCGAAGAGGATGCCCAACGTCTGCGCCTGGAGCTCCTTGACATCTCTGGTTTGCTCCATAAGCGAGGACAGGAGGTCATATTTCCTTTGCTTTTGATCGTCTCGCCCATACTGCAGCGCATGCTTCAAAATCCGATTCGGCACGCTACTAATAATCGCTACTGCCTTTCTGAACTCCTTGGTGTTCCCCAAGAAGTACAACTGCTGCAGACGGATACGAAGCACCATGAAGTAACTGCACGTATCAAACGCCTCAGCAAACTCGTTGCTGCCAGCAATGCGGCCAATGTCATGCTCCTCGTCGTTTGTGCCAGCTCTCGACAGCATGAGAGCCTTTTGCGACTCGATGCTCTCCCCAAACAGGAACTCGGTAGCAGTATCCAGAACGAAACGGAAGAGCAGAGGCTTGATGTTGGTCAGCGTTGTCCAGCCTTTCTCGTCCGTAGGTCCGATTGCTTCGAATAGGACGGACGTCGCACGCTCCGTAGCCTCAAGGTCGTTCACGAGGTCCCGTGAGAACTGCGGCCGGAACATTGCTCGCGAGTGCTGCCAGAAAGGCCCGTCCGAGGTGAAGATATTGTAGCCTTGGACGGCTCGGAAAGCTCGGTGGCGGTACTCTCCAATCACCCACTCATCGAAGTTGGTGGCCAGCATCGTCTTGACATTGGCAGGCTCGATCGTCTCGATGATCTGAGCCCCACCCAGCAGGGCTCTCTCCAGGGTGTGATGCTCATATAACGGTGGTGCGAAGTAGTGGTCGAGCGGGTCTTCGCCTCGTTTCCTGGCCGTAAGGACGGCGTACATCCGGTCCAGACCCCATGGCCATTTCTGATCCTGCGCCTTGTAGACTGGCTCGCAGCCGTGGGCCTTCGCGAATGCTTTGAATCGCCGCTCAGAGAGGAAAGAGGACACCAGCCGGTAAAGCAATGGCAGAGCTACAATCGTCCAAAGTAGAGGTGATGCCCATAGAGCCATTGTACCGTTGCAGTCGTCGTCGATGGAGAGGATTAATTGCGGTCGATGCTACCTATCCGTTGTGGAATACGATGACAAGACAAGAGTGTCAGGTTACTTTATAGCGCAACTCGAGGATATACCGCTGTTACGTACGTAGCAAGGCAACCACTTAGGGCTACCACGGGGGTGCGATACGTACCTAAGGTATGTAGCAAGGCAACTACTTAGGGCTACCACGGGGGTGCGACGGTCTTTCTCCGCAAATTACTATTATAACCCTATACAGTTATGCGGAGACACCCCCTTCAGCGCCCTTACCCTAGGCATGGCTTTGTTCTATCTCTTAGGTGGCTTTATTTTAGTTTTGCCCGGTAGGTAGGTAGGTAGGTAGGTAGGTAGGTAAGTGGGGTATGAGGCTGACAAAGAGCATGCAGCGAGACATGCTTGGAGCTGTTGGCCTTAGCACCTATATGCATCGACATACGTTGCTGGACAGATATGGCGGTGGCCGGTGAAGTGATGCAAAGCTACCTCGCCATAGCGCTTGAACGCTGAACGCTGCGCAACAAGCAATGTTGAACAAGAAGCAAACGGAGAACAGAACCCATCCGAGACGACGCCCGACATACCTCTCTCACAACGCAGCAATAGCCTTCCTCAGCACCTCCAAACTCCTCTCCTGCACTCCGGCCTCTTCTTCATCCTTGTCGTCTTTCAGCATCCAACTGACATCACTCAGCAAGCCCAGCGGTAGCCAGGTGCTGTCCTTCGCCTTCTCAAGGCTGTCTTGAATCCGGCCAGTGTGCTCCCAGCTCTGGGCGGCTTGCTCAGCACGATCGATGATCTTGTTCGGAATGCCGCACATCGCTGCACAATGCATGCCGTAGCTACCCTCCGCCACGCCCTCCTCAAGCTTGTAGAGGAACGTGACATCCCGGATGTCAGGCTCGACTCTCACAGCCATCCGCTTGGGCGTGATCGCCGGGTGCACGGCGAACTCTGCAGCCAAGCTGTGGTAGTGCGTGGCGAAGTAGCCTAGGGCGCCAATGTGGGTGGCGATGTGGTGCAGTACTGCCTGCGCAACAGCGACGCCGTCGTAGCTACTCGTGCCACGGCCAAGCTCGTCCAGGATGACAAGTGAGCGCGGAGTAGCTTCAGACAAGATCTTCTTCGTCTCGGAGAGCTCGACCATGAAGGTGCTCTGGCCGGCGAAAATGTTGTCCTGCGCTCCGAGACGGGACATGATGCGGTCGACCGGAGTCATGCGCGCACTTTCGCATGGGACGTAGCAGCCGATCTGCGCCAGGATGACAGCTATGCAAGTCATGCGGAGGATGGTGGACTTGCCGGCCGCGTTCGCACCAGTCAGAAGGGTGATGGAGGCCTCGGACCCGCCCAGAGCGATGTCGTTAGGAATGAAGTTGGTAGTCGTCTCGATGCATGGGTGACGTAAGTCTTGAAATTCGAGCACACTCCGAGCATTCTCGTCCTCGACGAACTCCGGTCTGCAAGATGGCGAGCCAAGCGCATTGGACGCTTTAGCAAGCGAGATCAGGCAGTCGAGCTGAGCAATAACCTTGATGGCAGCAAGCCACACAGCGTAGTCGATGTCGAAGCGAGCAAAGAAGCGTCCGGAAAGGGCCTTGATGACCTGACCATGCATCTCCTGCGCCTCCTTCAAGTCCTGCACCAGGCCTTCGAGCTCAGGGAAGTACCAGCGCTTGACGGCTTTGGTAGCCGAGACCTGCTTCCAGCTTTTCGGGATTGCACCTTTGACTTTGATGGGAACTTCAAGCTGGTAAATCTCCTTGCCGCTGTCAGTGAACTTGACGGCGCTAGAGCCAAGATCCTTGCGGGCTTTGCTCAGCAGTTTCTGAAGGGCCTTCTCGATGTTGTCGATGCGCTCTTGGCTCTCGTCAAAATCCTCTTCGACACCGGACTGTGGGATGAATAGGCCGTCGTCTTTCGCCTTGACGCGGTCGAAGGTGTCCTTCCAAGGATGCAGCGCGCCGGCCAAGTCGGGCATTGAAGAAATAAGCTGACCTAGCACGCCACCGCCCTCACCGAAAGAGCCGAGCATGGTCATGGTATACTCGACCTGCTCGAACCCTTCCAGCACCTTGACGAAGTCTTGCGGCTTGCACCTACCGGCATGAACACGTGAGATCAAGCGCTCCAGATCCGGCAGCCTGCTAAGCGATGCAGTGAAGCGATCCATGACCGTGCCATCAGCGTTCAGCGCATCCACTGCGTCGAGTCGCTGATTGATCTTCCTAGCAGCAGCGAGCGGGTGGCAAACCCACTGTCTTAGCATGCGCTTGCCGAATGGTGTGACGCAACGGTTTAGCATACTGAACAGCGTGCCGTTCGTGCTGCCGTCGAATGTGTTGGCGAAGATCTCAAGGTTGATCAAGCTCTGACCGTCAAGCACGAGACTTGACGCTTTGCGAATCGGGTCGTACCAGTAGAAGTTGCCACACGTGATAAGGTCGCGCTCGATCTTGAGCATGCTAAGATACCAGATGAGAGCACCGAGAGCCGAGAACGTGAGCTCCTTGTCCTTGGCCTCTCGAAGCGCGACCGGCCATGAATCCATTGAGTCCTCGACCGACTTGTCGAAGTAACCTTCACCGTCGATCTTCATGCGCGTCTTATCCGCCGTCAGAAATTCCTTGTCTGGCTTGAGGTAGTTCCAGATGGTAGTGGGCGGGGTGTTGTTCTTCAAGATCCTGAGCGCTTTGGCAGAAATGCAGCTCTTCTCCAGCAATAGCTCGCCGGGTCTAGTTTGGGCGACGAAGGTTTCGAACCGGGTCATGTCGGCGTCGTCAACGAAGTCTGTGAGGTGAAACTGCGCAGTAGCCGTATCTACGAAGGCAATGCCGAAGCATGGCTTGCCGTCTCGCTCCGTCTCTTTGATCGCCGCGCAGTACGTGGCCATGTCATCCTGCAGCATCCCGCCATCAACGAGCGTGCCTGCCGTGAGCACCGAAGCCAGCTCTCGCCGGATGATCTTCTCTTCTTTCTTGCTCTTATCATCTCGCTCCCGCATATCCTTACCTAAGGCTGACTCCATCTGGTCCACTCTAGCGATCTTGAAGCCCTTTGCGACAAATTGGTTCGCCCAGTGATCCAGACTAGACTCGGGCACACCGACCATTCGCATGTTAACACGGTCAGTGAGCTTCAGGTCGAACAGCTGATGGCCGATTGTGGCATCGTTCTCGTACAGCTCATAGAACTTGCCCTTTTTGAAGAAGACGATGGTATCCATGAACTTGGACTTGATGTCCCAGTACTGCTTCTCAAAGGCCGAGAATTTCGTGATTGGTGGGATGTACAGAGTACGAGGGTCGTAGTCGGGGTGATCGGGTGCGTTACGGTCGGCGTCAAGCATGTTCGCGAGCCATGGATAACGGTCTGCCGGCTCGCTCATGTGCGCCTTCTCCTTCTTCGGTGGCCCTGACGATTGTTGCTTCTTCGGAGCTTCTCTTGCTTTGCGAGGTTCGGAAGAGGGTGGAGCATTGGGATCAAACGTCCACTGCTGTGCGGTCGAGACGGTCGGTATCTCCTCACTCTCCTCGTCTGCAGGCAGGGAAGGTGGCGATGGTGGCTTCACCGAGCTCTTGCGTGACGCTGATGCCGACGTTCGCTTCTTCGTCTTTACGGGCTCGTCATCATCCTCCAGGTCATCTGCCACCACGAAGTCCTCCACGTCTGTGTGTCGCCGGTTAGTCTGCGCGCTTGCTTTGTGGGACGGCTTCTTTTGCGGTGGCTGTAGGCTGTTGAAGACTACGCCAGGCTGGTAAGTTGATACGGCAGAATATGGACCAGCAAGCATACCATCGTCGCCTTCCATGGCCGCTTGAGTGGCAGCATCGAAGCCAAACTCGTCGTCCGAGTCGTCCTTGACACTGATACGTCTGCGCTTTGCGGCTCGTCCATTGCCGGACAGCGGCTTGAACACATCTTCCTCATCTTCCTCGTGGTCGGACTCGGCGTAGTTGACTTGCTTCTTGGCTTTGCGCACAGGGCTGGAGTAGAGCGTGCCTGGCGTCTCTATCAGTCGGTTAGTCTCCGGCCGCGGCGCAGATCACGATACTCAGCGTACCATTCTCTTTGTTGCGTCCTCCGGTCACAGACCTTTGCTGGGAGGCGCCAGGTGCTGTCTGTGGGCTTGAGTTGGCCAAGACTCCACTGCTGGGAGCTGGGGTCAAGTCCGCGCTTGACCTGGGTGTCTGGGACGCGATCGTCGCGCCATTGGTGTCCGATGCGCGCTTCGCTGGTGTCACGCTACTCGGGCCTGCTGTTGGGCGCTTCGCGAAGAAGCCTGCGATGCTTTGCTGCTTCGGTCCGGACTTTGCTGATTGCGAGCTTGGGGTCTTCTTCAACGTGGCTCGCGGTGTGGCGATCTCGTTGCCCTCTATGCCGCGTGCCATGGTCGACTCGTACGTACAGTGGTGTCTACTACAGAAAGCAGTGCAACAGCAGAAGAAGTCGTACAAGATGTGGTACGATGTGGTACGAAGTGGGTGGAGAGACAAGATGAAGTCAGCGAGAGACGCGACGCGATTTGGGAGGTTACGAACGTCACGCGTCGAGTGGCGGAAGTTGCCGAAATATGATCTTCGCTGACTGGGCGGTACCTACCTACCTTATACTCGTCTTGTACAACGTCAAATACCATGCCATTCCACACCGTATGCAAAGCCTGTGCTCGACAGCGGCTGATCCAGCGAAGGCTGTACAGCTCAGCGAAGCGACCGCGTGACTACAGTGGCGCGGTGCAAGCGCTCAATGCGCTGCAGAGCAACTTCTCCATCGTCGAGGCCATTCGCAAGCTGGGCCCGGGATGGAACAAACTCGCCATTCCGGAGATGATAGGCTGGGTGCGGCGGATAGGATATGAGGTGTGCGTTTCGCCATCGAGTAGAGATGTCACTACCGACACTGAGACCATTTATAGCCCTCTGACTTCGATCACCTGAACCCCATCCACATAGCCGGCACGAAAGGCAAAGGCTCTACATCTTCCTTCATCTCATCAATTTTGTCGCAGTATCTCCCTACCAAGCGCAGTATACATGCCGAGCGACTCCCATCGAGCGTGGGCCTGTACACCTCGCCGCACCTCCGCTTCGTACGCGAGCGAATACAGATCGACAATCAACCAATATCCGAAGAGCTGTTCGCGAAGTGTTTCTGGGAGTTATGGGACCGGCTGGAATCAACGCCGCCAGTCCCAGGCCATCCAGATCCCAGAAGCATCGAAGACAAGCCGGTGTACTTCCACTACCTGACGCTCATGGCGCTGCATTGCTATCTGGAAGAGAAGGTAGGCACGGCGATCATTGAGTGCGGTATCGGAGGAGAGTACGATACGACGAATGTACTTGTACAGCCTTTGACTACGGGCGTGACGAGCTTGGGCATTGACCATGAGGCGCTTCTCGGCGACACCATCGAGTCAATAGCGTGGCACAAGGGCGGCATCTTCAAGAATGGCGTGCCCGCTTTCACAGTACCCCAAGCCGAACAGGCACTAGCTGTCCTGCATGAGCGTGCGCAAGAGAGAGGGACAGAGGTGGAGGTTGTACGAGAGCATCACGCGATGCAGCAGGTGAAGTTGGGCCTACAAGGCGACTTCCAACGCATCAATGCCTCGCTTGCGGTCGCGATATGCGCATCGCATCTGTCGCGTCTAGGCTATACTGGCGTTCCAGATGCACTGGACCCAGCAGCATCGCTACCTGCGGAGTTCATCGCCGGTTTGGAGTCAGCCCGTTTAGGTGGCCGCTGTGACATGCGCCGTGACCGCGAACTCGAGAACCTGACGTGGTACATTGACGGCGGTCACACACTCGAGAGTATTGAGATGGCTGGCCGCTGGTTTGCTTCCGCAACGTCCCGGGCGCCGGAGGAGGATGCAGTGCGCATACTCATCTTTAATCAGCAAACTCGCGATGCGTCCTTGCTGGCTCGACGACTGCATACTACGCTTGCCGCAGCTCTTGATGATGCTCGACCCTTCCAGCACGCGATATTCTGTCCAAATACGACGTATCTATCGTCCGGTTACAAGGCTGATCTGGTCTCCATCAATACGAACAAGGATGATGTTGGCAGCCTCAGGGTGCAGCACGAGCTGGCCGATACGTACGACAGCATCGATCCAGAGGCGAAAGTGCACGTCTTGAGTACCATCGAGGAGGCCGTGTCTCGAGCGCGCGAGATTGCGGGCGGCAAGAAGGCGGAAGTGCTTGTCACGGGCAGCTTGCATCTTGTTGGTGGAGTGATCGAAGTGCTTGAAAGTGAGGCGGAGAAGACACACAAGGGCAGCTGACGTTCAGCCAACTTAAAGCTGCAAAGCCTTATCGAGCATCACACTTGAGAGGCAGCTTCGTCGTGGATCCTGCAGCGAAGACACAAGGCAGTAGGACAGCGGCCGGCAAAAGTGGTGCTTCCGGCAATGATGGGGCTTAGACTCTAGAGGCCGCCTGCATGCGACTTGCATGACAGCAAGCTCCTTGGCGCGCTTCGATAGTTATCGGCTACTTCAGCTGACAAGGATTAATCATTCGTGCGAACTCCACCAACATCGCCTTCCCGCCCTCTTGCCCTTTCGCGCAATCCCTAATTATGTAGGTGATAACGCAGCTCCTTGGGTCCTTTCGCTACAGTGCTGTCTATTTGCGCGTTCTCATATCGTGCTTCACCCGTGATTTTGAGAGATAAGCGGCCTTGGACCAACAAACAGGGCGCTGTGATTGTGCACCATGCCAGTATCGAAGCTCCGTATCAAGCTCATCGGCCTTCTTCCCGACAAAGCTCCTTTGCAACGCCTCGACTCCGGCGTGGTAGTGCCCGAGCACGGTAACAAGGATTCTCAGCACCTCATACAGTGTACCCTAACGAGTGTCGACTTCGACTCATCAACAACATACACGGCGCTCTCGTATACGTGGGGCGACCCAAAAGTTCAAAAGCATATCTGCATCGACGGGGAGGCTGTCAACGTAACAGTCAATCTCGAGGCAGCATTACGACATCTACAAAAGACCATCAGCGAGCCACTCATATTGTGGATTGACGCCGTGTGCATCAACCAGAGCGACGAAGCGGAAAAGTCTGAGCAAGTGGCGCATATGCGCGACATCTACTCGAAGGCCGAGAACGTCGTCACTTGGCTCGGCCATGGTGGCAGCGCACTTGCTATGCGGTGGATCAACGAGTTCGGAGGGCGAGCGTCAGGGCTTGGTATTGGCGGGACTCCGGACATGCTGCTGAAGAAGGTACTGAAGCGAGCTGAGGAAGTGCTGTCGGTGGAGGAAGGCGATGGCGGGGCTATGTCTGATGAGCAGATCTTTGCCCACGACCTCGAGCGTGGGCTGAGCGCAGATCTGAACCCGCATTACGACGAGCTCATCGCTGGCTTACAGGACATCCTTAAGCGAGCATATTGGAGCCGCATATGGATCGTCCAAGAAGTGACCATGGCTCAGAATGTCGAGTTTGTATGTGGGACGGAGACAGTTGCGTATCAAGCCTTGCACCACTCTTTACGACTGTTGCGCAATTACAGGCTGTGGCAGCTGCTGAAGCTGGGCCACGACACCACGAGGCCTATACTGGTGAGGGAAGACTCGGGCCTGAGAGCTCGCGTCATCAACACGGACCCGAGCCACGCTATCGATCTATTGAAGGTCAGCCGAGCAGAAGGCGCCATGCCGATGATGTATCTCTTGAGGCGGTTACAGCGGTTCAATGCTACCGACCCGAGAGATAGAGTCTTCGCATTGCTCGGTATTGCGACGGATGCGGAGGAGCTAGGTGTCCGACCCGACTACAGCAAATCTTGGGAACAAGTCTACACCGAGCTAGCAAGAGTACTACTGGGCCACGGATACTTTGACGTACTATCACACTGCATTCATGAGCCGCATGGTGACAGCTCAAGCTTGCGTTTACAGACTTGGGTGCCTGTTTGGTCACGCAAGACCACTTGTTCGCCCCTGCAGCAGAGAGCGCTGGACAGATCACAAAAGCCAGCAGTGCGGACTGTGCTGCAGCCCGAATTCAAAGCATCCGGTAGTAGATGCCAGCCTCATCCCGAGAATGTTGCCACGCTGCCATGGAGCGAGCCGCTGAGACTGTCTGCGATCATCATAGGCGAAATACATGAGACCGGCAACCGCTGGAAAGCCGAAAGCTTAGGTGACTGGTTTACAACACTGCAAGCTCTGGCTGCCTCTCCATTCTCCCAGCTGACTGAACCCTGCGAGCGGGCCCATGCGGTCTGGCGAACCGCTGTAGCAGATCAGGACATTCGTCGACACAATCTTAAGCCTAGGCTGCCAGCCAGCACGGTCGCCAAGTTGGACAAGCTTTTGTCCGCCACCGAACTGACGCTTGTGGACGGGCAAATGCTAGCCAACAACGGTCTCGGAGACTACGCAGAAAGCTTGCATTCCATAGGTCAAGGTCGACAACCATTTCTCACGTCCCTTGGGCACCTCGCCGTTGGTCCGGAAGAAGCACGCAAGGGGGACGTTGTTGCAGTCGTCCTTGGGGCAGCAGTGCCGTATGTGCTGCGCAGAATCGAGGGTGAAAGGTGTATTTTCATTGGCGAAGCCTACGTTCATGATTGCATGGATGGCCAGTTAGCAGGACCAAATGCTGTTGTCTTGAAGATTGCGTTGCGTTGAGCCAGGCTCGCTATCAGCTCAGGGGGAGCCTTGTCAGAAGAACGCTAGCATGGAGGCCGTCATTTGAATTTCAGTATGCGCAGGGCCGGTCCGACCAGATGCTGGCTGCCAGTGATAAGTGTCTGCACCTCGCCATTTTCACCTCCAAGCTGCTTTGCTCGCTCAATGGCTCCCTGGATAGTCGGCTCATCCCATATCTGAGTGTCAGGCTGGACCTTCTGCCATGTCTCGCGGAAAAGCTCGGGACCGTTTGGCTTTCGTGTGGCCTTCTTCTCGGTCGATTCATCGTATGTGCTGAAAATGACATGCTTCACATCAGCTTCGCAATCCAACAAAGCTCTGGCCAGGGTCTCAAGCAAGCCTGCAGTATCTCGCAACTCGTTAATGTGGGAGAAGATGAGCACTTTGACAACACCGCCGTCGTCACCTCTCAACACCCTCCCAGTTTCTGCGAACCACTGAGCTGCCAAGCCAACACTCATGTTGTTATGAGCCGCATCCAAAAACCACATCCGCTTGCCATCTGGAATCACCTGGAAACGACCAGGCCACGACCATTGCTTGACACCCACTTCCAAATCTTCAATCGTCAGTTCTCTGGCCTCGCTCGGAGCAGTCCGGGAGAGGAAGGCCTGAGCCGCCGCCGCTGCCAAAGACGCATTCCTCCGCTGCACGCCGGGCTTCAGTTGCAGCGTGTCATTCGGCAGGCGTTCATCTTCGCCAATGAACTTGACGGTCTCACCTCTGGTGCCCGCACGCTTCTCGAGGACACTCGCTGGCGCAGTGTCTTGCCGGGTCGAAAGGGCAGCAGCTCCGGACTTATATATGCCCGCCTTGTGCCACGCAATGTTCTCAATGGACGGGCCAAGCATGTCGATGTGATCCATCCCAAGAGTCGTGATGGCGGTCACAACAGGCTTCTGGACAACATTGGTAGCGTCGTACTCACCGCCATTGTGCGTCTCGAAGATGGCAGCATCCACCTTCTCCCGGATGAAGACGTGGAAGGCAAAGAGAGCCCAAAGTTGGAGGTAGCGTGGACCTCGCTCCATAATCTCCTTACCAGCATCGTACTCCGAATGAAGCTGCGGTAGCCGATCGTAGAGCTCAAAGAAGTACTTAGCCAAGAGTGTCCGGTCAAGCGGTTGCGAGTTGATGCGTATTCGCTCTTCAGGGACGATCAAGTGTGGAGACGTGTAAAGGCCAGTCTTGTGAGGGTACCCGGTGCGGCGGCCGTGTGCTCGGAGGAATGACTCTGTAAAGGCGCATGTGCTACCTTTACCCTTTGTGCCTGCAATATGTATGACATTGAGCGAATTCACATCTTCAGCCTAGCACTTGTTAATCGTGTACAACACTAGAGGTGTTGCTGACCTTACTGTGTGTCCCAACATCCGCAGCCATTCGGACATCCCAACTATGCTTGGAATTCCTCGGAGATCCGGCGTGCCGTTAGAAGCTGGCATCTGGTTCTGCGATTCAGTGTTTGACGTCGCCGACTTTGGCCTTCCGCGTCTTCGCCGGGTATCGATGATGCGAATGGCATTCTACCATTTCTCAGCCATTGTTGTTGCTTGCAGGTGGGTGTTTGCTAGGATGCCTACTTCGTAATTTCTCTCCATTGCATCGGCAGAATAGTACCTCGCTGCCGGCTGCAGTCTCGAGGAGGTTTGGTGGCTGTATACTCGCTGGGAGAGTCTCACGCCGGGAAGCGCAAGCATACAGGACAGTGGAAAGGAGTGTACATTGGCACTAGTTTGCCACAGGCGGAAGCTAGATGCTAGGCAGTGCACCGCCGCAGTTCTCATCGCTTGAGTCGGTTTGGTGTGACCCGGAGTCTATGCCATCAGGCAAGAACGTGGGTGCGGCGCTGTGGGCCATGATCCACCTCGCATGCCATTGCATCGAAAGGATGAGTGTCAGACTGGTAAAGACGACGCGGTACGGATACTCACTTGCATGATCTCGATCTTGGTTTAGCGGGCCGGGCCGTTCGCTTACATAACATTTGACTGTTTCCTCAGCAAATATGAGACCTCTGTACACCTCTGCAAGCGCCAGATGAAGTTAGGCCAGCGCGAGAAGTTATTTGTTGGAGTACTTGGTTTCAGATCGCTTCTGCAAAGCCGCCCCAAAACCATCCTCGAGCTTCTCGATTGCAATCCTGTCCTCCAATTTCTCTTTGGGCGAATCCGCCTTCTTCCTTCGATCCCGATCGATAACCAGATTGTGTCTGCCCTTCTGCCTGTTCTTCCTGTTGGCTTTCTTTCTTGCATTCTTTCCTGCGTTCTTTCCGCTCTTGCTCTGCTCTTCCTTTTCGCTCTGCACTTCCTCCTGGTTCTTCTCACCGTTCCCGTTTATCCCTCTCCCATCGTCCTCTTGTTCACCCGCATAGTGGACTGTTGATGACTCGGTGGGTCTGCTGGACCCGTGTTGGCATTTCGACTCTCAGGCCATAAGTCCGCCCGCTCTGGTTGGCAACCATGTACGACCGCTCATAGCGAGATTCGAGTGTTGCTCCCGTGCCGAGTGACGCCTGATGCTCGGCATTCCGCTTAATATCCTCTACATCCAGGCAGAGCATGATTGGTCGGGTTACAGAGATCTGTAACAGTCGCTCTAGAGCTGGTCCCATTCGAGACGAACGTAGGCGCATACGGGAAAGGCGCGGATCCTGGTCAAGCCACAGTGCTTGTCCCACAGCGTCAAAGAAACACCCGTCCCTGCGCTTCCTGAGCACCATCCCTATCCCACCTTTGAAGCGGTCGTCCTGAGAGGAAGAAGCTTGCGGCCTCCACACCAATATGTCACCATCTTTGGCGGCAGGAGTCAAGATCCCAACGGTATGATCCGAAACAACAAGCTTACGGATGTCACTATGACGTCCGAAAACGTTGTGGTCCAGCTCATCAGAGTCCCAACCTTGCATAGCTTCACCACTCATGCCGGGACGAAGATCGAAGACGACTTCAAACCTTCCAGTACCGGTCTCTCTCAGGTAGTGGTATCGACACAATGACCACACTGATTGCTCGAGCGGCAAGCATGTTCTGTCGAGGGATGCCAGCCTCTGGTGCGTCGCCTTTGCAGGTTCGTCAAGCTTGAGGGCAACGAGTAACTCTGGGACAACTGAGTCCCAATCAGCCGAGAACCCTCTCGAGTAGGTCAAGTGGCCCAGGGCTTCTGTAGCGACCTCTGCGCAAGACCTTGTGTAATCCGGAAAGATGGGAGTCTTTTGAGACCAGTCTATTATGCTAAGGAATGCGTAGATACGGTCCCTGGGATCGTGGCAGTTGAATCTCGAGTATTGCCTGATTATCTGCTCTAGCGAAGGTGGTATACGTTTTGTGAGATCTAGGATGCGCAGGCAAGCCTGCAGCTCTGGTGGTCGCTCGTCTAGGAAGACCTCGGACAAGGATCGTGGCATCTTGCCCTTGGTGGCGTTCAAGATTCGACACATCGGAGAACTGTCCCAGGGAGAGTTCTGGTCTCCGCCGGGAAGAGACGGTATGCGTCTGAAGTAGACACTGTTCAGCCACTCCCAATCTATGATTGCCGTACCGCAGCATACGAGGATCGATGCCGCAAGGTACAGCTCCTGAACGATCCATACCCGGCTCCAGTATGGCCTGTAAGCAAACCTTGCCAGTGCAGCAGCAATACGTGAACGAGTCTGGTAGTCTAGATTGTCATGCACATCGGCTGCACCGGAGTGCGCGCATAGATAATCGCTGCCGTCTTGATGGGAACCCAGAGAGATGACGACTTGCACAGCTCTCCCGAAGATAGCGCCCATCATTGCCACCTGGTGGCCCTTCTCCTCGGAGCCGTACTGATCGATACAAAGGCAGTCCATCCAGTAATACTGGTGCAATGGCCTGAGCCGCATTTGCCAGAGGGCATACCGGGCAGTAGGCCGCACAGGGCAGAACGTACCGTTCAACTGTATGTGCTCTGACGCAGGAGGTTCTCCCCACGTGTACGAGAGAGCTGCGTACTTCGGAGCGTCGATGAGACCCCATGTTGAGAGGTCGCAGACAATGTCTCCATAGCCTGGGCGGATGGATAGCAGTCGAATTTGTGACTTCGGATGTAGAAGCGGGGTGTGCTTGAAGGCCGCAGTCATGTGGACGCTGCCTCTGGTGCCGAAATTCTGAATCAAAGGTACTATGCTCGATGTCGAGCAACGAGGTGGCACGTCGAAGGAACAGGGATGCGATGGATAGATACCTCGAGGCTCGATGGAGCTGAAAATCTAAGCCACCTACCTACTATACCCACTTGGCTTCCCCGTAACGGAAACGAGATGCGGAGGGTACGTATAAGGTATGCCATGCATAAGTCTCCTACAACGCGCCGACGTATCCCACAACCCGAAGAGGCACCCAGGTCGGCAAGCCACGAGCTTCCGGTTGGCTTCCTTTTGGGCCAACCTTGATTGATCCTGCTGCGAGGACGCAACCACTCTCGGAGTCGCTACTTCCCTGTACTCGCGAGGCCTTTTTGCTCAGGCTCTCCGACATGCGACACCTTCGCTGTGTGCAGCGGTCTAAAGGACGCTTGGTCGCGGTCAGCCTTGCATTGTTCGCTACCCTAGCGTTGTGGCTCGTCCAGAGAGGAAGACCAACGGTAAACACGAGAGAGTCAGCGGATCCGGTCATCCCAGCGCAGTACGGCTCGCCGTGAAGCAGGCTCCGCACTGCTACGATACTACAATGGCACGCGTCATGTAAAAGGCAATGCTCCGGTTGCTCCGGTATAGGAAGCAGAAACCATGGCGTTGACACCTGCGGAGCTGGGATGCCTACCAGCGGCCGGGGAGCTAAATCGGAGCCGCTATACCCACGAGCCAAGTGACAACGCTGTGGTAGGACTTCCGGGCGTTCCGCGACCCTAGCTGCTGATGCCCACGTTATGCGTGTGTAATGTAGTGCCAGAAGTGTAGACAGACCACAGGGGACTGCTTGCAAGGGCTGTCGCTCACCTCATCGCCCTCCACGGGCGTCGTTCTCCCGCGGTCCGTCACCAGAGTCGCCTCGAACATCTGACCCTCCCGCCCGCCCGTCCTCTGTCGGTGGGCTTGCCCGCGATGAGGGTAGCTTCTGCGCCTCGAGCTGCCGATATAACTCAGCCGGAAAGGTCTTCTCGTAATATTCTCGGACGCGCTCTGCCTCTTCCGAACGCTTCTGTTTACGCAGCTCGGCCTCCAACCATCCGGTGAAGCGCTGCATATACCGGCACTCCGAAGCCTTGCTGGGATGATTGCTCCGATGATGAGGGGTGTTCTCCAGCATTTCGAAAATTCGCATTGCAAGCTCTGGGTTTGGGCTGCGCGGATGAAGGAGGGAAAGCTGCGCAAGCTGTAGCTGCTTGGACAACTTCATCTGCTGAAAGTGCTCCAGATCGTCACCGCTCTGCATGCAGTATTTGTCGATCCACCAGTCGTAGAGCGCGGAGTTTGTGTTGTGGTAGCGCCGCCGGAGATTGCGGCTGAATTGTGCACTTGCGGCGGCATCAGATATGCTTCGCGAAGCTGGTATGGTAGCTTTCACAGCTCTGAACTCCGAGTATGTCCGTATGGCATCGTCTGCGGAGTCGTCGAGGGTGCGCGCCAGCTGGACTTCGACTAGTTGACCAACCAATCGACCGACCCAGCTAAACTCGCCTACACGCTCTAGCCTTGCGGCTGGTGTCATCTTCGCCTCCGACAGAGTCACCCGCAGCCAGTCCCACAGCCTCGTATGCTCACCTTCCGCTATCAAGAAGTGGGCCAGCAGTCGGCCAAAGAGAAGGTCCCACCCGCATTCGTGACGCGTAGTTTGCGGGAGTTGATGACCCAGCTGAACAACCGCTGTCCTATGCCTTCTTGCCGCATGCGTTTCAGCGCGGCCTTGGGATCCGTGTCTTTGAGCTCGCGAGCGAAGGCAGCCATGGTCTCACGTGCAATGTCCAAGGTCGGCGTCTGGTCACTCACTGCACGCAGTGGTTGCGGTGCGGTGTAGAATGTGCGAACATGCCGCGTCATCCTGACAGGTTCCTCGAGGAAGCCGCTGTTGAGGATCTTCGCCAATTTCTGCTCAGCCAGCGTATCGTCCTCGGGATCATGGTTTCGCACAAGGCCGGACCTAGCGGGCCGGAGGTCGCTGAACCGTTGTGTCGAGATCGAGAGCGGACGTGTATCCCCACGGCGGTGGCGCGCCGAAGCGGAGGCCAAAGACACGCGCGGATACGGTGGAGCATAGCGTGTCACTGCAGCGCATGACAGCCGCAGTCGGCCTGCCGACTGCGACCACGCACGCATGATCATTGCAGAGAATACTGTACAGCGTCGAGGGACATGATCACGTTCCTTGTGCCTTGTGCGTTGAGAGGTAGGTAGAGGTAGAACCGTAGACGGTAGAGGGCTCGGAGGGGTGCACAGGATATGGCGCTAACGTCGTGTAACCATCGACGCGGCCTGTGCGCATGATGGACTGAGGCATACCGAGGTGGTACTACCGTACCCACTTCCATGTACTACGTACCTGTACCTTCACTCCAACCAAGACTCGATCTTTACAACAACACTTCACCTTCTAGGGATCCGGAAATCATCCAGCTAGAACGCACTAGCGACAACAACAAGGTGATAGGAGGTAGCCTTGCTCAGAGCCACGGCGGCAAACATGAACACATCGACATGTCATATACCTACAATATTGAAAAGGCTCCCCAAGTGACAGTCCCAAACGTACACGTACAAACGTCGTTCCCACTAAAAGTTCTGTACATAAACGTACTTCACGACCCACCCTTCCTCCCCCTCGCCTTCTCCTCCGCAACCGCCATGCTCCTCCGCCGAATCCTCTCCTGGCCCCCAAACACCTCCTCAACCAAAGTCTTCTTATTAATCTTGCCCATCGCATTCCTCGGGATCGTCTCGACAATCTTCAAATCCTGCGGGATCTTATACGCCACCAACTTATCCTTCAGCGCGCGCCGCATGTCCATCGCACCCCACTGCCCACCTCCCTTGCCCGCAGTGACACCTTTATCAGAGAGCATGACGATCGCCGCGACCTTCTGGCCCCAGGCTTCGGAGGGCAGGCCCACGACGGCGCACTCGCTTACTTCCGGTAGACCGAGGAGTTCGCGCTCGACTTCCAATGCGGACACCTTCTCGCCGCCCGTCTTGATGATGTCGGCGGATTTACGGCCGTGGATGAAGTACGCTGGTCCCGTGGCCCAACTGCCGCTTTTACCTAGTCCGGCACCAGGTACGGCTTTACGGACGGCGATATCGCCTGTCTTGAACCAGCCGTCGTGCGTGAACTCCTTCTTCGTCGCTTCCGGGTTACGCCAGTACCCTTTGAAGATCGTGGGCCCGCGGAGTTGGATCTCGCCCGAGGCTTCCTTGCCGTCGGATGTGGTATACTGGCCAATCGGGACCACCTCGTGGGTGTCGGAGTCCACCAGTCGGGCCTCGACGTGTGGGAGCGGCCAGCCGACTGAGCCGTCGATGCGGTCTTCGTCTGCGAGGCCGCAGGAGAGGGCCATGCCTACTTCGGTCATGCCGAAGCGCTCGAGCAATATGTTGCCGTACGAAAGCTCAGACCAAGCTCGTTTTGTCGGTGTGGGTAGAGCCGCTGAGCCACTGATGTTCAGTCGCAGGTGCTCCCTCTTGATGGCTTCGTTGGTCGCTTTCCGGATCTCTGTTGGTAGCGCGGTATGTGACTGCAGCATCCTCGCCCAGATGGTCGGCACCACCGTAAAGAAAGTCACAGGCTCCTTCCTCTGCGACGAGGTGTGCGTACCGTCGTAATGGCCGTTTGCTTGCTCTTTATTGAGGAACGGCGCTGCGAAGCGCTTCCACACACTATCGACGTTGAATGGGAACATGAACTCGATGGTGCTGCCTGCCAATAGCGGTGTGAGGAGAGCATTGACGGTGCCGTGGATGTGGTGGAGAGGTAGAACGTGCAGCAGGTGGTCCTTGGGTGTGTATTGCCAGGCTTCGTGCAAGCTGTGGGCCTGCGCTTGGAGGACTAGATTGGGCAGCAGGACGCCTTTCGGTCGCGCCGTAGTGCCGGAGGTGTAAAGCATCATGCCGCCTTCCGCGTTGTACGCCTGCCCTCTCAGCTCGACCTGGCCATTGCTCCGCGCTCCCTGTGTGATCTTCTCCACGGACGCGCTGATCGGGGCCTTGTCCAGGCCATCTTGCAGCACCTCTTGCGCTTTGCTTGAAAACTTGGCCGACGAGAGGAGGATGAGCGCTTCACTATGGTTGATGATGTACCGCAGTTCTGACGCTGGGAATGATGGTGCGAGTGGGACGGCTATGGCGTTGGAGGCGAGGCAGGCCAGGAGGGTGACTGGCGGTAGGAGTCAGTGTGTGCTGTTGGATGTGCGACCCGCCCTGCCTGTCGTGGGATGGAGTGAAGCGCACCTACATAGTCATACCCGTTCTCGACCAAGAAAGCTACGCGTTCGCCGACAATGCTGTCCTCAGTCTTGCCTGTTGCGGCAAGCAGTCTCTCCTTCGCCGCCGAGACATCATGCAGCAGCGAGCCGTAGGTGAAGGAGCGGCCAGAAAGCGAATGAATGACAGCAGTGGTCTCCGGGTCATGCTTTTGGATGGCCTCGAACAGGGCGGAACGCTGGAGTGCTGCCATTGCTGGGGTGGTGGAGGAGAAAGCGTGTGCGTGTGAGCGGGCGAGGACTCTTACAGGAGCGAGCAGTGCGCGCGTGGGAAATAGATGAGAAGCAAAGAAAAGTCGGGCCGCGCGACTCAGCATGCTGTTGAAGCGAAGGAGAGCATCATGAGCATGGGTGGACTAGTGAAGCAACTACTCCAGGAAGTCCGTTGGGGTCCCGCCGGCATGAGCATTGAGATTGGAGAGCAGGGAGGGCCGCAAGCCGGCTTCTCGCAGCCGAGGCCGGCGACTCGAGTGGGCGTAATGAATAAGTCATTACCTTAGAGTCCAGCAAGGGAATAAGTAGGATGGAGGTACGGAGCGTACGGTACCGCATACGATGCATGCCTTAAGGCACGTGGAATACAATGCCTGGATGCAAGTCCGATGTCCAAGGATCTCTCAAGCCATCCACTGCGTATGGCTTGTAGCGGAGACGGCTGTGCCCGGCGAGTGTTGAAGCGGTGATAATGTAGCTTCCATGCTGCTGCGACATGACGCTGCCTCGACTTTGTTGCCACGGGCGGGAGTGGGAGTGGTGTTGTAGGTGATGTGCAGGAGCGAAGAGCAGCAGGAGGGCGGCGGGTATGATTATTACCGTATCATCTTATCGGTGTTGATTCACATGCTTGCGCCTTCAGCCCTACGAGCACAAGATTGCGGAACGGAACGTCATCGCGCTTGAAACCTTTACCTTTAGCCTTTAGTGCAGTTTAGTCCCCGTGTCGGCGACGGAAGAGGCACTGAGGCACGCAGCTTGGAGGGATCTGCGCCAAACAGACGCGCCAGCAAACAGAGTCCGACTCAGCCAGGCTCCAGCACCGCATCCGCTTGCCACTCCTCCTGCGACATACATAGCGCATCTCAGATACCGATCATACCTTAAGGCAGCTTGTACATAAACGTCTTCGCCGACACATCGTGGCACCGACACAGCCTCTGCTTCCCACCGCACATTGAGCCCCGGCCGAAATGGTCAAGGAGACGGCATACTACGATGCGCTCGGCGTGCCCACCAACGCGACGGAGATAGACATCAAGAAGGCCTATCGGAAACAAGCCGTCAAGCTACATCCGGGTATGCGCCCACTACGCAGCGCCTGATCTCACCCGACACCAACTGATGTTATCTACCTTAGACAAGAACCCCGACGACCCCACGGCCAACGAGAAGTTCCAGACGGTCGGTGAAGCGTACCAAGTCCTCAGCAATGCAGACCTTCGCAAGCAGTATGACCAGTTCGGCAAGGAAGGCGCGAAGCCTGACTCCGGCTTCGAGGACCCCGCCGAGTTCTTCACCATGATCTTCGGCGGTGAGGCCTTCGGAGACTGGATCGGCGAGATCAGCATGATGAAGGACCTCACCAAGAGCATGGAGATCAGCATGCGAGAGATGGAGGAGGAGGATAAGACGGCGGCGGAAGCGGCAGCAAAAGCCGAGACAACAGCAGCGGACCAGACGGCGCAGACAGCGACAGGCGCACCTCCGCCACCGCACGTAGAGAACGAGCGGCCCGGGCAATCGACGACCGCAGGCGCTTCAGTAGCAGACGCCACCGAAGAGACGACCGTACCGAAACCCGAGGCCGACACCTACGCATCCACCCGACCGCAAGGCATACCCACGCGCCTGGCCATACAAGACAAGACCGAGGAGGATGCCGCGCAGATGGCGGCCGGCATGACCGAGGACGAGAAGAAGCTGCGGGAGAAGGAGAAGAAGAAAGGTGGCCTGACCAAGGAGCAGCGGGAAGAGCTGGCCGCCTTTGAGCAGGAGCGCAAGAAGATCCGCGACGAGCGCGTCAGCACCCTCGCCAAGACGCTCACCGACCGCATCTCCGTGTGGACCGAGACGGACAAGGGCGCGGACGTCACGCACGCCTTCCGCGAGAAGATGCGGCTGGAGGTGGAGAACCTGAAGATGGAGTCGTTCGGCATCGAGATCCTACACGCCATTGGGCAGACGTATGTGAACAAGGCGAGCACCTTCATCAAGAGCCAGAAACCCATCATCGGCGGCGTGTCGGGCTTCTTCTCGCGCCTCAAGGACAAGGGCAGCGTGGTCAAGGACACGTGGGGCACGGTCTCCACGGCCATCTCGGCGCAGATGGAGATTGAGGAGATGGCGCGCATGGAGGAGAAGGGCGGGGACGACTGGACGGACGAGCGGCGCGCGGAGTTCGAGAAGCGGGTCACGGGCAAGATCCTGGCGGCGGCGTGGCGGGGCAGCAAGTTCGAGATCCAGAGCGTGTTGCGCGATGTGTGCGATGTCGTGCTGTACGACAAGAAGGTTAAGATGGAGAAGCGGGTGGAGCGGGCGCAGGCGCTGGTCATTATGGGCGAGATGTTCGCCAAGGTGAGCTTGACACTCTTGACACTGACGATGATGTTGTTGTTGCGGTTAAGGGACTGACGTTTGTTTGCCAGGCCGAGAGGGATCCAGACGAGGAGGGCGACTACATGGCGTTCGAGCAGCTGATGGCGGAAGCGACGGCGAAGCGGGAGAAGAAGGGGGACAGCAAGAAGCACGACAAGGCGCACAAGCACCAGGTCCACACCCACGCCGAGACGACGACGACGCCTGCCCCGGGAGCTCAAAGTGCTTCGGCGAGTTGAGGATCGTTAAGTGACTGTGGAGATACACCCTAATGTAGAGATACCCTCCTTCCTGAGAGGTGATAGAGACTCCGGCACGTTTGGCTTGGTTATTACTCAACCAACTCAAGGTACCTACCTACCTGAGCAGGGTGTTTTGCCCGAGCTGAAGCCCCCGTGCATGCGCTACACCGTCGTAGGGTGAGGTCGCTATGCCCCACGCCTGGCAGTGAACGGGAAGTCTGAGGACTGTCCTTGGGCGCTCTCATCTACCTCAATCTGTTCTCGGCCCGACTTTCAGCGTAGTTCCGCTCCTCAAATGCGCAACGAGCACCGCTAACCCATCGGAGTCCGACTGTATCGCTGACTAACGGCGATGTCTCGATCGGAGCAGGCCATCCCATCAGCTTCGACCCTGTCGCCAAGGTGACTGCCAATATCAAAATTGGATGTCAAGGCCGATAATGGAGGTTCTGTGGTGACCCCCTGAGAAACGTCGCCGAGCGGACCCTCTTTGGCCGCGTCTGGTGCGCATATGAGGGCCTCACACCCATGCTTTCCTACGGCATGCTTTCTTACGGGCCTTGTCACAGCAGTTTTGGCAACCACGTGGTCGCTCCAAGCTGTTTGGGACAGGGCAGCGTCACGACAGCGGTTGCTCGCGGCGGCGGCGGCATGCAGCGGCGTCGCAAGGCGGCGTTCGGACGAGCCGCACCTTTGCTCAGGGTGTGGCTCGCGTCTCGACAACGAATCGGGCCACGTAGCTTGTGTGGCAACGGTGAGCTTCTGTTCTTCTTACTTCCTTGCGACGCGGACGGACGCCGATGGCCGTATCTGACAGATTACATCATTTGCACCCGGCCAAGCACATGAGGAGGTAGCCATAAGGTAGGATATCGGTAGGATTAGACCCAAAGGCGGAGGATACTGATACAGTAGACAGGTCTGATCTTTTCCAAACGTTTACCCATCACTCAAGTCGTGCCGCGAGAACAGCAGGTCCGGGTCCGGATCATCCGTCTCGCTATCCGAGTCCATCCTCCGCGCAGGTGGTCGCGCGGTCTCGAAGCTCTTGTCCAAACCGTGTATCTCGTCGCCAGCGTCTTCGGTGTCTGCCCGTGAGCTGCTGCCGTTCGTCGCCGTCTCGGCGGCTACAAGATCTTCACGGCCCTCCTGTCCATGTCCATTCTGGCCAGCGGAGGAGGATGAGGGCGCGGTAACACCCAGCACGTTTTCAAGAATAGCTTTGCCTTGCCCGAGAGCGTCGAGTTCGGCGCCGATGGCTGCTATGAGGAGCTTCCAGTCGCGTTCTTCGGCCAGCTTGTACTTTGTCTCCAGGCTGTCCAGTACGGTATCGAGGTGCGCCAAGAGCTCTTTCAAGCGTACCGAGTTGTCCTGTTCGTGTAGTTGTGGTGGCGGGTCTTCCCATGCCGAATGCGAAGACGACATTGACAGGCCGGCCATCTCTGTCCGTAACCGCTTCTCGAAGTCGGTTACTTGCGCAACCATATCCTTCCATACCGCCGCGCCTTGATCCAGCGCAGTCTTTTCGTGCTCGATGCTTTGCCGTTGCTGCAGTACAGCATCTCGGTCTCCATCCCATTGCTCTCGAGCCATCTCCAACGTTCTTCGTTTGGGCGGTAGCTGCCATACGGAGGCCTTGCCGTCTCGCGATTGCGGTCTTGAACCGCTATCCGCAGGCTTGACGGACAGGAACTTCTGCACGTCCGCCTCGAGCATGCTCAACGACGAGGTGTAGGACGCCAGCTTCGCCTGCACCGAGTTCTCCACCGCCGCGACCTGTCGCACCAGCTTCCTATGCCGCGTCTTCATGTCCGAGAGCTGCAGCTCGACGTGGTTGATCTCCTCTTGCAGCACGTCTGTTTGCTGCCGCAAACGCTGCGCTCGCACTGTCTCTTCGCCGTCGTCAGCGCGTTGGGTAGCTTCCTGCAGGCCCGCCCGCTTCTGCTCCCATTCATCGATCTGCGCAAGTGTGCCCTCCTTGTCCAGAGCTTCTGCGTCGACCGCTCGCAGCTCCTCGTCCTTGACGGCAGAAAGCGCAACGATGCTGTTGTAGATGCCTTTCCTCACGCTCCGCAAGCCTGGCTTCCTCCGCACAGGCCTCGTTGCCCGCCGGGCAGACGCACTCCGCACGCTCTGCGCGGTTGGCGTCGTGCTCCCGGTCGATGCCTGATCATCCGTCGCTCCACCCTCCAACCCTTTCACTAAGCCCTCGGCCTGCGCATCGAGCAAGAACTGCAGATCCGCTTCCAGCTCGCTCTGACGGTCCTGCAGTGGCGATGGCCTTTCCAGCATGACTGACTTCGGCGTCGCTTGTGGGGAGGTGAGATAGGTGCTCTGGACAATGGGCGGAGGGATCATCATCGAGGCCGCCATGGGCGACGGGCTGCGCCAACGCGGAAGCTCTTGTTTGGAATCGGCCAGGAGGCCATGTCTGCTCGAGCTGGCCTTGGCGAACCAGGAACTAAAGGCAGCCATGTTAGTGCTTTTTCCTCGTCTCGTGTAGAATACGAAGATGGGAGGTCGACCTCTCCATGCTGCCTGGAATGTAGGCTGTAGCCGTAGCTGTGGCTGCGATGGTCACGCGAGCAAATGGTTCAGCAGTGGTCGCGGTCAAGATTGGACCATCTCACACATATAGCCATATGCTACATCCACACTCGATACGTCGGCGATTGTTCGTTGCCTTTGATGCAGCTTGGCAGGACATCTGGTGGACCAGACGAGACTCTTTGTTTGCGGAACACACCTCGGCTTCAACTTACTCCCCTGCAGGTCGCCTTCGTTCCTAGCGAGCAGTCCTACCTTCACAGGACCACTACCTGCGTGGCTGGCCATCACGCTGAGCGACAAGGTGCAGCCGGACGATGTGAATGCAACAGTATGGATGCCGCAGTGTCATTGGCAATGCGCAAATCTGACAGACAATTTCCAAAGGCTGTCCAAGCTGTACACAACCTTTCCCAACGATCATCTTGTCCGACAGGGGCGTCCGAGTCCAGCTTTCAGTAGGAGGCCTCAAGTTACCTAAAAATGGCTTCAGACGAGCCTCCACGCTTCGTCCTCTTCCTCCCGCCGGTGCCTTCGCCACCTTCCATATCATCACTCAAGGCAGCCTTCGGAGACACAGTGAGCCAGGTCCTGAAAGAGGTCGCAAGTCACTCGCCGGACTCGAGCAAGGCCTCTGTTCTTGAGATCGCCCTGTCATGTCCGGAACTGGTCGGCCATGACAGAACGCCTCGCTCATCACTGTACCACGCCGCGCAGGGTGCGCTTGCCGGTATCTACAAGCTCGTGTGCGTCATCGCAGCGCGATACAATATCAACATTGAGGATGCGGATGGTGTGGACGTTCGCGTGCTGCTGGTAGCTTGGTCTCCGGACGGCAATGAAACTTCGGCACTGAGCAGCGCACCATATGGCCCCATCATCGGGCTCGAGGCATTAGCGCACTCGGGACGGCAATGGCAGTACGCTTTTGGCGTCGAGTCAGAAGCGGGAGAGGCGATGGTAAAGGCATTCGTGGCTGCAAAGGGCTCAGGCGCGAGCATCACCCGTGTGCAAAGTGGGCCGGTCATGAACACAGCAAGCTCCCAGGATAGCACCGCGAAGCAGGCGAGCGGGACTGGTCCTCACCACGCACAAGCACAGGCTGGCCAGAGACATCATCACGTCGCGGTAGGTGGAACTTTCGACCACCTCCACATCGGCCACAAGCTCCTCTTGAGCATGACAGTCTTCGCTGTGGACGAGCCAACCTCCTCTAGTGAAGGTGCTTCTAGTGAACGAAGCGCTACCATAGGAATCACAGGCGATCAGCTGCTGCTGAAGAAGAAGTACGCCGAAGTCCTCGAAAGCTGGGACGAGCGGCAACAAGCCGTGCAGACCTTTGTCGACTCTCTGGTCAACTTCAGCTCCGAGACACCACACGCCACCAGCCGTAACGACCCAGGGCCGAACGGCAAGTCCATGGACTTCCGCTACTCCAACGGCCTGGTGATCAAGTGCGTAGAGATCCAGGACCCATTCGGTCCGACGATTACGGAGGAAGCTATCTCTGCGCTCATCATCTCCGCCGAGACGAGGTCGGGTGGGAAAGCGGTCAACGACAAGCGGAAGGAGAGCGGATGGGAGGAGTTGGAGGTCTTCGAGGTCGATGTGTTGGATGCGGGAGATGGCGAGGGGGGTGGGGGGGTGCAGGAGGGGTTTGAGAGTAAGTTGAGTAGTACCGCGATTCGGGAGAAGATTGCGAAGAAAATGGGGGTGGGAGAGAAGTTGTGAGCTTGCAGGTAGAGAACGGGACTCGTCTACAGCGTCTCAGACTCGCCGAAGGATCTTTGCTCATCATTTTCATGGATTCTCGCCGTTTCTATTGTTGATAATCCTAGGAGAAATCTTTACAGGGTTCCAACAAGACAGCCTTCGGAGAGTTTGGGACGCTGTATGTCTGGAATCTTGCTTCCCGTGCTTCCGCAACGTCACGATCTTGATCAGCATCCGGGGGCGCGTTTTGCACCTGATTCGATGATGCACACCCGAGGTTTGTCTGGTGTGTGGTACGCATGTTTCCATACCACGGCTAGACTGTGAGCTTGCAATGGTGAACAACAGCAAGCGTCGTACAGCACGCACGGCTGCATCGTGTGGCTCCAACCACGGCCTGGTGATGTAGAGTCATATTGGTCGCACAAGTCTTCGCGTAGCCCATACCGTCGTCGGGTCGGATCCCAGCAGCATGGCTCTCCCGATCCTGCTGGGCCCGAGCGCGAGACCTCACCCTGCTCCAAGCCTCCAACCGCGCTTCGCCTTCTTGCACCGACACCAGTATGAGGTGCTTAAACTCTGTTGCCATGACATGCACTCGCAGGCTTCGGTTCCTCAACCGCTGCGCTCGAGCCTGCAGCTTTCGAGCTAGCAGATTGCTCCGATTTGCTGTCGCGGTGGCCAGCGCACCGCTGCAGCCTTCGGACTAGGGTGGATACTGCATCTCAGTCCTTCCAAGTTCCGACCCCCGCCAGATGCGCGCCGGCCTGCCATTCGAGCGTTCTGCAGGTGCCAGGCTGTCGCGGCACCGCCGTAGTCGTACCTTGGACCGCACCGTCCCGGCCTAACCTACGTGGATCGCCCGCATGAGAAGAGGGTCACGTGTGGCCACCAGGTGGAGTGCGGCGGCGAACGATTGGCTGAGCAGAACGTCTGCTGCTCCATCCTCGTGGCGTTTGGTGCAGCGCACACGACGATGGGCCACCTGTGCGGCGATGACGCCGAGCTGAGTCCCCCGGGACACTGTGAAGCATCAGGCGGTCTGCAGATTGTTGGCTTTTCAATCTCATTTGCTTTGCCGCGCTCGTGCTGCAGAGCAGACTAGTGTCCGACTCGACCTTTGTGATATGACGCGCTCCTTTCTTCCGTCTTCCTGACAATGCTCGTGAACAAGCAAGCCGCCGATGGAGAATGACTTGCGCGTTACCCCGCGCCACGCCTAACGATGGCCACGGCTTCGATACACAGCCTCTCGAACGAGATTCTCCGGCTCATACTGGATCAGATTGAACCGGACCCTGACAAGACCATACCAATAGACCGTCGCCAGTTCTTGTCTGTCGAGAGCTTCGACCGGCCTCTCCCATCCTCGCGCGGCTCCATCAAGGACATTGGCAGATTCAGGTGCGCGTGCAGACGCTTCGCGGATGTGGGCGCCCCGCTGTTGTACACGCGAGTGGCAGCGAGGTTCTCGAAGAAAGGTCTGCGGAAGCTGGAGCAGCTCGCGGCGTGGCCCCATCTTGCCCGGCACGTCAAGAAGTTCAGCTACCTGCTGCCGTATTTCTACAGAAACGGTAAGCTTTCGGCCGTGGTAGGTCAATCTCGCGCTGACAGTGGACAGGCGGTGGAGAGATCAGGCTGCAACTGCAAGGCGCTGGCGATGCGCTCATCACATTCGACCCAGGCAATCTGCGGCAGAAAGCAGAGGAGCAGCAACAGATCATCGAGTCCCAGGAGGATGTCCGCGTACTGAAGAAGGCCATTGCAAGCTTTACGTCGTTGCAGTTCGTTCAGCTGCTCCGGGTCACTGACGAAGAAGACAGTGCATTCCTGGCATACATACGGCAGCATGAGGACTCCCGGCGCTTTGTAGACCTGCAGTGGGCACCGGCATGCTCGCATGGATCGCAAACTATTGGTAGAGCGTTACTGCACTCCAACGTACCGTGGTCCCGCTTCTCGTCGCCTATGCTGAGCCCGCAGAGCGCGGAGTTCTTGGCCTTACACAGGCCGCAGTCGCTTTCCACGCTGGCTGCGCGATTGACGTGTCTGACGCTACATTTCGATGATGGCACGGATCTGGACCAGAAGATGAGCGAGCTGTCGAACCTCTTCCGGACAGTGTTCACAGCAGCCGAGAATATGCAGGCCGTGCACGTCGGTTTTCCGTCACATCGGCCGCTCAATCTCCGGCTCGAGGATGTGTTTCACAATGTGACCTGGGAGAAACTGGTGGCATTTGGGATCCAGGGCTGGAAGCTGGACGCCGAAGAAATTATCGACCTGGCGTTGCGGCATAAGGACCGGCTAAAAGGGCTGCGGTTGCGGGATGTGCTACTCAAGGATGGCAGCATGTGGAAAGATGTTCTGAGGACTTTGCGCGACTCGATGTATCGCCTCGAGTGGGTAAGCCTGAGGAGAATAGGCTACGCAAGGCACTTCGACGACCTGTGGCTGGCGGCCGGCGCAGAGGTTCCAGATGATCCGCCGCCCGGCGAGAGCGACAGCGACACTAGTGAAAGCGAGCATGATCCGATTGTTGGGCCGAGTACGTTCCATCACGCTGCCAATGGGGGTTATGTCAGCGACCCAGAGCAGTCCGGCAGCGATGCGGACTCGGATGAGGAGCCTGAGCCGGAGGAGAACAACGAGATGGAGTTTCCACCCTTGAACTCTCCAGATACGCCAGCGTCGGCGCCGTGGTGCAACTGCAGCGGACGCGGCCATCAAGAGTCTGTTGAAGACCTCGGGGATGATGGGTACACTGTCAGCAACACCAAGCGCAAGGCTTGGGAGCAGTGGGTTGTACGGCGGTGTCCGGAGCACAGCGAGCGATGAGGCTGCATAGATGGTGCGCAGGTTGTGCGCTTCTTCGGGAAGAGGCGAGGAAGGCTTCCCAGACGAGCTTGCGGTCACCTTGATACGTACGACAATCTCTGAGACGTTCGTGCGCCCATGACATGCACCGCCGTACTGCAACGCCGAGATAACATGTGCCTTTCCGGGTACAACAGTTCAGACTCAGCTTCATTGTCGATCTTGTCCTCTACTTGGATCACAGCGACGTGGCACAACATTGGATCACCACTGCCTCATAACACAAACCCTTCGCGGCACCAGGCGTCGATAGAAGTGCGCCATTGAGGGCTTCTGCTCACTTACTGTCATCGAGGCGCGGACTGACTCGATACTTCCTTCACTGCCGGGACATCTTCTGCCGCATGAAGAGGCCTTCGGCAGGGCTACGCTGATTTCCAGTCGGGTGCAGCGGTTGTCTCAGTCACCCAAGTTCACTGATAGCTGGCGGAGCCTCCCGAACCTGTCACATGCACATTCTGATGTGTTCCTTCTCATTCCGGCCACTCCTCTTCACCGGTCAATACAGTCATCCACAATAGTAACTAGCAACTGGCAGCTTATCGCTTACCAAAACAGCGAGCCCGCCACACACACTGCACTCATCCTGGCATTACCTCATCAGCTTCAACCTACGGCAAGCTTGACACCTACAACGACAAAATGGACGCTGAGAACCTCAACGCGATGCTGAGGCTCGCGAAATCGGTTCGATTCTCCGCCAAGTTTATTGCACGAGCACATATCGACATGGACTACCTCGCAGAAGCGATACGCTGGGAGATCGAGATCCACCGACGCAAAACATTCGACAACTTCACAATCACAGCCTTCGTACAACCCGTGACCGCGAAGGACCCTGAGATCAAGCGGCCCAGAGCGTTCAGGAACGCCATCGGCACCTTCATTGGCTGGGACCAGTATGTCCTCGATATTTTGGGCGAGCAAGAAAGAGTGATCGAGATCCGGAGGTGTGGTAGCCGCGGTGTGCAGGTGCTGCATCTGGACATCTGGACGCCAGTGGCAGAGTACATCAGTCTTCTCAGCCCGCAACTCGACCGCGATGACGCGCTGGCGACGCAAGCAGGGCGGTACAATAACCAAAGAGAGTGGTGGAAAGCAAACGGCAAGAAGTTCCGCCTGCTCGCGCTTCCTGCAGAAGTGCGCGAACTCATCTTCTCGTTTGCCTGCGGGTCTAGGGTCGAGCCGTACCCGGCCTGCAAGGCACGTCGCCGTGGTCGACATGCCGAGGTCATAAAGGAACGGAACCCAAACATAGGTCTTCTACAGATCAGGAACAACCAGCTTCACAACGAAGCGAGCCACATCCTCTTCACGCAGGCCACGTTCTTCATTGAGCATTACGACGTCCTTCGCAAGCTGACGCGGAACGGGCCTCTGTGCGAGCGGATCCGGCGTCTTGAGCTGTCGCTGAGCCATTTTGAATTCTTCAAGCTGTTCGGGTGCAGTATCGGCGACGATCGGGTTTACCCAACCACGAGGTCTGCAAGTGCCTTGCGGACAATGACGCTCGATCGACTCGTGCTATTCTTTACACCACCTTCGCTTACGACTGGAAATCACCATACGGACGGCGCATGCCAGCAGACCATCGTGGACTGGATTCTGGCGGCTGCTTGGCCATGGGTCAGAGGCCATGCGGCCGTCGAAGTCACAGGCTTCGTGAAGGCAAGGCAGAAGCTAGCTTTCGAGACGGCATGTATGATGGAGCGGAAGAAGCTCGAGCTCTGGCAAAAGCAGAGGCTGGCAGTGGGCTTGGCACATGGGAATCTCGAAGAGTATGATGAGTGGGTGGATGATGAGGATGACGGGGGCGTGAGGCTGGATGGCGCCGTGAAGCAGGAGACCGAGGGCTATGGTGTACCATACACAGCTGTGTTAGAGACGCCACCTTTCTGCCGGTGCACTAAGCTCTGCACGGTGAAAACCTGGGACGCAGAAGCTTGAGGTTGGGCAGTGGGAGACACAGGGTATGAATGCTGCGAAGAGATATTGGCCGAGAAGCCAGACCTAGGCATACAGGCTAGCTGGAACGTGAATCCTCACTCATCCAGGTACTGTGACATAGCAATCATCATATAGCTCTCATGAGAAAGACAGTCTCGTGTAATCTGTCCAACATAACGACACGTGACTGCGCCGCCCAGAGCTCGGCTCGTAGGATCCGAAGATCCCTCAGCCTTGACCTCAGACCTTGAAATCAGTCTTGACACAAACAAACGCACGTCTATGCCTCCCGAAATACCACGCGTGACGCTGCATACTCGTCTGGGTTCACTCGTGGACTACTCGTGAACATGCGCAGCCAGAATCATCAGCGAAAGTTGCTTGAGGCGGAGCGATTGCTAGGGGGCTCCTGCCACTGGGCGGGACAACAAAACGCATCAGCATCCAGCGAGCACACGAGGATAGCTCGCTCCATCATCATCACAACATTCGAGAGCATATGACATCGCTTTCGAAGTGTTACGTTTACTGCGCTCTTGCCCCATTCAGCGTCACTACTCCGACCTTGCAACGATGGCGCAAGCTCCACAGCTCTATGGCTATCGCCCGGCCGTGCTTGCGATCTCTGGATTGGCCGCCATCAGCGGTATCTACCTCCTATACGCAACGTACTCTCGTTATCCGGAAAGTGGTCCGTTGCTGCACCGAAGCAATGCTGTCCATAGACCTCGAGCCGCGAGGTCACGGCCACATATCAACTTCACGCCACCGGACTCAGGAGCAATCTTAGGCGAACTCATTATACAGAGTGGAGGCTTAGCGTTCGGGTTAGACCTCACCAGAGAATCATTCCCAACACGCGATGAGCTTGCTGGTGTCATAGGACCAATGGATGAAGCCGCTTACCGCCAACTGGTATCTGAAGGAATCTACACCCTTCTGCACGGCTTTCTGTGTTCTGAGTCGTCAGAGTCGGAAGAACGGCTTGGTCGGCTCAATGGTCTCCCAGAGGCTCTCGCGACACGAGTTCAGGACGGCATTTCAGCTGCACGCTCTATCCTTGTAGCTTCGTTTCCCACAGCCGAGCAGCTGCTTATCGACGCCGCATTCTTGGAAATCCTCGGCGATATCAATGGTATAGGCGATACCTCAAACTCTGGAATGAATGGAAGCGAGTTCGCGGAGACGGAAGATCTGGAAGGCTTGAATGGCGCACCAAAGGAACCAACAGAGGGCCTAAAAGGGCTTCTCTACTACATCGCCGAGGAAGATGCAAGGCGCAAGGCCTACGAGCACCGCGGCATACATTGCGAGGAGTGCGGCGAAAGTCCGATTCGAGGTTGGTGAAGTGTCCGGCGGAACCTAAACTCCTTTCGTACCCCTGCTAAAGAATACAGGCAATCGGTGGCACTGTCTCAACTGCCCCGACTACGACTGTTGCAGTACATGTGAGGCCACATCTGTGCACCCCAAAACACATGTGTTCGCCAAGATCAAGAGTGAGCGAAATCCAGCCGCCTAGCGTATACCCAAGTATGGACTGACTGTGCTGTTCCGTTCTAGTACCCCTACCATCACTCTCGCAGCCAGGAATGGTTTACCCGATCTGGTATCCTGGAGATCCGAGGAAAATGCACTCGCCACTCGACGCCGGCGTCAGGAAGCGCATGTCACAAGAATCGGGGTTTGAAGAACCCACCGTCGATGCGCTGTACGACCAGTTCACCTGTATTGCCAACATTCCCTGGACAGGGGATCCGGCCAAAGTGCAGGCGGCCATCGACAAGAGAGCCTTCAACAAAGCATTGACGTCAGAGCGGTGGCCTCAGCGCTATGCGCCGAATGCAATATATGACCGCATGTTCGCTTTCTACGACGATGATGGTAATGGTAAGGAAGCAAAGCGTACACACTCCGTCCGGGACGTTCGCTGACTTTGTATCTGCGCCTGCTAGGCTTGATTGGGTTCGAAGAGTTCATACGCGGATTGGCATACCTTCGAGGTCCAAAGCGGTTTGCTTCCCTGCGCCGAGCTATTCAAGGTTTCGATCTCGACGGTGACGGCTACATTGACAGGGTGGACATGGTGCGATTGTTTGAAGCGAAGTATCTGATACAGAGGCAGCTCGTAAGCGACATGATCGAAGGTCACGAGGGCGAGCACACAATGGCATCTATGGACGTCTTGCGGTCCAGCCAACCAATCAGCTCGATCTTCAACCAGGAGGAGATCCCGCAAGGCGAGGACAGACCGAGGAGAGGCAAGCAACTGGATTGCTTCGGTGACATGCAACCGCTACCCGGAACGAAGACCATACTCGATGACAACGACCTGTGGCCGCATGGCGATGAGACACGGCGTGAAGATTCCCGGAACTCGGCTTCGCACGATCGCTTGCGACACCATCTGTCGCGCTTTGAGGAGATGATGTATGGCCCTGCAGGCACGGATGGGCCTGCGCCCTCTCCACACATTTCTGGAGAGGTACGCCCGCAGAGTGCAGAGGTTGTCAGTACACAACAGTCGCTGCTGCCGCAGAACAATAGACCAGAGGAAGGTGGTCTTCTGCCCGATGGAGGCGAAGGGCAGAGTGATCCTGATGCACTATGGCATATTGTCAGAGCTGGTTTGAATGAGATGCTCAACCCAATCTTCGAGGCTAAGGAGATCGAGCTGAGTGACATAATCAAAACAAAAGGCGAGCGCTCCACATGGCGACCGGAGATCGAGCTGGCGCTGAAAGAGAAGCAAGCGTTCCAGGAAGAGCTGCATGCCGCTGCCTTGGTGGACCCACTGATGGCTACGGCCCTGAAGTCGTCTCCTACAGTCAGAGTAGAGATGAAACTCGAGCAAGGCCGGCAGCAGTCTGGCCAGCAAGTACCGGAGCCAGCGTTCAGAGGTGATATTGTATCGACTGATCCCGAGACCCTTGCTAGGCGAGAGGCGGCGATTGCGCAACGGCCTCTCGAGGACTTGCTCAATGCAACGGGATATGGCATGGTCGAGACACGCGAGCACAATAGTCCGGAAGCTGCGAAGACACAACAGAACTACGAAATTGCCGCCGATCCTGCTGTGACTGCAGCCTCCGAACCATCAGAGGGGCGGCTGGACGCTCCTTCGCCTTCAATGGTCGCGCCATTGACTTCAGGAGAACCCGAGCTGGTAACAAAGACGACTGAGTCCCGCACACCACCGTCGAGGCAGCGTTTAGAGTACCTCGCTTCGCTTGATAGCGCAGAACGGGAGAACGAGGAACGGGGAGGAGGCGGCAGGTTGAGCTTCGATGAGATCGAGAGCATGGTGCGAGCAGACACAACAAGGGAGGTGCGTGGCCTGGTGACATCCTGGCTAGAATGGGCCTCATTTTGAAGGCATCGCGATAGCTGAGTCAAGTCAACCGATGGTCGAAGCATCGCAGGAGCTTCGGAAGCTACCATGCTTCTCTCGTTTGTGGTCCAGCGTCGACGAGAGTGACTCACTTACCGGACACGGATGCAGGCAGCGAGCTGTAGCACGTAGGTCATACCCTGGGCCGGACAGTATTGTAAGTCCGGAGAACCTTGATCAACGGACGAAGCATTGTAGACTTGCGAAGTAGGTACCGAGTACGTTCATCTACAGGATATCTTCCGATGTGCCATCTGCGGACTGTCATACGTTCAGCTCGCCGCATTTTGACCAAGGCGACCTTCCCGACCCAGTCATTGTTTGACGGCCCAACTCTGCCAAAAGCAGGATGTCCCGGCGATTCTAGACCACCTCATTGCAGACAGCATGTGTCTTTGTTTATATGGTCCGTCTTCTCCAGATCTGCTGCATTTCTTTGTCTCAAGATGCACGTTCCTGATCCAGATCCGTGTTCGATTCAGCGACTTCTTTGTTCATATCGGTTGAACTTCAGCGACACCAGGCATACCTGCTCATCCGGAGACCCACTGAAAATCAGATAGCTGCAATCAACATGGCGCGTATCAGTGGATTCACCGGCCTCTTGGCGACCACAGTGTGTCTGCTCTCCGCATGTGCGAATGCTGTCACCAAAAGCGCAGGCTGCGGAAAGACATTGCAACAGGGTATCGAGCAAGGCGGCACTGGCTCGTCCAACAATATTTCCATCACCAGTTCAGGCATTGAGAGGACATTCCTCCTCCATGTTCCGCAGGTCTACACAGCTACCAATGCTCACGGTCTGATCTTCTCCTTCCACGGCCGCAGCAAAGATGCAGCCGAGCAGGAGAAGCTGTCGCAGTTCTCAAACCACGACTTCAATCCAAACATGCTCGCTGTTTACCCGAATGGTATCAAGGAAGAATGGCAAGGGGACCCAGATGCCAAGACCAACGATGTATGCAGCACGATATCGACTGCCCATCGCGAGACATACACTGACCAGGTTCCGTCGATTCTAGGTACAGTTCACGCTCGACATGATCGAGGGTCTGACCTCGGAATACTGCATTGACCTTGACCGAATCTTTGCAGCTGGCAAATCGAATGGCGGAGGCTTCGTGGCTAACACATTGGCTTGCGATCCAATTGCGTCTACGAAGATTGCTGCTTTTGCTGGTATTTCCGGAGCTTACTACCAAGGTACCAATGATACGGACTGCAACGGCGCCACAGTCAAGATCTCGGTGTGTATATCATCGACTTAGCGTCGTGCGAGACACATGCTGATACTGATCGACCGTCTAGTGCAACCCTGGAAGGAAGCCCATTCCGATCTTCGAGACCCATGGCAGTGCTGACACTGTCATTCCCTATAAAGGGGGTACGTATGATCCTGAAGCGTGGAACACCAGTCAGCGTCCGTGGCCTAAGCTGACTCTTTGCTTTCGTTGTGAAGGTGCGAGACGTTCTAGATGCCTGCCAAGTATCCCTCACTTCATGACTGCTTGGGCAATCAGGAACGGTTTGGGCAGCAGCAACGTATCCACCGAGCTATTCAGTGACAACGTGGTGGAATATCAGTTTGGCAAGTCGAATTTGCAGGGCATCAATACCCATTATTGGATTAACGGACTCGGGCACGCCTGGCCGTCCACCAAATCTAATGGTAAGCCGAACGAAGGCATCCCTCACATATGTAGCCCATGCTGACCGTTCGCCCCCTCCTCAGATGACGGCTCCGGGACCTACTTCAATGCCACACCAGTAAGCAGACCGAATACCCAATACTCGCTTGACACGAGGAATCGATGCTGACCTTCTGTGTTCGCTTGTTCTCGATTTCTTCAAAAAGTGGACGCTCTCCACCACGCCCATCACCAAGCTCTCTGCAAGCTCTTCGGCATCGACCAGCTCATCCAAGAGCAGCAGTAAGTCCAGTTCAGCCTCAACCAAGACCAAGACCCAGACCAGCAGCGCAGCAGCCAGCAGTGCAATTTCTGTGACTTCGCCAAGCTGCCCGGCCGCAAACGGTACGACCTTCAAGACTGACTCCGGCAGCTACCGCATCCTTTGTGGAACCGACACCACCCCGACCTACTTTAGGCTCATCTACAACCTTGGGTGCTGGGGCGAGTGCCTTGCTGCTTGCGATGATGATGCTCGCTGTGCTCATGTGGTATGGAACGGAGTTTGCTACCTGAAGAAGGCTGCAAAGTCGTATGTCAAGGCGGGGAGTAGCACTAGGACGGCGGTCAAACTATCGTAGCTACTTGTTGCATAATAATCACAGTCCCCCTGGCCTAATGCGTCCTCGGGTGATATTTCCCAAAATCGGTGATTTGGCGAAGCATGATGTTCAGTCATGCGCATCGCTATCGTGGGGTTTGTGGCTTGACGTGAGAGGTGGTGGGAACAACTAGCAATGTGTTACGTGTACGCACTACGCGGTGGAGGGTTCCCAGCAAGATTACACGATGGTTTTCCCTATTATACGCTGAACCTTGAAGCAACGTGTGAGCAATAAATTCACACGATGCCTGTCCTCAAGGCTCACGATGAGGGTAGGATGGTGACCCGGCGACCCGTTGCGTTGGACAAAAGCCACCCGTCAGGAAGTTCGGGCCCCGAAATAGCAACAACCACAAGATCGCCAGTCCCCACTGCGGCGTCAGCCGTCAGGAGTCAGGAGTCAGGACACGGACGCTGCACCATGTCCCATCAAACGTTGGACGAAACACCAACGAAACTTCCATTGTCACTTCACTGGGGTGAGTCCGGTGAGCATTAGATCATTATTGGAGACGATGGCGACGACGATCTTGCCTTTCAGCTGCCAATATCGCTAGCAAGCTTTTGGCAATGGTTTCGAAGTTCTCACCCAATACTGTGAGCGTAAGGCCGATATTCATCGGACAAGAGATGCTGTGGCGCTGCGGTCACGAGTCACGACAGGTTGGATTTCGCGAACCTCACACGCACAGTCGTGGTGAGGGCCGTGCGGCGTGAGGCCACCAAATGCGCCATCGGGTTCATCGGTGGCTACCCGCTATCGATCCAACCGTTCGGTCCCGGCGACTCTCACAGGCCGCTGCTACTGAAGTCACGCCCTGAACTTCTGAAGTGATCCGCGGCGTGTGATGAGGGCAGGACGCGATCGCAACAGCTCCGCCCAATCTCTTAGCTGCACCAGGACTCTGTCAGCCAGGACTCAGCAGCCTCGTCCTCCTTTATCGTGCGCATGAGATGTGCGCTCTGCTGCTGCCTGGACCTGCAGTCCCTGGCAGACGCCAGATGGCCTGCCGCTATTTCGGAAACCCTTCGAGTGGACTGGGAATATGCCCGTTACAGCATACAGCTGAAGCCGTCGATCGGGGCCTGGATGCGTTTTTTGCATCCTCCAGAAACGAGGAAAAGTATAAAAGCGGTAGTGTACACGGTACTGTGTCAGGCAGCCGTACCGCAGGAAGTGATCGGCTTGCACAAATCTCATGCACTTATTAGCCGACCCCCCCCTCCGTGGTGGTTTGCCTGGGAGCTTGGTTGTTCGGCTCGTGTGCTCTGTTCATGTCTACAAGCGAGCATCTGGCATTATTGTTTTCATTACCCTGTACAGGCACCGCGTTATTGACTGTACCTTCCATCGGAGCCATTGGTATTGAAGCAGTGTATGGTATTTCGCAGTCATAAGGCATCATGCCCGGCAACCTACAAGGTACTCGTCCTGTACCTCCAACTCAATATACCAAATACTAACAATGTGCTGCAGGCATACCGGCATCGGTCTATGCCTCATGGCCTGCACCGAATTATGTAGATCCGGTCAGACGAACCTGGATCATTCCATATGCTGCCGTCCTGCAGGCAGTCACATCTCTTATGGTTGGCACACGGATATGGTTGCGGGTAACAAACAAAGCTGGAGCGCTGGGTCTCGACGACGCCTTTTTAGTGCCTGCCTGGCTCGCAGCCAGCATGTTCACCACCTCGGTCATACTCTCTGATGAAAAGTATGGCAGCGATCGCCATATTTGGGATGTCCATCCAACTACTTTCCAGTACACAGCGCTGCTGGCGTGGTTGTCGGAGTTTTCCTTCCTAGTCAGCACGTCATGTACTAGGATCTCGGTGCTTCTGTTCTATCGCCGTTTGGTCAAGGTGCGATACCAATTTATAACAGCGCGGTGGGACATGTGCTGATATCAATCCATGGGCAGGGAACATACAGCCGACGTTGGAAGTATGCTACCATTGGAGCTATCGCCTTCCAAGTGGCCAACTGCTTGGCTTTCATCCTCGTGCTCATCCTCAACTGCCGACCTACCGAAGCTTATTGGAAGGCTTATTCGCCCACCTACACCAAGAACTATACTTGCACGCAAACCCAGGCGCTCAACCCCATATCAGGAGCGCTATCTGTGTTCAGCGACTTCTACTCCGTTCTCCTGCCGATGGGCATACTTCGTCACTTTGACGCTCCTAAGAGGTGAGCTGGGTCTCCACTACGGACACGGTAAACAATGTGGGTGAGCTGACGTCCGTCATAGGCAGAAGGTTGCACTTAATATTGTTTTCAGTCTGGGTTTGTTGGTGGCATGTTCTTTCCTGTGATCCAGACTAATGCAAGAGTTGATTCTGACTGTCAGTACGCAGGTCGCCGCTGGCTGTGTCCGAACTTACTGTAGGTGAACCGGCACGCAAGGGTCTGGTACATCCCTGGAACACCTGCTGACCCTTCCATCCCGCACTTGCAGACCTCTATCTAGTCGGTGTACGCTACGATATCACTTGGATCGGGTTCGACGTCTTCGTCTGGTCAACCCTGGAGGTGAGGATATGAAGCAATGGCACGTATAAGAGAGCAAGCTGACCGTGCGGTTGTGCGCGTAGCTCCATCTGGCTATCATTTGTGCCTGTAAGTTGGCGGGTACAAGCCTTGGGTGAGACGCCGCTGACCTTTGCACCCGCTACTCTAGGTGCTCCCGCCCTGCGAGTGTTCTTTCGCACTTATTTGAGCGACCCGATGTCTCGTATGATCACCACGACCAGGTCGGCCACGACTGCACGGACCACGAACCGCGACTCGAAGCAGACAGACAACTACATCGACATTTCTTCGCAGGCGCGGAACTCCTTGGTGAGATCTAGCGAGGTCGGCGATAAGAAGCTCATCTCGCATCAAATGAAGACCTCCTTGGAGATAGTCGGAGAGACGGATGTAGCGGCGTCATCACCACTCACAGCACCAAGCGAGCCGTATTCTATCAAGACGGCTGCCGACTTCGAAGCGTATGCGCTGCAGAATTTGCAGAGAAACAGGCTGCCGCCACGTCCTACGCATGCCAGACTTTCGAACGGACACGAGCTGAGCGACATACAACCTACGCCGAGTTCGCCTTTCACTGACTGGCACACGCCACCCAAGTCACGAGGATGATGCGCCGAGTGATTCACCTTCTGCAACGCCGATAGGTCATCGCGCGAGGTACCACGTCCCGAATGAACATACGCCAGCTCCTTGGCCCTCGCTCAACACACAATGAGATGGGTAAGCTGTAGAGCATCAAGAGAATTCCTAACGAAGATGATCATCAACCTCTCAAGACTATTTGACGAAGCGACCACGACTGAACACTGCACACGCAACCGAAATTCTGGCGCCAGGTTTTCACCGTTCACCAAGCTCTGCAAGTGCCACATGGCTCAAGAACCAGTGCAGTAGTCTCTGCCCTTATGGATCCTCCGTTGGCTCTACTCAGCATCAACGATGGGAATACGCACATGCCAAGACGTTCGTGTCAACACCAGCATCGCCAATACCAGCTAATCCACATGCTGTGCTACGGAGGTCGGCGCTCTTCTGAATGGCGGACGTGGAGCTGCATGGAGTCTGGCACGCATTGGCCATGTTGGATCAACTTTACCAACGAAGATCGCACGAGCGTGTGAAGGACGGCAGCTCTCTCGCGGCAATGCTCGAGTGTATGCTTGCTGCCAACTCGATGAAGTCAAGTGGAGTTGGGAACACTACAGCTCCTCTAATGCAGCTAGTCCACGTCACCGCAACAATCATCACAAGCCACTACAACACTGATACGTACTGGGAGCGCCTCTGGGTTGATAGGCAGCCAGCTGGCGGCTCCAACACGACTCTCAGCGAGGAAATACAGACCGGCACGAGTTGAAGAGGTGAATCGATGAAATCGAGGAGCACTTTGGCAGCGTGGGGTGACGGCTCAGGGCGAATGAGGAGACGCCAGAGGCTCAATAAGCGACTGGCAATTTTGTGCGGCCAGTGGACGCTTGGATCTGCGTCAGGTCATTGGCTTTGAAGTAGCAACTGATGGCACGCAAGCGGCTTAGGAGACATCGAAGCTCGGTTGGCTGGCCACCGACGTACAGGATGAGTTTTGTCACATCCTAGGGAAGCAGCAGGAGGTCCTTGACTCTACCTCGATAGGGTCATCGATGTCGTACAGGCCGCCCATCGTTTAGAGCGACCGAGTGTGGTCAGTGATACAGGATTGACAAACCCGACACCCTCCGTGGACATGGCCGTCCCGACCTTGGCGGTTTCTTCGAGGATGGAAGAGCCTTATCTATCGAGAGCACAACCTCAATGGTGGCAAGGATATGCCCACGTGGTCCCGAGTCTGACTGTCAACGGCCTTTCACCTGAAGCGTGAGGCCGTACGATCGACGATGCCGTCAACATCGTGGACTGTTCAACGCTTCCGTCCCTAGCTCATGATTGCCACAGCGTGCAATGGTTACCAGCGACTTGCTTGCACGTGTGTGCTCTACGCAGCCCCGCCCGCTTTCTGATCGATCCGAAGTGCTTTACGAGTAGCGGAGTGTCGGGACTTCAAGATTAATTACTGCAATCGCCCAGAGCCGGCAGTGTGTATAAAAGTATTTGTACAGATAATACTGGCAGTTGCTCAAGCTCACAGTCATCATGATATCAAGTTGTTACTGTGACTAACCACCCATGAGCATTGTTGCGCTCCGTCACGTGAACACGTCCTTCTCCTTCTGCTGTGCCGCCTCTTTCTGCAGGTTCACGAACGTCTCCTCGTCGTGGCCGGGAATTACTCGGCCTCGAGTCTGTCGTACGAGCTGCTTCAGTCTCTGTGTAGATCGAAACCAAGCTGGGTGGTCTCTCGCAAGCCAGCCTTGAGGGATGCCATCACGCCACTGTGCCAACGAGATCAGCTTGGCCTCAAGCCGGATTGCTGGTATCACTCACATTCTCGATTACGTGGCAGTGGTCCGAGATGAACAAGAAGGTCCCGCTGTCAGGCAGGTTTATTTGCATCCCGATGAGCCCATCTGTGTGTCCCGGCAGGTGATGAAGCGTGATGCCTTGACAGAAGTCCATGGTCCGCTCATCGAAGGTCTAGAGGAGGTCACCACAGTTAGCCATGGTGCATAATAAAGCAAAGCGTACGTCCATCAGTGACCGTACTTTCCAGTTTAGGTCCAGCTTGAGGTAGTGTTTGAGGTATACACCGACGTCTGCGCCTGTTGCGACTGACCTATGCATCAGGTTGAAGAGTTAGTTTACGTCTCTCCTCGCCGCTTGGTGTACGCGTTGAACTCGAACCAGAACGCGGATCTCAGTTCCAAATCGTGTACCCAAATCTCAACGTCCGTCCTGTCCAAAACTGAAACAGAAGGGTATGATCAGTGTGTGTCCGATATACGGGCCGCGATTTGCGTTCTGCGTACACATATCCAGGCCTCCGGCATGGTCAAGGTGAACTTTGTATCACGGTTAGTACAGATCCCTTGTGTTAAAGGCGGGTCGTAGCCCTTCGGTTTCGCCTACGGTGACCGATGATAATTTTCTTCACATCCTCTATCTTGTGTCCCGTTGCTTCAATGGCGGCATCCAGCTCATGGCGTGGTTCGTACCGTACGCGAGTGAAGATATCGGCGAGTTGCGGACCCCAGACTGTTGGATAATCTGGATCGCAAGGTCAGCACAGGTGTCACATACCGTCGAGAGCTACGCATCAGCTTGCACACCTTTACCGCTGCCTGTCTCCCAGAGGATGAGGCCTTCATGCGGATGCTCGATCAGCACGCAGTACATTGGCAGCAGCCGCCGCTTGTTGACGAATGCCTGATCTTTGGTGCTATCGAGTGACGTGTTGCCGCCTCTGATCACGAACCCCTCGTCGGCCTCGAGCCATCCAGTCTCCAGCAGCCACATCTTGGTGCCCTTTGGGCAGACATTGGACACGTGGTTCGGCACAGCGCCGTCGGCGAGCTGCTGTTGGATTCCTCCTCCCGAGGATGTCATGGTTTCGGTGGAGTTGGCTCGCTTACGCTTACGGCGGCTTTCGTGACAGTAGTGCCCTGGCGGTCGTTGCTGCTGTGCGACAATATAAGGTCATTGCTTCCAGCCCGCCCTCCAATGCCTCTGAAGCCTCCACTGGAGCTCGGCTTTGCAGAGCAAGCCATGCCATGAGGGGCAGCTGGAGCTGGGGGTGGAGGTGAGTGCGGGGATATAGCGCTTCTATTGTGACGACACTGACAGGCGTGCCACGGTGCCAAAAGCCAAAGCGTCGGTCTGACAGCATGAGACCTGCAGAGGAGCACGAGGGCACCTGACGTTCGCAGCCTCGCCCGACGCTCATGGCGCAGGGTAGGCGAGGGAGCGGCTGGCAGGCTGGAGCCTCTCACGAAGGCGACCTGGCGACCGCCGTGGCAAGTCAGCGGCAGCGCTAAGATGGTCCATTCGGTTCCAACGCGTGGGGGCGCCAAGGCGAAAGGGAGGCGTGAGGGCTGCGCGGGGAGTGATCCGGCCCAGAGCACGGATAGTTCATCCAGCTGCCTGGATCGCATTGAACCAACAGCTATCGTCACAGGTGACAACATACCGGAGGCCTCGGCAGTTTCCCAAAATTGATACTCACCGACCGCTAAACACGCCACCGCTGCCCGAACGACATCTGACCTGCCCAGGCTGCCAAATCGGGAAGGTGGCACAGACGCCCGCTGAGTAACGCACTGGCCTTCCCTTGTCTGATGGAGTGTGGTTCCCATTCCATTACAATGTACCGGGATCCCTGAGTCCCTGCGACATGTGTCATTCCTTAGCGTGGTTGCTCCTGTTTGCGTGCAGCGATTGCTCCACCCGACTGCCTTTCGCATCCATATGAGGCACTGCCAAAGCGTGGGATGTGCGCCGGCTCAGGGCGCAGCAAGACTATGTCCCTCTCTTGTGACCTTCTTGTCTTCTTTCTCCTCATCGAGGCTGACGGGGACGCCGGTGACGTCTCCGAGCCGCATGGGCGTACTCAAAAGGGCATGCGAGTGCCTTCCATCACTCTCGAGTGCTTTTTGTACCCTTGCCCGGACCTTTGTTATTCAGTGACGGTCAGTACGCGCAGTATGCGCCGCACATATGGTATCAAGTCATCCTTCACTCTGCGGACCGATCTTTCCTACTTGAATTGCTCCTTGGATCTCGATAACAGTCCTTCCATTGCTTCTTCTGTCTATAGCCCAGACAAGACCACACGCAACGCATGCGCAGGCCATCGACAACCTCCGACATGCCGATGATCCTGGACGACAGCAGTTCCGCAAGCAGCATGAACATCTCGCACTTGGTCATTAGCCCGGCTACAGTTCAGGATGCCCGAAGACTGGTCGATATCGAATTTCACGCCTTTGAAAATGAGCGTGCGAACCAGCAGCTCTCATATCGCGATTACGCGAAGCCCGAGCATTTCGAGCGGACCGTTAACATTTACACGGGGATGATGGACGCCTCGGTAGCTCAGGACCCGTACCCTAAGCTCGCAGTCAGGCGCAGGGCAGACAGTGGGCTCGAACCGGCGATGATGCTCAATACAACAGTGAGCTTCCTAAAGGTCACGAACGTGGAGATCGGCGAGACACTGTCTTTCGCGAAGACGGAGATCAAGCAGTATACTCGGAAGGAGCTTCTCGAGCCTTGCGACATCGGCCATGAGCACGAGCCTCAAATGAACAGGGACTGGTTCGCGCTCAACGAGAGGCTAAGGCGGGAGTACGTTGGGCTTGCAGAGCACTGCTGTAAGCGCTCATAACCGCACATTCCGTCTGTTGACACGCATTACTGATTCAACTCCAGATATCGGCATGCTCGCCACGCTACCATGCCATCAGCACAACGGCGCTGGCACGATACTGCTGAATACCATACTGTCAGACGCCGACGATGCTGGCCTGATGGTCTACCTTGAAGCTACAGACACCGCCAAGCCACTGTACGAGAAGCACGGGTTTGTAGCTGTCAACGAGGTACGCTTTAATCCTGCAGATTATGGCGTCCTTGACCTCGGCAGAGAGAGGCAGACGGTGATGGTTCGCGGTGCGCTTGACGAAGACGGCCTGCGTCAGCAAGTGAGAGCATGGGAGCTTGTTGTGGCGCAAGCGAACCCGATCTATAGCCCGCCACCAGCACCGAGTGATGGGTAGCGGGGACCGCATTGCAGCAGCGATCGCTGTGTTACAGCACGCTTGCTTGATTGGCCACTATCATATGACATGCGGGAAAAGCACTGGCTCAGATGAATATTCGCATTGCACTGGAAAAAGCAAATGGTGGCAATCTCGGCTTCTTCCATCTGGCTGTAGCTAGCATATGCAGTCGTATGCACTGGCTTTGAGCTTGATGCTATGCTTTGAAAGTGTTGCATACGCACTCTCATCTAGCTATCATGTTTCTTATTCAAACCCGCCATTGGGAGCTATTCTTTCGCTCACAGCTGCTCGTGCGGCTTCTTGATAGTCCTGCGGTGCATCCTCGACAACCACGTGGAGGCATAGTACACCCTGATGCGCTTGCCGAAGAACATGAATATGAACAGGCACAAATTGTTGGCCAGCAAAACGGCGCAGAAGACTCCAGCAACGATGACAGCGTATCCGCTGGCCACCACCCAGTCGAGCAGGTAGATGCCGAAAGCGAAGCTGATCATCTGCTTGCCGACGCACATGGCGATCAACATCTCGGATGTATTGGCGTTGTAGCTGTCGACGGCGTAGGCCAGGGTAAATGTGAAGTAGAAGTAGCTGCCCCAGTCGGTCATAGCGACACCGGCGAAGTAGCCAATCCAGTGGAGATCGTGCTGGGCTGTCAAGCCGTAGACTACTAGGCCCGCTGGTGCGATGAGCATGGCTGGGAGGAGCACGCCGAGCCGCATCTCGGCTTCGCGGATTCCATTGTTGCGCTTGGTGAGGTAGGCGGCCAGGCGATCGGAACTCGCCGTCAGTGGGACGGCGAGCCCGTAGCCGATGAGGTTGCCAAGAGCGATGAGGCCAGAGTTCTCTGCTTTCCAATTGTATGGCGGTGCGATAATCTTTACGGGGAACGTGTAGTTGAAGGCTAGGGCGCCGAGGCCGATGTAGATTCCATAGCTGGATTTGGGTCAGCATGAGCAAGCGCTAGAGATAAAAAGACGGGGAGGCGGCCTACCTGGTGACGACCCATAGGACCGATGGGACGAGGAAGTAACTGAAAGATCGAACAGCTGTCATGAAGTACTGTTCGTCATGGTTGATCGCAGACCACGGCTTGAGAGTGGCGAGGAAGCTGCGTCTCGGCGGAACAAGGGTTTGCACCTCGACGTGCTCCACCATATCGGCGCTTTTATCATCGAGTTCGCTCTGTCCGTACACCCTCTTCTCGCCTTCTGGGTTCGGTATTGACGGCCCGCTCGGCGAGACTCGCTTATAGGTCGTCTCTTCAACGAAGAGGAAGGCCAGAATGAGGAGGAGACCGGCAAAGGCAGTCTCGACGTAGAAGTAGAGGCGCCAGCTGTACCCTCCGGCGAGCATGTAGCCAGCATATAGGGGACCCGTTGAGCCCCAGCAGAGGCAGACGGTGTAGACGCCGAGCTTGGTGCCGCGCTCGTGCACTAAGCGCTGTTAGTGTATATGTTGCTCGCCGGCAGGAGGCTAGGAACGGAGGCGACATACGGAAGAAGATGTCATTGACCAGCTGTACTGGAAGTGCCTCGCATACACCACTGGCAACAGCGTGGATCAACCGACCTGCCATGAGACCGCCGAAGCTGGTGCTGCATCCTGACGCGATCAAGCCTGCCAAGTAGACGAGCAAGGAGAGGAGCATGACGGGGCGCCGACCGAATTTAAGGTACCTACGATGCTGATGTTAGCGATAGCGGCGCGCATAAGAGGGTTGACAACTTGCATTGGCACTGTGATTAGAGTTCCAAGGCCATAGCAGATATTCGGGTACGAGATCAGACCGGAAGAAGTGACAGGTGATATGTCGAATTCTTTGGCCCAGATGCTGATATAGACCGCAGGGCCTAGTAGGGAAGAGTTGCTGAGGAAGGAGTATAGCGAGCATATCACGAGTATGGTCATCTTCTTCCAAGCAGGCCATTGCAGCCTATGGTGGTCGGTCAGTCCTTGTTGTCGCAGCGACTTGGGTGGTAGGTCCAAGGGGCTTACGGGTCGTTGGGGTCTTCTGCGGGCACTGGGAACAATGCCTGACCGTAGGCCGTGTCGTCGCCTTCTGCCGCGCGGAGATTGACGGTGCCCGGTACATCCTCCTCGTGAGCATGGCTGATTCATCCGATCAGTACATGAGGCGCTGTAATTGCTGGTGTACCTACCTGTGAACCAGGTGTGTCTGATGAGGCGCCATGGTCGAAGGGTCGGTGCCCCGGGTCGGCTCTATACTCCCTAGAACAAGCGTAGAGAGACAGCAGAGTAATGGAAACGTCTGGAGGAGCAGAGCGTGCAAAGAAGATCTTCTACATACCTACCGTCTGCTCGTGCCTGGGCCACCGCAGGACGATTGCCGAATTTGCCGTGCTGCACGTTTTACGAGGGTGGGGCCTGGGTGCGCAAGATGCGGCTGCTATGCGTATGCATCCGGCATAGAATGACAGCCAGGATTGCGGGGTGAGCCAAGTCTAGCTGGAAATATGGCCGCCATCATGCGCCATGCACGGCGCATGTGGCACGTTATCCATGCATCTACCCCGTGGGGAGCGAATAAGATGGATTGAGGCGGCGGGGATGGTTACATATCCCTGCGCTTGCAGATCCGCCACAGACGGCAGTTGACTTCAGTCCGTCGAAATCTGGTATTATCGTATTAGCCTGAAGGAGCTCGGTGGATATTTGGATTGTAGACACTAGACAGCAATATGCTGGCTACGAGTAAATACTAAAAGTAAGCTCTTGAGTACGTCTAAACGCAGTCTCCTCCTCCTCGCATCCGTATACGTGACGGCGGCGAAAGCCTTCTTGTCGACCTTTATAAGGATATTCAGAGCGTTCGCCGCGTCCAGGCCCACGCGACGCGGAGTCTTCAAGACCTGTAACCACTTCCATGTCTCCTCTTGGATGGCTTTGTTACCACGCACGCCATCGCGGCCGAGCTGTTTGCCCAGTTCCTCTAGCCCCTGGAAGTGCGTGACCACCTCGCGCTCAATTCACGACGAGAGCACACGATCACCAGGAGTCTGCTCGTACTTGTACATCACCTGAAGCCGACGGCCCCCACCAATGCTCGGCTCGCAGAAGACTGCCACCCATCGACTAAGGCCCCATAGGGTAGCCTTTGTGATGCTGTGCACAGTGACGTTCAGTGTGAGTGGAGGATCATCTGTCGCGTACGGCCAACGTCGAGCAATCTCTGCGTTCTTGTCCTTGATAGGGCGGATCAATGTCTTCACTATGCCAAATTCCAAGCTGCTCCGCTTTGGCTCGATCAGACCAATATTGTATCGCTCATTAAACTCATGCTTGAAATATACGTAGGCCATGGTGCTGTGTAGTGCTCGAGAAGCCCTCATAAGCGCGGGCTGGGAGCATCGGCGCTTGCCATCTTGGTCCTCCTTAGTGAGTCTCTCCGGCATATCCGGCACACCCTCGCCGCAGATCTGGAAGAGGAGCTCACCCGGCAGGTCCAATACAGTGAGAGGCTATCGCTTGTCCTTCGTGGCTGGGCTGGACAACGGCTCTACCTTCTTAGCTGGCGCAATGATCCCTTCAAGGCCTAAAGCGGCGCGTTGCGGCACTCCTTCTTGTACCTTGTCCGGCTCGTCTCCACTTGTCCCTGTGGGTTTCTCGATAGCTGGCTTCGATGGTGATGATGTGCTATGGGCTGGCTCAAGTGGGTTCGCTGGGAAGCCGTCGTTCGATGGTGATGCTGAGCCAGACTTTACTAGTGAGGAGACGGGCGTTGGGGAGAAGGCGACTGGCGCGGGCGCTTCTTCGCTGAATCGTATCCCCAGTCCATCGTCTTGCCCATCATTCTCTACCTCTTGCTTGATAACTGATGTCGGTGTGGTAGGCTTGCTGCCTTCGAGGTCTGCCAGCTTCTCCATGGTCCGTCGAGCCCGGGCCGGATTGATGACGATGCATAGCTTCTTCGGAAGTGTGTTGGCTGGAGCGGTAGGATCTATGGTGCGAGGCGGCGACGTGTGGGCGCTGCTCGGTGGGTTCTGTTCCTTCAAAGTACGTCAGTACCGGTGCGTAGCAGGTGCGTGGTGTGCTTACGCTGGCTTCGCTCGATGTCTTTGGTCGTTTCGGCGACTTGGCCTTTGTGTCGGTGGTTTCATCGGAGGCCTTGCGCTTGCTTGTGCGTGGCCATCGTTGTGTAGCCGGGGCACTAGTAGCGTGCAATCATCTGGAAATTGGCGCCGACTTCTGCAGCAACAACAAGGCCAACGCCTCGGACGCGAGCCTGGCCGAACCGAGGAAGGTTCTCGGAGGCCGCTTCTACTTCGGCTTGTATATGACAGCGGAGCCAGAGGAGGGAAAAGAGGAGGAAGTAGTATGGAGGGTAACAAGAAACCAGTAGGTCTTCGCTAGGTACTAGCAGCACAACACAAAAAAGACAAGAGCGGCGGGTCTTCGGAGCTCTTCATCAGACTTGCCAAGCGCCCAGTGTCGTCCTTTAGAGCACGTCCGCCTTATTCTCCTTGGAATACACCTCTTCGTTCTCGAGATAGACACTGAGCCTCCAGAAGTCCACTCGGGAGTCTGGCATCCACTGCGGGCAGCCGTCAATCTGAGCGACGCCCCTACGCTCTACCTCACCGACCAACGCCTTCGTCATGCGGACGAGGTCTTTTTCTGACATCGACTCGAAGTATGCCTGGTCCTCTGCAGATTGCCAGCGAGTAGTGGTGACGTGTCCAGGCAGATCATTGCCAGAGGCTGAGGCGCTCATTGTATGTGTATCGGTGTAATGAAATGATGCTGTATCGAAGTAGCGATGTGGCCCAGGATGGCGTTAGTCGAACGTCCTGGCTGCTGCAGAACCTCTTCGTACGCTCTGTGTAGTGTGCACGTAACCTCGAAGAACAACAGTGTAGAGGAAGGAGTTCGGCAGGTACTTATAAAAGCTTCGCGTACGACGACGTGCATCTGTCTGCGAGGTGAAGTGAGGTTCAGCGTTTGCAGACGCGGGCGTGCGTCGCCACTTCTCATTCCTTAGCGATTCCTCACTGATGGTGGGCGCGTTCACTCACGTGGCCTTCTCTCGCTATATATAGTGGATGACACCCAATATTGACGTTTGCTCATGCCCAGAGATGCGCCTCTTGAGTCGCTCGGCTGACAGGCTGCGCGGCCCCAAACGGATCACATTGAGCAGCATCTTTGGCAATCAGCAACCTTCTCCGACGGAGGCTGTCCTCGCGACCAGCGCGGTACGAATAGCAGGGTAGGTGGCGAAGAGAGAACAGCAGAAGCTTAGCGTTGGTCACATGTATAAGTGATGCGAGCTGAAGTGAGGTTCAGTGGTTCCAAAGCACATGCGCGATATTCCATGTCGTAAGCAAACAGACCAAGTTGAACATGTCTGCTCCCACCTCAGTCAGGGACGGCTTAATGTGGCTTGTTGGCCAAGCTCGGAGTGTCCCTCTTCCACTGCTCATTCAACTCCAATTGCTTCCTCACCCACTCTTTCCTGCCATCCGGCGGCGTCTCAACGCTCGATAGAAAGTGCCCGTCCTCACCCTTAGCCCAGTACTTGAGGTAGTCGCCACGACTCATCATCACGATCTTGAAGTCGCCATCCGACTTGTCCTTGAAGGCGCTCGAGAGCTTCCGGAAGATGCCGCCCTTTCTCTCTGCGGGCTTGATGGGCAGGACGCCTCCGTCGACATCAGAAGCTTTAATGGGGATACGAACAAGGCTGTTGTCGGTGTAGCCATGCGGGAGGAGGTTGGCGCCCGCCGCGTTGACACCGCTCACAAAGCCGACGTCGGCGAACATCAGGCTGGCCATTGGATCATGCTGGTAGACGAGCGGCTTGCCCGTGAGCGTGGTTCGCGGCTTATTCTGCTGGGAGTCTACTGTATGTTCGGACTCGGAGTAAGGCATTTTGAAGGTTGATGTGGAGCGCGCTGATAGGGTTGGAGGAAAGGGATAGGTGATTCTCTCCTGTTGGAAAGCTCACAGCTTACTCGAGGTGGAAGTCGTTCTGTCATGGCAAATGGCCATCGGGCCGTCACTTCCTCCTCCGAGTACTCACAGGCTATCCAGCTGGCAGCGATACGCTCCCCGCTGACCTCAAGGCTCCAAGGAGGGTGGTGCCATGGTGGCTGAGTGCAGCGGATGATGTTCATCGACGGGTGGACGCGTGAGACATGCATTTCGTCTTGGGGCAAGCTTGGAGAATTGTGGGGTTGATCTGCTGACAAAGGTTTGCAGGGGCATAGGCATAGACGGGTACTAAGGTACTGCCAGCCAGGCTGAGCCAGCGTTCAGTGTTCGTCTCTAGAGTCCAGACAACAACAAACTCACACAGATGCTACCTACAACGAAAAGACAGAACGAAAGAGAAGGATAAAAACGCTGCAACGATAAACCCTAGTTCCAGCCAATAATGCCTACGCCCACAACCAAGCCGTCTTGTACAAACGAGGCCCGACGTCCGATAACACCGTCTCCGCCAACGCTGAGGCTCAATCTGTTCGCCAGCGGAAAGGAAGCGCCGGCCATGGAGTCTGGGATCTTGAATTGATGCAGCACGGCCTCGCCAAGATCGTGGACTGAACGGAGGTCGCCGTGCCCACTACGGTATTATATCAGCGTGTTGCGTCCAAACTGTGTTCCCGTGCAAGAGTGTTGAGCAGACCTACTGTATGACGATGTGTGCAGTGCCAGCGTCGAGCTTCAAGCCTTCCAGCGAGGCTGTTGTTCCCTTGTTTGAGTCGTCTTCCGCGAGTCGTAGACGCAGCTCATGCGCCAAGTCCGGTGCTCCAGCGACCGTGGACGGCTTTAAAACAGCGATGGCACCACCGTGGCTTTGTCGTACGCCCTCGCCGTTGCACATGATACAGGTTGGATCAGGCCGCGTGCAGTCTGACAAGCGTCCAGTGTGGTGCTGGAAGTAAACTCTCCTCGAGGGGCGGGACGGGCTGGTGGAACGGAGAGTTGTAGAAAGAGTGATATATCAATATCGATTTGACCTGCTTGGGCCAACTGTATTGCTGTGTATAGTTGTTTGTAGTGTATTTTGGTCGTCAGCTTCCTCCACCAAGGTCGCCACGTCCACCGTGATGGATATAGGTGAACCAGTCTGGTCACGTGAGATTTACTGGATCCACTTGCGACTGATTGAGCAAGTTTCACTGGGTCAAACATGCTCAGGGACGCCAACGACTGCGGCGAATCTGAGAGAACTCCGAGGAGTAACCACGTCCCGCCTGGAAGGATATGAGGCCTGAAGGCTTGATAGTGAGCGTCTGTAAGCTACCAGGATCGTAGAAAGTGTGAGTCCCCCTTCTCTCTTATATCCTATATGACCAGCGCCATGCGCACATCTACTCACTGTCCTCAGCATCCTTGTGTTCTGCTCCAGCAAGCTTCTCATTGAGGTAGCTTGGCCCATTCCCGCCCTGGGCGCTGACGCTGCCACGCTGGACCATATCGTCCAGCCCGACCTCCTTAGTGATCTCGCGCATTCTCTCGGCGTCAGCGGCGGCGACACCGACGGAACCGAACAAGGTATCCATCTCTTCAAGTGACAAGCCTTTGGTCTCCGGGACTGTGGTGTGAAGCGTCAGCAATCAACCATGCACTGGCAATTGCTAGTGAGTCTGAGCACTTACAGAAGAAATAGATGAAAGCGGCTCCCATAAATGTGAGTACACCGAAGAAGATGTAAGTGCCGTAGGTGAGGTGCTCAATCATATCTGGAGTCACTTGGCCGACGATAAAGTTATTCATCCTAGACAGAAGTCAGCCATCGTCTCAAATATGGGTCATACCCTTCGGTATGCTTACCAGTTACTCGATGCCCCGATGGCGATACCGTACGGGCGCTGTGAAAGGGGCCAGATCTCGGCAATCACAATCCAGGCGCAAGGACCCCAACTGTAACCGAAGTGGAAGACAAACAGCCAGACCATGGCTACCGCGGCCCACCCAGCGGCGCCATGGGAAAGCCAGGAGTGTTGGTCCTTTGCGACAATGACGGCGACAATCATGTGGCAAGTCGCCATACCGATAGCACCGGCAATCAGGATAGGTTTGCGACCAAGTTTGTCGACGTAAGCTACGGCCGGGAATGTGGCGACCCACATCACGATGCCGACCACTCCAGTGGCAAGCAAAGAGATGGTGTTGGAGGAGAGGCCCAGGTTCTTAAAGATCTGCGGTGCGTAGTAGAGGATAGCGTTGATGCCTGGAGATCGGAATTGTTAGCCTATCTCTCGGTCAATATGCCTCTTAATGCTCCACTGACCAGTCCATTGCTGGAAGAACATAGTTATCGTAGCGAGGGCGACACGACGGAGCATCGGCTTCGACTTGAAGAGTGAAGCACAAGCGACGAATTGCAGCTTGATCGTCGACGTGGCTGATCCGTCAGCTAGCTTTGGGAAATGCTCTGCCACGGTACGCTTCTCGAAGAGAGACTGCGCCCTAATCTCCATGTACTCGAGCTCAATCAGTTCGTGATCTTGGGGTAAACCGCGAAGGCTGGCGAGGGTCTGACGTGCTTCAGCCGAGCGTCCGTGATGCTCCAGCCACCTCGGGGAGAAGGGCATGAATATCATGCTGCGAAATGTCAGGTCAGCCTATGTAATGATTTGCGACAATGGAGGACAAGGTCTTACCCGGCGCCCAGAAGGAGAGCGGGTACAAGCTGCAGGCAAAGAGGAATCATCCAAGCCGCGTCTTTTTGACTGGCGCCAGTACCGCCGATGAACTAAAGTTGAACGTGTATGATCAGTCTGCGGCTCAAACATGTATTGGCCCTATAAATTGCTTACGTTGGTACCATAGTCGATCCAGAAGCTGATCATGATACCGGTTGTGATGGCGAGCTGCTGCAGCCCGACAAGAGCACCTCGGACTTCCGGAGGAGCACATTCGGCATTGTACATTGGCACAATCATGGAGAGCGCACCAACGCCCATACCTGTCTCTGTCAGTACGTCTGCCATGTCCATCACCAAAGCATGAGATCTTACCCGTGATAAATCGACCTGCGAGGATGGAGCTGGGGCCAGCAACTATGGCCGTGGACTGAATAACCACGCCGATGATGAAGATAGCAGTGTTGACGAGGATGGCGTATCTAAAGTTATTGGGTAGAAGTCAGTGCATGCCTCACATTGAGTGTGGGCTGTATCCAAGGGTTTGACGTACTTGCGCGAGATGATCTCAGCTAGAAAACCAGCGTACAGTGTGCCAGCCCATGCACCGAGTTCGAGGATCGAAGTGAGCCAACCCTTCTTCGTCTGGTTCAAGACGTACTCGTCCATGTCTGCATATCGTTTAGCGGGTTGCGGCCACATACGGTGAACGCAGCACTCACGGTTGCTGAATGAGTGCATGGTGAGAACACCGCTGAAGACACCCTGGTTATAACCGTAGAGTAGACCACCGAGACAGGCGAAGCAAGCAATGCCAAAGACTCTGGCATTTCGGACGAGTGCTGCAGGACCTGCGCTGCCTTGTAGCGCCTGGCGGCGTTGCAGCGCTGCTTGGTCGAAGTGGGAGCCTGTACCAGTGGGCGCCATCTTGATGGCTTCTCTGACAGACTTCAGTGGAATATAGTAGATCACGAACAACGAAACGTAGGTACTGGGTAGAAACTAGAAAGACGGTGGAAAGTTGCTGAGACCACACCTACGGTATATACCCTGCCACCCTCTGTACGCACCACAGCATACTCCTGCGTTCTGTGTCGGATTGGTCACTCGAGCATACCCGCGCATGTCACAATATCACTTGGTATACCGGCTAAAGGACGTTTGCGGTTAGCCGGCAGACTGAGGCTGCAGTGTGAACAAGACGTCAGGCAGCTGTGCCGGTGTGCGAGTCTAGGAGCCCAGTCCGGGCCGTTCTGCGGGAGTTCCAAGTGAGAATTTGTGAGCTAACAAGCGCCATGGCAGTGATGATGCCACCTCCATCCACCGTATAATCTGCCGTCCAGGCTTGTAGGCCAGGTGGTGATCCTTCGAGCATGTGGTCTGGGGTAACGGGGTCGCCGTGGGGCACGGTGGAGCGTGCAGGGCCTTGTGGAGATCGCATTTTGCCTGAATGCAGTGAATACACTCGGTCACGCTTGTTCGGCAAGAGCAAGAGCTACAGGTCCTTCGCGTGTCCGAACTTCGAAGGCTAAGGTATCTGCTCGAAACCCTGTATCGCTCAATTCAAGGTATACAGCCAATCCGAGTCATGGATATCCTTGATATTGATCGTCGATAACCCTTGAAATGACGGGACCCTTGATGAGCTTGCAAACTAAGGTAGTCTTCGGATGCGCGTAGCCGCGAAGGACCAGTGTCACCAGTACCTGACGGTACCTGAGTACATATCTATACTTGTAATTCGGGAGCATCCGAAGACATGACTCCATTTTGCCTGAATGCAAGCTGGCCGCCGTACTACGGCGGGGTTGCCATCAAGTGCATCAGTGAGACAATGAACCTGAGTTTGCGGCATCCCCACCACACTCACATCCTAGGCTCGTATGTAGCACTGTCTGGCGAGTAGTGACTATGGACATGAAGACAAGGCGGTGCGACGTCACAGCAACCCTTGTTATAGAAGTTGTGAAGTTGTGAGCTCGGGGAGTCGGGACTGCGGGGAAGCCGGAGCAAAGCTGACCTCCTCTTGACAAGGCGACAAGCACCTCTTCCTCACTCGATGCAACTAACAACACAATGATACCCAAGATCTTGCCAGTGATTGGGTATCTGTGGATCGCCTTGAGGCTCGAATGGATACATAAGCTGCGCCGGTATGCTATCATTGCGATGACGCTCGTTCACACATCACCCGGCGCGACTCACATGGGACTCTCGTCCACGCACCGGCACCGCGTTCTGTTCGACCAGACTCATGCATGATGCTGGGCCGGCAGATCGCACGGTTAGGATCGCCCCGCACATAAGCCACGTCCGTAGTGTGCATGGCGGCGTGGAGCAGAGTCCCGTCGTGTAGGTATTTGAATACACCCAGACTCCCAAATGCCGTAGTAGCCCTAGGTTTCCCTCCCACGCACTGCCTCTTGTGCCATTCTCATCATGTCTACCATTATTGGAGCAGCCATTCTGGTTCTTGCCGGACAGGCCGCGTCACAACTGGCTGGTAGAGGATTTCCCGATTGCATCAACGGACCACTGAAGAACAACACGGTCTGCGATCTCTCAGCGGGTACGTAGGGTTGTGGGATGCCGCGAAGAGACGCTGCTGAGTGCTGACGTGTCAACAGACCCGCTCGACCGTGCTACCGCTCTCATCAATGCCTTTACACTAGAGGAGAAGCTGAACAATACCGGTAGCACAAGTCCTGGAGTACCCAGGCTAGGTCTGCCTCCATATGAGTGGTGGCAGGAGGCCCTTCATGGAGTTGCCAGTTCGCCCGGCGTCAACTTCTCGGACTCTGGAGATTTCTCGTACGCCACTTCATTCCCGGAGCCGATCCTAATGGGGGCTGCTTTTGATGACGATCTAATCAATGCGGTGGCGACCGTCGTCTCCACTGAGGCGAGAGCATTCAATAACTACCAGCGTGCTGGTCTGGACTTCTGGACGCCGAACATTAACCCGTACAAGGACCCGCGATGGGGTAGAGGGCTAGAGACGCCGGGTGAAGACCCATATCATCTCTCCAGCTATGTCCACGCCCTCATTGATGGATTGCAAGGCGGCTATGACCCAAAGTACAAGAGGATTGTAGCTACTTGCAAGCATTTCGTGGCCTACGGTAAGGGCTGGTTCAGATGTTGTTCATACGATCACAACGCTAACAGTAAGTCCAGACATGGAAAGTTGGAACGGCAACTTCCGCTACGTAAGCAAACCGAGGGGCACGACCCGTCGTACGACATAACACGGTTTCTGACCCTTATGACATAGCAATGGGATGCCCATATTAATTCACAAGATCTGGTAGAGTACTACATGCCGCCCTTCCAGAGTTGTGCTCGTGACTCGAACGTTGGTGCATTTATGTGCAGCTACAACGCTCTCAACGGGGTGCCCACATGTGCCGACCCTTGGCTTCTGGGAGATGTGCTGAGAGAGCATTGGGGTTGGACGGACGAACAGCAGTGGGGTAAGCAAAACGAAGGGTGCAGCCCACATCAGAGCAACCGGATGGGTTTCTAACCTTCTGTTTTAGTAACCAGCGACTGTGATGCGGTGCAGAACATCTTCTTACCTCACGGGTACAACGAGACACGCGAGGAGGCGGCTGCGCAAGCGCTCATAGCGGGAACCGACGTCAATTGTGGAACATACTACCAGAACCACCTGCCGGCAGCCTATGAACAAGGCCTTTTCGACATCTCCGTTCTGGACCAGGCGTTGGTCCGCCAATACTCTTCCCTTGTCCGTCTGGGCTACTTCGACGGCCTTGCTGTACCCTATCGCAACCTGACTTTTGCTGATGTCAATACGCCACATGCACAGCAGTTGGCCCACCAGGCGGCCGTCGAGGGTATCACGCTGCTCAAGAACGACGGAACGCTCCCAATGCAGATCACGAGCAACATGACCATTGCTCTGATTGGCGATTGGGCCAATGCTACCACCCAGATGCAAGGCAATTACTTCGGCATCGCCCCATACTTGCATAGCCCATACTACGCTGCGACTCAGACTGGTGCCACGGTCTATCTTGCAGGTGTCCCTGGCGGTCAAGGCGATCCGACAACCAACAGCTGGCTCCCCGTTTGGGACTACGCCGAGAAAGCCGACGTAATCATATACGTTGGTGGTGTCGATATAAGCGTTGAATCAGAGGGCATGGATCGTGTCAACATTGACTGGACCGGCACTCAGCTCGACATTATAGGGCAACTTGCGATGTACGGCAAGCCTATGGTCGTCATGCAAATGGGCAATCAGCTGGACTCGACGCCTATCGTCAGCAATGCTAACATCAGTGCTCTAATATGGGGCGGATATCCTGGCCAAGACGGTGGTGTGGCACTGTTCGACATTTTGCAAGGCATCGCCGCGCCGGCCGGAAGGTTGCCGGTCACGCAATACCCAGCCGACTACATCACCCAAATCCCGATGACCGATATGTCACTCCGACCAAATGCCACCAGTGGCTCACCAGGCCGAACGTATCAGTGGTACACCGGTGACGCCGTTTTCGAGTATGGGTACGGCCTGCACTACACCAACTTCTCCGCAGAGATTGGAGGCAGCTCGCCAAGCAGCTACGGGAGCTCGAGCAACACGAGTTACAGCATCTCGGATCTCATGAGTGGGTGTAAAGAGAAGTACCTGGACCGTTGTGCTTTCCAGACCTTCTCGGTCGATGTGAAGAATACTGGTTCCGTTGCTTCCGACTATGTCACGTTGGGCTTCCTCGCGGGCCAACATGGGCCTTCGCCGTACCCGATCAAGCGTCTCGTAGCTTACCAGCGTCTGCACAACATTGCGGCTGGCCAGCAGCAGCAGGCAGCGTTGAATGTGACGCTCGGCAGCCTGGCGAGAGTAGACGACTACGGCAACACCGTCCTTTACCCGGGTGATTACGCTCTTATGATCGATACGCAGCCGTTGAGCTTCGTAAACTTCACGCTCACCGGCGACGAAGTGATGCTGGACAAGTGGCCGCAGCCGCCAACGCCGCGCTTCCAGGAGACTGACTACTTCGTTGGCGGATATGGCAGCACGTACGGCGAGAAGCTGTTGATCAATGGCACGATCTGATGGTTGTGTTGTGTGATGACTAGCAATAGAGATATGTATATATCAATCAAAAGTACCTTGTGATATGTAAGATCATACCACGAAACTCGTCCCTGATACGAGCAATCTTACCGCAAGGTCGGGTGTCTCTCGCAATGTGCCGTCTCGAGTCCGCTCTGCACCCACGTCACTCACGTGCTCTCGCGCTCGAGTTCTCGGGAGGCTTTTCTTGACTTCACCGAGGCTCACCTCCGGACTTGCCTGTTACGGCAATCCGAGGGGTCCAAGCTGTGAGCTCACATCCGCCTCCCAAGCCCACCTCTTTCCCCGCTCACACTATCACTATCACGACCTTCTTGTTTTAGGCCAGGTACGCGTTGGCACGCGGCTTCATACGCCCTCACTGCCGCCGGCGTTGCCCAAACGGTCGTTGTGGCATGCGGGCTCCTTGTGGGCTCGAGCTAGCAGGGAGGTCAACAACACGTAGGTTCCACTGCAGAGTTTCTTGAAAAGGCTGCGGCTCCCGCGAAGCAAGTACCGTACCTGTTCCTACAACCTGTCCCTTGACTGCTCAACGGCATTGCATTCGTGTTGCGTGGTGCGAGAGCTCTGGGTATACTGCACCATTCCTTGACATAGAAGGTTGCCTCAAGCTATTCAGGTCTACTACGAGCCCTTGCTCGCACCACACCTCCATCCTCTCGAGCAAGCACGTACATAAGCAAAATGGCTTCCTTACTACGCTCAGCACCCCGAGCTCTTCGCTCCAACTTCACCTCCCGCACCCTCCTGCCGTCTCTGCAACAGCAGTGCCGTCTCACTCACGACCTCAAGTCCCCACCGATAGGCAACGCTCCCATCACCGGCCGCGGCCCACCAGAAGCACCACGGGAAGAAGCGGCAGTCTTGAAAGACAACTCCAGGTCCGGCTCCTACCTCGGCACCACCAAGCGACTACCCGAATTCAACCTTAATGACAAGGTTGTGCTCGTGACAGGCGCTGCCCGTGGTCTAGGGCTGGTGCAAGCAGAAGCACTGTTGGAGGCGGGCGCGACGGTGTATGCGTTGGATAGGCTACCGGAGCCCAGTCCGGATTTCTATCGCGTGCAGAAGAGGGCGGCGGAGGAGTTAGGTATGTTGTCTCCCACGATGCGCGGCTATAGTGGTAGCTCAGCTTTAGAGGGGTTTGTAACACGGGTTTGCGAGAATGGCACTAAGACCTGGACTTAGGCACTACGCTCCACTACCGCCAGATTGACGTCCGTGACGTCCCGCGGTTGAACGAGGTGGTGAAGAGCATCAGTGACTCGCAGGGTAAACTGGACGGGTTGATTGCGGCGGCGGGCATTCAGCAGGAGACGTCTGCGCTGGAGTACACTCAGAAGGATGCGAACATGATGTTTGAGGTGAGTCCAGCTTGTATAGAGTACGGGAGGACAAGAACAGCGCGCCGTGCTAACGTGTTGCCTAGGTCAACATCACTGGCGTGTTCATGACTGCGCAGGCTGTGGCGAAGGAGATGATTCGGTGGGGCAACGGAGGAAGCATTGCGATGATTGGCAGTATGAGCGGGAGCATCGCGAACAGAGTAAGCTCTCTACCACCCTTCTGCCGCCCTCTGCCATCCGCCACCTCCCACAATCACCTGTGCTAACCTCACACTCCGTCCCAGGGCCTCATCTGCCCCGCCTACAACGCCTCCAAAGCCGGCGTCCTCCAGCTTGCGCGCAACCTCGCTTCCGAATGGGGCCAGTACGGCATCCGCGTCAACACCCTCTCGCCCGGCTACATCGTCACCGCCATGGTCGAAGCGCTGTTCGAGAAGTTCCCGGAGCGGAAAAGGGATTGGCCAACGCAGAATATGCTGGGCAAGCTGAGTAAGCCGGAGGAATACAGGGGCGCCGCGGTGTTCCTCATCAGCGATGCGAGTAGCTTCATGACTGGCGCGGATCTGAAGATTGACGGTGGGCATAGCGCTTGGTAGTCGGTGGTGTGCGGTGGCTGGCCTTAGTGATCCATAGGCTAGCTTGCTTTCTTTGCATTGCGTAGCTCGGCGTTGGTAGGTTTGCGATGCCTTTGCCTGCAGAAGCCGTGCCCTCATCTCTGTGCTGTATGATGTGCCTCAGGTCGCTCCTTCCGTCTCAGTCTCGGCCTGGTCCACCTTCCTGATCGGCACTCTCTTCTTCTCCTTGCCCATGAAGCGCCGCTGGAACAACTCATAGCTCAGATACATAGCAAGCGGAAGGGCGCAAAGGATGGCCGTTACCCGTCTTGCCGCCGGCTTGTATCGTGGGTCTATGAAGCCCTCTCGTACATATCGCTGCGTCGCTGCGATTCCACGCGCCATGTCTCTCGGCTCGTTCTGATATGGCTTCGGCTCTTCGCTACGCAGGGAGAACATTCGCTGGACTAGACCCCTCTTCCGCTGCTTCGGAGGTTCTGGCTGCTCGGGTTGTCGAGAGATGCGCTCAGACGGGGCGATAGGCGTCCACGGACGAGGCTGCGGCGGCGTGGTGGCGGGAGGCCGAGAGGTTGCATAGCCTGCTCTCTGCCATGGTGTGGCAGGTGTTGTACTGCTCGCGCTCCACATTGTTGAAAACACTGGTAGCCAAGCATTCTCCCTGCCCGCCGTCTCTCAAAGAACCCGACTGGAATCAGACGGCATTCAGGTGGCTGGAAGCTGAGGTGGCTGAGAACGTGGCTGGAGGATACCCGTGCGACACATCACCCGCCCCGTACCTCAGGGCATCTGCTTCGGCACCTTAGCATATATAACAGCCCGACATATGGCAACAGTTGCCCTTCTCTTGTCATCCCCTACCAACTTGAACAGCACCCTCTTTGCAACACTCAAACACACCTCGCGCCATGGCAGACAAACTCGCCGCGGCCAAAGTCCTGGTTCAGCGCCTCGCTGGCTACCATTTCCGGAACGAAGATATCCTCATGGAGGCCATCGACACCACCGGCCAGCGTATCTCGCAGTCTAACCAGCGTCTTGCACTCCTCGGAGATGCTGTCTTACAGCATGCGCTTTTGGATGACTGGTACCCGAACGGCACTCCAAAAGGTGCGTTCCGACCGCGCAACTGCAGACGGCGACGGCTGACTGAACACGGCTCTTAGGCAACGGGAATGCTATACTGTCCACAGTCGCCAACAACCCTAATCTCGCCGCCGTCGCTCGCCGTCATGGCTTGGATGCGCTGGTGGTCACTAATCCCGGCCATTGTGGTCCACTCAGTACAAACACATTGGCCACCATAGTGGAGGCCCTCATTGGCGCCGTGTACCTCGATTCGGGCAAAGACCTGGACACTGTCAAATTGGCTCTGGCAGGCCTCGAGTTGACGCCTTCTAACATGGGGTGAAGCTGAACAGGTAATGTATACCCTCCCAGATGGATCACTTGATATTGTCAAGCTACAAGTCGGGCGGATGTATCAGTCTAGGGCTTCGCTACCAACGCCGACACGCTCGCATTTACACGTGGGACCCTGGAGTGGCCCTTGAGAGCGACTCCGAGAGCCTTCATGCTGTGACACTGAGACCCTCTATACCGGCGGACGACCTTCTCGAGAGAACAACAGCCATCCTCGTATCCCGAGGTTGATATGTTGGCTCTTTTGGGAGGATCGTCCGTGTATAGAGGATCATGGCTGCCATAGCATAAAGGCGCTCGGATATCCTCTCAAGGGCCACTCCCGGGTAGTATGTGCCTTTGAGAGGTGCTGAAACGGGTGTGGGAGCCGTGATGGTGAATGGGGTGCACCCTGTGGAGACTCAGAGCTTGCGGCTGACTTGCGGTGTAGGTCTGACACACCACGGTGGTACAAGACCGATGGTGGAGCGCGAGATGGGGAGGTGTGATGGCGTTTGCTTGGCTTGCTTTCACTGACCGGAGTCACTCATTGATCTGCAGTGCTGCGTTCCGCGTTTGATTTTCTCAGAGCAACAACACTCTGGCCATATAGCAGGTAGATCTCGAATGCAACATCTTGATCCCGACTGAAATACAAGAACTTCTTCCTCGCGCTAGTGCTACGGCGTTGGAGAAGGCTAGCAACGAAGGCATTCCGATCGAGAGCATCCAAGTCACGTGGAGATAACGACTATTGTACACCTCGCACTTGCCCATTCTAGCTACCAAGTCGCCTTTATAGCAAACTTACATCGCACTCCCTAAAGAGTTTTGTGTGCCATTGAGCACACTAGGAGGGTCCCTAAAGCCCAAGACCAAGGCACGGAGCTCCTCGTCGAAAACAACCGACCCGTCAACGCCACGCTAGCTCTCAGTCTCTCCTCCAGTAATATAACATCGCCCACCCGGACCGTGCATATCTCACAGCTCTACCCATTTCTCTAGCGTAGACCACGCTACTGGTCCACAACCACAGCACCTGGGTGCGGGAAGCGCGCCGCCATATCTGCAGCACCGCTTTGCCCGTTGATCTTGCTGACAGTCGCAGCGCTGCTGCCGAGAGCATTGGCTGTGCCGTCGGGTGAGCGCTCGATAGGCGAGCCCGCAGGGATGGCGACCGGGCGTTGCGGTGCGTTGACTGCTGTAAAGCCGCCAGTGTGGATCGGTGCTGGGGTCTGCGCCTCCTTCTTGACTGGCACAGTGTCGGCTTCGGCCATCTCGACATCATCCATCGTTTCGGCCGCCTCCCTTGCAGTCTCCTCCACCATTTCGCCGTTCGCCTGATGCGCTTCACCGTTTGTCTGGCCAGTGACGCTCTCGATTGACGGCCTCACAATGGGCGAATCCGCGGCTCCATCCAGTGACATAGCAAGCGAGTCCGGACCGCGATCTGGCGTAGCGCTCATCGGCCCTCTGTTCGGGATGTTCGGTCCTTGTGGCTCTCCAGTAGGGAAAGCCTGCGATCCAAATAGTTTCACTGCCTGGTCGCTTTTGGGCGCGAAGGAGAACTTCATCTGTGCGCCGGTCCGCGGCATGAAGCCTGGCATGTACATCTTGACCTTCTCCATGTGCTGCTGACTGTTGCTGTTTGCTGGGCTCGATGGTACGCCGTTTGGTGTAGAAGCAGCCCCGTTTGGCGTCGGCGCTCGAGAGCCGTGCTGGTTGCCGTTGACCGGAGACTGCGAGGGAGCGAAGCCAGCCGGTGTACCTGGAGGCTGTGAGCCGAGGAGAAGCGGGTTGAGATGATGCTGGCTCAGGTAAGGCTGCTGAGCAGCATGCTGAGCGCTTCTTCTCCGCTCGAGTTCAACAGCGTGAGCATGCTGGGCTTGAGTTGACGTCAGCTGGCCCGGTTGCTGAGTGGGTAAGCCCATCTGCTGCATGACTTGCTGTTGCGCAAGCTGCGTCTGCCGAGCCATTTCCTCCTGAGCCTTGGCCTGCGAATCTCTCCACTTATCCACCCGCACTTTGTTTGCGGCAATCTGAGCAGCATACGACATGCACTGCCACTGTGGCTCGCTCTTAGCGCCTTGATTGATGAGGTGGTCAATCTGCATGTACAGGTGCCTCAAAGCACCCGTGAGCTCCTGTGGCAGCATCCCATTGACCTGCAGGCAGCCGGACTCTAGCACATGCTGAAACGCCTTGATTGCGAGACCCTCCGGAGTGCTGTCCGCACGGATCTGCAGAGGTGGCGGCAGAGCGGGCTGCGACGCTCGATCTGGATCAACATCATCCGGAAACTTTCGAGGTCGGCCAGGACCGCGCTTTTGTTGCTGCAGTTGTTGCTGTTGCCACTGTTGAGCTTGCTGCTGAAGTTGCGGGGCGAATTGATGCTGTAGTCTTTGCTGAGCCCACGACTTGAGCGCGTTCTGAATGAACTGGATGCCGTAGCTAAGCGGGCCGTCCGACTCGCCTGGGATCCGCAGCTTGTAGTCGAGCTTCTGCTGCACGTTTTCCTCAGGTTGCTTGTCTTCGCCCTCACTCTCCTCATCATCATCGTCAAACATGCCAAGGAAGCTGTCAAGAGGATTGTCTTTCTTCGCCTCCACTTGCACAGGTGGTGCTTTCACTGTAGACGCGTTAGTGACTACCGTTTGCGTGTGACTACCAGATGAACCCATACTTTCTGCTTTTGGCGATTTCGGAACGGCAGGTACGCCACCAAAATTTGTCAGGGCAGTAGATAGCGCTTCGAGCTTTTGCACCATCTGCAGCACCGTGTCAGGCTCCCTCGGCCCATCCGGTCTAGAGAACTGGTCAAAGTCGATAAGCTGCACTTGTGGCAGCGGCGGCGGTGGTGGCGGTGGCGGACGGTGTTGGACAGGCGGGTAATTCTGAGTTTGGCGCATGTGATTGTTGAGCTGTGCATCCCGTTGGGCCTGCATCTGCTGCTGTGCGCGTGCTTGATGTTGCGGTTGAGACGGGCCTTGCTGCCTCGGCTTCCGTGGCGCTTTGGCCGCACCTGCCTTCGGCTTGTCCTCGTCGCCGTCGAGGATGTAGTACGACATGAAGTCGCCATAGTCTGGGTTTGCCGAGTTTGGCGTCGGCTCCTTCCTGGACGCGGGCTTCTTGCTTGGGGGTGGCGTGGCTTCGAGTGATGAGAGCTCGGATGACTCAAGCGAGGCTCGCCTCAGGCTCTCGTCTTCGAGAACCATGTTCTCCGAGTACCGGATCCTGAGCCCAGAGTTGCGCCTTGGCCTCGCGACGGCGATAGTATCACCGACTGGGGCAGGCGAAGGCCCGGGCGCGGATACGGGTGCGGGCGTCGGCGTCGGAGCGGGGCTCGCGTCAGGGTTCCGGACGGTGAGCTTCAGCTTTGGTTTCTTGGCGGGTGGCTCCTCCGAAGCCGCTGAGGGTGTTGGTGGCGGCCCCATAGTCATCAGAGTCCCAGCAGGCTCTACCTGCGGCGCCGGCGTGACTACCGGTCCTGAAGTCGGCGTGTTGCTACTCGGTCGCTGGCCCGGTCCATTGTTCATGCCTCGCTCGGTGGCCATTTTGTACTTTCGTATCTTGGCGCTCGAGATCCGATTGGTGAAGTGAAAGACGGACACTTGGTCCGCATATCCTGGCATGGCTGCGGTGAGTGAGGTGATTGAGTCCTGTCGCAAGCCGCGAGGTGACAGGTTTTTAACTCGGATCTCCGCAAATTAAGTGGGGAATCACGTGGGGTCGTCCTGATGGCAAAGATGAAGGACAGCAGCGCGATATATTTTCAGATGCCCCAAAAAGTGCCTTAGGCCCAAATTGGAAGTCACAGATGTTGTCGAGAAGGTCAGTGGCATCGGTGTACCAGCAGTGGGGTGATGTCGACGCGCGCGGATGGTGGAAGGACGATGGATCATGGAGGAGTGCAAGTCCAGGAGTATGCTTAGAGCCTGACTAGCCGCCTTGAGAATTCGCCGCCACAAACAATGATATATTGGCAGTCGCAGTCCGCGAGGAATTGTTGCCTAGGCTTATGATACGATCACATGGCAACCGAATTTTCTGTATGTTGCTTCGCAGGTCGGAACCTCGCGCTGCACCGTGATATTGGCTTCATCTCCTGTTGTTTGTCCTTTGTTTGGCGGCTCGTTTTTGCGATCTACTGCCTTATTGGGATGCCAGTCCGCTGACTAAAGGCACGCACATTGGCCTGCTGCGAACGTCTAAAGCTAGGTGAACACATACTCGCTGCACAAAGCCCAACCAGCATTCTTCGCCTGCCACCCCGAGTCCATAGTATCCGCAATGAGATTCTCGAGTAGCGTGGCATTGGCCGCGCTTTCATTGAGCTCGGCCGTATACGGCGCAAGCTGGGCGTTCGAAGATGCCACGTTGAGCATCCAAGGGAAGGGTGCTGGCGTTGGCGGTGGTCTGAAGGAGAAGTAATAGCTACTACGGCGCCCTTACAACTCGCGCCCAAAGCCTAACACACACACAGGCTGTCACCCAGCTCGCCGCTCACCTCCGCCATCACGCTGTCGGCCGCCGACACGCTGAAGATCATCCTGACAGCCACCGAGGGCAAGACGGGGAAGCGGCCACACCAGGCCTTCCTGACCCTGCAAGAGCCGACAACAGGCCTGGAAGAGTCGTTCGCGTTCAGCCTGAAGGACAATGGCAAGGGCAAGGTGGAAGTGGTACGTCGTGGAGGACATGTCAAGGCGTAGGCCCCGAGCTGACATGGGCATTTGCGCAGACCCAAAAGGACCTCCCCTACCAGTTCGTCACCAGCAACCAAGCCCTCAAAGCCTCCATCGTCATCGCCTCCTTCGGCTCATCTACACCGCTCAACCAACATACCTTCGACCTCACCGTCCAGGCCGACCAGACCACACCCCCGGCCGCCCCCTCCCCCGCCGAACGCTACACCGCCAAACCCGAGATCCACCACATCTTCAACGCGGACCCGCAATCGGCCCCGCGAATCATCAGCTTCTTCTTCACATTGGCCATCCTGGCCACACTGCCCGCTCTGCTCGGCGCCTGGGTCCTGCTCGGAGGCAACCTCGACCACTTCGGCAAAGCGATGAATGCAAGCCCGCTCGCACATGGCCTGTTCTTGGGAAGCGTCCTGGCGATGGAGGGCGTCTTCTTCATGTACTACACCGCGTGGAACCTGTTCCAGACGCTGCCGGTTGCGGCTGTGGTTGCCGTGGTGGCGTACGTGAGCGGGAGCAGGGCGCTCACGGAGGTGCAGGACAGGAGGTTGGCGGGTGAGCGGTGAGCGATGGACTGGTGTAGGACTAGGCAGATATCTACGGACGGTGATGGCCGGCCAACATACAGCCGGGCGGAGAAGTCTTGACCACTTGGAGGGGACTACAGTAGCTCAGAAGTAGTCAATCTGTAGAATAGCTTGGTTCTTTCTCCTCGGATTATCAATGAGCCTTAAAAGGCCTCCGATTTGAACAATTCGTTGTATGTACCATCACGCGAAGGGTACTGAACTCCCGAGTGGCAAAGATGGGCAAGGACAACGGTAGGCGGGCAATACACAGATGCAAATCAAATTTGAAGGGCTGGGAGGCGAATACAGCGCCACAAAGGTTTAGTCGCGTCTTTGGAGAAAATAATGGCGCTCAGACAACAGACTCTCGTCATCCGCTCTTCTTGCCTTTGCCACCTTGGCCACTTCCTGTCCCTTTAGCCCTGCCAACCCTCTTCGCCGCCGGCGTAGGTGTCGTTTGAGCTTGGCTGTCTGCCGCTTGCTTCCACCGCCGCTCCCTCACCCGGCTACTTCGCCTCACCGGCGCGACGGCCGCCGGTAGAGGCGTGCGCGGTACCACAACCCCCACGCTCTCGACCCTGCGGACCCGAATCCCTGGTGGCACAGGGGACAGCTCATCACCACCCTCATGCCCGTCCTCGTGGAGCGACCGCTTGCGCTTACCCGGCAAAGGCAGCGGCGGCAGCACGTTTTTGCTGATGATGATGCTCTCCCTACTCCGGCTGCGCTCCCTTCTCGCGGCAGCTCGCAGCTTCTTGTACTCCTGGAGTTCGTGGCGGTGCGCGCGGTAGTGCGCTTCCTTCTTCTGCTCATCGTCGCCGACGTCGAAGGCTGCGCCGCAGATCTAGCACATGCCTACTTGGTCAGGCTCAACTGCCTCGAGCTCTCTTCGCAGACGCACGACCTCTCTCCGCAAGGCCTCCGTCTCACGAGCGGCTTGATGCGGGCGCCCTACACCTGAGGCACGTATTGATGATGCGGAGATCCGCTCCACGCGCGAAGTAGCGACCAGGTCATCAACAATGAGCGCCGCAACATTATCCTCAGGTCTGAACCGTGGCCCCAAGAGCCGGCCATAAAGGAGCGCAGCACTCCGCGGATCCTCTTCCAAATCTCGCTTCACCGCCTCATCGAGCGAAGCCCAGTACTGCCGCACCGTAGCATCCAGCCCATAAAAATCGATATGGCGCCGTACACGCTGGAACACTCTCCGCCAGCGAACAGGACGCGTGTCGGCAGCACGCTGAATAGCTCGCAGCGACCAACGCGCACTCTCCGGAAGGACGAAGTCATCCGAGGCAGTGGAGGACCAGTCGTCCTCTTCAAACTCCTCCCACTCTGGCAAGACGCCTCGGACAGGTTGCGACCTCCGCGAGACCTCCAGCGGGCGTGGTGGTGGCTCGAAGCCCATGAGCATGCTGCCGATGTGGAACGCCATGACGCCCGCCTCTGAGGGCTGCGGGGTCTGGATGATGCGCACGTCGTTTTCGAAGCTGATCATGTTCCGGAAATACACTTCGGCGTGCTCTGGGTGCGTCTCTTCCATGACTTCGATTAACCTGGTCAGTCCTTGGTCGTCGATGAAGGTTTGAATGGCTATCAGCAGGCGAGTGGGCAGCTCCCCCTCTTCCTCCTCCTCCTCCTCAACCGGCGATGCGCCAAGACACGCTGTGATTGCGTGAACGGAGTCGCCACGGAGTGTATCAGCCATGGCCACAACACCCCGCCAACGTCTCAACGCGGTACTCAGTCGCTGGCCCGGTAAATCCAGCTCATCGAGCAACATCTGCGCCCCCAACCTCGCCTGATAGCCAGCCTCAAGACCCATCCACTCCCTGCCCCCCAGGTACCGCAGTCCAAAACGGAACACGGCCGTCTCCTCACGCTCACCATGCTTCTCGGCAATCAAGCCCAGCAGCTCGTCAATACTCCAGTCTTCCAAAAAGGCCCGGACCGCAAGCTCCAGGTTCGCTCGCCCTTGCGCGCGACGGATGTTCTGCCAGGAGCTCTCGAAGCGGTCGATGGGCGATTGGCCTTCCTCCGGCGATGCGGAGATGGAGCGGCGGGTGAAGATGTTGCCTAGCGAGCGGACGGCACGCACGACTTGGCTTACGGGGCTGAGGGGTGTGCGTGCGGGAGTCGATGGCGATTGTCTACCGAACGTCACAGAGCTGGCTACGCTCTCGCCAGACAGTGACCCTGGGCGCGATGACGAGGACCGCCTCGACCTCGGCGGTGACGCAACGTAAATGGGAGACGTGAGCGAGCTGCCGGCAACTGGAGCGCGCCTGCCCGGCAGCCGCGGCGAGTACTCTGGTGAGGTCGGTGAGTATCTGGCGGATCTCGGCCTGCCGTAGTACGGCACCGACGGCGAGTACTCGTCAGAGGGCGGCAGGTAGTCCGGTGACATTGGCTTAGGGATGGGGGAGTTTGGCGAGTATCTGGGCATGGCGATCGAACTAGTAGGGTTGTATACCTGTGAAGTCGGCTGGTAGGCCGGTGGAGATGGGGCCTTGTGTATTGAAGAGGGCGATGAAGGCCAATACTTCGGCGAGCGGAACGCAGCAATTCTCGTGCCAGATGATGGCGAGGATGGCAGGCTTCCCATACCACCCTTACTCGACTTCCTAGACGCCATGGGGTACGGTACCGAGTTCCCTGCGTTTCTGCTGGAAAGACTCTGCGGTACATTTGCCGTAACGCCCGGATACTTTCGCTGGTGCAGCGTTGCGCGACCAGCGTGCAGAGGCATCGAGCAATTGCTTCACAAAGGCGGGACGTCTGCATCCGGCGGAATGGATTCATCGAGACAATGCCGCGCACGTGGAGCTGGACCTTTGGCCTCTCGGCTTCGGCCCACAACGGACAAAGGGCACGTCGACGTGTGTAGCGGCATGGCCTCGTTTTAGCGAGACGGAGAGCTTGGTTATTGAAGTGGGTAGGAGCCTCGTCGTGGTCGCAGTGGATCCGGCAGTGGTGGATGGGAATGGGTGCTTGCCTCTCGGCTTCGGCCACAACGGACAAAGGGCACGCCGATATGTGTAGCGGCATAACCTCGTCTAGCGACATGGAGAGCTGTAGGTAGTGGAGTCTCAATGAGTCCGGCAGTGATTGATAGGAATTGGTGCTTTGCGCGATTCCCGTGCCTTTCAGCCTTCATCAAAGCGTCTGCAGAGCATCAACCTCTCTCCAATTACCGCTGCAGATAGAATGCCCGGAACATACTCACAGCTCAGTCCTATCCGACCTCCTCTCCTTCTCACCCTTTCCTCCCACATCCACAACCTCGAAATGACCCTCCAAATCCATCCACTCGGCCGCAAAAGCCGTCGTGATCGCCGCCCAGTCCTGGACAGTCGGGATGTCAAGATGCTCGCCGTCGTCGTTGATCGTATGCCAGACATGCGGGAACGGTGAGGGAATGATATGCAGTACCTCAACACCTCTAGCCATGAACGGGACATGATCGTCCTCGATGTAGCCACCGACCCAGCGATCCGTGTCCTGCTTGCTAGCCTCTGTCAGAAACGCATGGCCAGGCGATGTCCGGAGCTTAGAATGAGAGCGTAAGCGCTGCTCAGCACCCGCCATACGCTGGTACGCCCAATGCGTCGTCTTGAAGTACGATGGCACCGTCGGACTCGCACTGCCGAGCAGATCGAGCAGCACGAACAAGTCTATACTCGCTAGCGGGGTCTGGTACGTGCTCATCGCCGGGTTCGCCAACCCTTCCCACTCCTCCGCCAGAGCTCGCGCGCCGTAGAGGCTGTCCGTGTGCGTCCACGCCTGGAATGCCTCTTCTCCGTCCAGGAGGAGGATCTGCACGCCCTTGTGCTCCTCGATGCCGTCGAAGCCTCCCGAACCTAGCCCTTCGGCCTCCATAGCCTCCCATTTCCGCGTCAGAGCTCCGTCGATGGTGCGCGCGACGTGTAATAACATGGCACACGGCGCCGCCGAGTCGGTCGCCCCAATGAAGCCATCCGGCGTGAGTTTCGAGTCGTAATGCGCGACCAATGCCAGCCGGCCTACATCTCCCTCGCCCGTCACCCACGGCGGATCACGTGTCGCTATGAGGTTGGTGAAGGGTACCTCCGCGCCATTGGAGGTCGGCGTGGTGCTGGTGGAGTTCTGGAAGGTTATCGTCCAACTCGGCAGTTCGGCGACGAAGAAGTTGACAAAGTGGAAGAGGACTGCTTCGGAGCCGGGGCTGCCTGGGACGCGAGGGCGGAGGATGGGCGCGAGGAGCTTGCCGGTGGCGATGTTGAAGTCGCCGTCGGCGGGGAGGGGGAGGCCTGCGAGTGAGTCGTCGGAGAGTGCGGTATAGGCGATGCTCTGGCGCAGGAGGGCGGGTAGCAGGAGGAGGGATTGGAGGAGCTTCATGTTAGTGGAGGAGACGCAGCGTGTGCTATCGAGCCGGCGATGGCGGCATGGCCCACGAGTGCAGGCCTCTGCGACGCGACGTCGAGTGACGCTGCAGCAAGTAGGATGGTGTGTCTTAGTGTACTGGAAGTCGCAGGCACGGCTCAAGATTCCCCAGTGGTAGCGAGAAGGGTGTTTTCCATCAATTGGTTAGTGCAATGCCCAATCAATTGCTCGAGAGTTCATCAACTTGTCAACCAAATCCTTGTAAGCGGAACGGCTCCACCGAAATAGGCTGCTCCGCTCTCTCCGGAGCTCCAGAGACAACTTCACTCTCGGCAGTCACGCAGCAACTGCTCTGTTCCTCCTACCCCACCGCGATGTGATGATCACGGCCACGCTTCTTCGGCAGCACGCGCCCTGGATAGCGCGACGAACAGCCTTACAGTCTCTACGACCATGCACTTCAGCTCCAAGCAGACAGCTCGCCAGCCCGCAATGGCTTGGCCCGGCGTGCAGACGGTGGGAGAGTACGGCGACGAGGCAGGGTAGACGGTCCCGTACGTGCCTTCCCACAGCATACCACAAGCAGAGGCTGACAGTCATGCACAGCATACATCTACCCGGAGCTCTGCAATGTCTACCTGGCCCCCACCAGCCAGACCATGTTCTCCGGCATCATGCGCGTCTCCACCCTCGTCGTCTTCGGCATTGGCACCTTCATCTATGCGCCTGCCGTCTACATGGACGACGAGGCTCCCACGTGGCTAGTCCCGGCAGGTGCGTGGAACGACCCCTTCCCCATCCGTCATCCCCCCACCATCCCCCACTGACAACTTCCCAGCCATCCTCGGCTCGGCTATTCCCTTCGCGGCAGCCGTCGCCTGGGGCCCGCAAGTCACCTCCATCCGCGCCTTCCTCCCCGCCAACGCGCGCCGCTCCAAAGACGCCCTCCTCGCCTTCGCCAACAACACCCCGCCCAACACCCTGCTCCGCCTGCAGTTCATCCGCTGGGCGCCCTGGCTCGTGACGCGCGACATGCACTTCTCCGACTTCCGCCGCCTGCCCAAGTCCGTCATCCGCCTCTCCAACTTGGAGAATGTGGCGGCGCGGAAGGTGCCCGAGGGCCATGTGGAGGTGCTGAATAAGCGGTACGGGTGGGCGGTGAGGGCGATGCGGAGGTATTTCGATCGGTATTGGGTTAACGTGGTCACGACGGGGAGGGATCGGAGTCGGGTGCCGGGCGCGTGGGAGAGGATGTGGAGGCAGATACCGATGATTGGGGATGAGGTGGTGGCGACCGTGGTGAAGGAGGAGAGGAGGCCCGTGACGATGCAGAATCGGGCGCAGTTGGGGCAGCAGGCACTGCCTTCCAGGTCTACGAGGGCGGTGAAGAAATGATCAAAACGGACGTGCACATCATCTTACCGAGGGAATAGACGACTGGCTGTGCGAATAGCAGATCACGAGGTCTGAGTAGTATTGTACCACTGCAGTACCCAACCGACTTCCGGGTGCCAGCTACAATGACATGGATCACGCAGCGCACAATTGGTGATTGCCATCTTCGCCAGCACTATCACTGGCGCCCATTGCTACGTTGCGCATACCGCCTACCCAGTCGAGCGTGGATCATCTCGTTATTTACAGATACCCGGCACCCAGGCAGCGGTTTCGCCACCAGCGGCCTGAAGCTCGTCTAGAGGAGTGCCGATGCAGCTGGCATGTCCAGATCCGCCGCCCGAAGTCCTGACCCGGAGCATATTCGAGTATACTGCACCTCCATAACACAACATGGCGACAAGGCAATGTACGCGGCATCCGTAAACGTGACTCGATAGCAAAATCTGGAGATGAGGCAACGCACTCGCTGCGAGTGCGTCCCAATTCGCTTTGTGGAGCTGTGGACTCCCCGGAGTGACACACATTAATACTCAGGCACGAGTTCTTCGAAATCTGGAAGCCCAATCGCGGATGGCATATCTACACAACGTCGTCTCGCGGTAGGGCAACCCAATCGCACCCAGTAGGCCGAACGCGCCATCACAGCGCCCGCGCGATGGGTCAGGAGTGCTTGAGAGCCGAAACGAGCGTTGGCATCGACCTCGAGCTTGCTCGCAACCCCCATGTCACGCCCGGCAGCTACTGGGCTGCAGGGACGCAGTGGCCGAGCTGTCTCGTTCGAGAGGTTGCTGCCTGCCTTCAAGCCCTGGGGAATCCCCGTGTGTACACTCTGGCTGGCCTCGACGAAGGCCGGTCCGCCCTCTGCCTTTCCGTAATGCCATTGTTCTGGGTGGCGTGAATAACAAAGGAATCCGGTGTTGTACAATGGCATTGAGTCGTCGGAGACTTCGGACTTCACTTACAATTTTGCAACACACACTGCTGCTCTCAACTGGATTGATAAATTGGCGTGAGTACCGCCGTGCTTTCTTTACCGCCTGTTTACACACCTGTGCTTCATTCCAAACCACTCTCGCCAATCCACGCAATGCTCGATTTCGCCTCCCTCTGCGACAAAGCCCAGGCTGACGGCAAGTTCTTACCCCTGGGCGACCTCGCGAACGACATCCATCCCCTCTTCGCCCGCGAAAATTTCCTGGGAGACATCGACTACGAGACGCTCATACCGTGTCTGCGACTGCTGACGAGGATCTTGGACACGCCGCAGATTCGGCACTACCTCTACGTGACGTGGTTCGGGCGGAACGAGAGGGTGGGTTTGTGGGACACGTATGACCGGGTGCTGGAGGCTTACAACAGCGACAGAGCGAAGATTACGAGTCTTTCCGACGACGATATCAAGGCGGTACAGCAGAAGCTCAACTGCCTCGCCAAGATGGTGAAGTTCCGCGTCTCGGGTGTCGAGGAGAGGCGGAAGCAGGGGTGGTGTACATCTACCGTTCGCCCGGCAGTCCCTGGTGTCTCCCGACCGAGCGGCGCCCCGCCTGGACATCCCAACGACCTTCCTGGTCTATCGTCTACGATCTTCCTCGCTCAGTTCTGGTACGACGCCATCAACCAAGTCCCTTCGTCGGACTCGGACTCGGACTCGGCACCAGCAACGCTCGGGCTTGACCGCTTCTCAGTCACCATGGTCCTCCTCCACGAGTTCGGCCACGCCGCCCACTTCGCCGCCATAGGCTCCCGCCACGAAGACTTCTTCGCCGACTCGGCCCTCGCCGAGGCCGGCTTCGAGATCCACGCGCGGCTCCTCGGCGCCTGCTATGAAGCCCAGCCGGGCGTCATCAGGGCGTCAAAGCTCCACCAATGGCCGAACAAGGCCGTGGCGGAGCGGTACGAGTACAAGCTGCCCTGCAGGACGCTCGAGAGCCCGGCGGTGCCGGAGCAGCACTGGAGGTGGTTCCTGCCGGAGCGGTTTGCGCTGGCGATGCAGCACGAGTGGTTCTGGCAGTGGGCGGCGGAAGCGGGGCCGACGGCTTTTGTGCCGCCCGGGGTGGCGCAGGTTGTGCGAGTGTGGCAACGGACTAAGGTGCGTCCGCCGGTGTCGCCAACGATTGCCGAGTTGTTTGCGGTGGACGGTGGAGCTTCGGGCGCTGAGACGCGGGTGGCGATGCCGCGGAGGGCGCGGCAGACGGTTACGATGAGAGAGCGGAGGGAGCGGGCTGAGGCATGGGCTGTGGTCGCTGCTGGGATCGGGTCGTTGACTTTGAAGGGTTCGGTGGACGCCCCAGCGCTGGATCAGACGCAAGACCGGACTGGGAGGGACCATGCAGGGAAGGACCAAGCGGAGAAAGGCCAAACGGAGAAAGACCCAACGAAGAATGACCAGATGAAGACGGCGCAGCAGACAATCACGGCCGTAGAGCAGGCGGAGCAATGAGCAAGCTGAGATCATCCCGATGTACGCGTATCAGGGCAGGTGAAAGCACCCCAGGAACGAGCTGGGCGCACCGAAGGCACAGCTGAGAGGGTTCCAGGCGTACTCCGAGACGCCCTCTACCCTTAGCCGATGTTCAGAGTGCCATGGTGGACCTGGTTAGAACATCTTGATTTTGAAGCGCTGATCAGGAGAAGTAGCCAGGTGTTCGTGTGAGACAAGTACAAAATGAGAACCCAAAATACCTACGTTGCGTTACACTGGTGTACGTATGAGCGCTTGGTAGTCATGCCCAGCTATACGCTCTGTATCAGCTGCCACTTCCCGCAATGTAGTCGGCCAAGAGCCTCCACGTGACTAGACAGATGTTGTGTTTCGCAGGGGGCTGCGCAGTTTGTGAAAGTCAGAGGCGTAAGAGTGCCTTTGCCTGGCTGGCTCCAGCCTCCAGTGGTGACACAGAAAACAGTCGGGCATACCAGCCAGGGCTACCGCACATACCAGGGTCGCACCTCCTGCAGTAGGAATTACTCGGATGCGCTTGCGGTGATAGCGTGGAAGCCACTGCCGGTCGCAAAAGGGCAGCCTTCTAGCCAGGGCTTCGATCTGCTCGAATATCTGGACCTCGGGTAGACTTCGTCTCGGTGAAGTTGGGTGAACACTTGTTTCCATTGCGAAGGTACTCCCGTGTGAGTCAAGCTAGCCTTCGAGGTGCCATCTTCTTGGGGGGCCATCCAATCATCAATAATGCCTCGGTGAGACAGCGAGCGATGATGGCTTGCGCGCCCCAGCTGTGAAGTGCAAAGAAGCTTTGATATGCACGTGTGATCAACATCAAACGTCTTTCGCGGTTTGATAGTTTGACTCTTTGAGGCCGGCACGCTGCGGCGTTGGCGAAGCATAGGCTATACGCTCAGCTGCTCAACGCTCAACCATGTGCCGTAGAGCATGGATGCATGGCAACAGCGGATCCTACACCACTGTTTGGTTGTCCGTGAGTCGTGACAGGGAAGTTTGGAAACCAAGATCTGGCGCGAAGATCTTCGTGGTTGCCGATCTCGTTTCGGGGCGGATGTTCCGCGTCGAACAACACCTCAAGCCCGCTACCTTCGCACCGGACTTCTGATTCGTTGCGTCTTCAAGTTCTCTATTTCTGCCAGGCGAGTGGTGTGAGTGACAGAAGTATATGCATTCGGCGTAAAGACTCAAGAAACGAGACTCATCGGCATAGAGTCGAAAGAAACACTTCGGCCCGTGCACGGTGTCTCTAAGCAAAGTCCGAATCGGCTGGATGGTGCCCGCGAAGTGGTGATTGCCATCCTAAAGGGGCACGCACGCCCGAACGTCGACCACCACCAAACCAGTTCACGAAATTCGAAGCCCATACAGCGTGCGCTACGCGCAGAGGAGCATCGTGCGGACCCCAGCGGAGATCTTCCCGGCGACCTCGAGTAAGACTAAGCGGTCTAGATAGTTCAGACACAGAGCTCCGGGCTGTTCACTTCCATTCGCGGAATCTACAAGCAGAAACCGTGGACAACGGCATGAAGGTCCAGCCACGACTCCACGAAGCTGGCTGTAGTTCTGCTCGCGACTAGCGATGCGAGACCAAGGCCGCCGTGGCGTGCGTTGATAGAAACCGATATACAGTCGGCTCCTTGGCCTTCGTGGTGAGGTTCGTTGCTCACCTCCCTACCGCGCGATTTCATTCCACAGCAATAGACACTCGGTGTCGTCCTTTCGTTTGTGCTGTTACAGCACCCACAGTCGACTCTGCTACTTCACTTTATCTCTACGAATACACACACTGTCTTTGTCAATATGCGATTCACCGCAGCTATCGCAGCACTTGGTGCATGCATCTTCGGTCTCAGCGAAGCCCAGCAGTACGCCGGCGACACCATCACCAACAGCCTGCCGGGTCTGCCTGGCTCCGAGATCACATACTGGAAGATTGCCGACGGCAAGCTGAACAACCTGACACTGATCAACTACATCAACCACGGCAAAGATGGCAAGCGCCTGGTCGGTTCTAACCTCAAGAGGGCTATCATCATCATCCACGGCCTCGGCAGAGACCCGGGCACATACGAGGCGAACATGCTCAGCGCGCTATCTCAGGTCAACAACCCGGACATCAACACTGACTCTGTCGCCATTGTGGCGCCATACTTCCCAAACGGCGATGACAAGAACGTTGGCTATCCATGGATCACCGGCCTCAAGGCCAACCAAGGCTCCATCACCAACTGTTTGGTGTGGTCAGGCTCTCAGTGGTCCGCGGGAGGGACCAACCAGTAGTACGCTCAGCACCTCCGCACCATTCGAGCTATGCGCTGACCTCGCGTTTTAGTCCATACAAGAATGTGAACACATCCAGTTACGCCGTGCTGGATCAAATTGTACAGTACTTCGACAATGCCACCCTCTTTCCCAACATGAACCAGATTGTCGTCGCGGGCCACTCTCTGGGAGGGCAGACTATGCAACGCTATGCCGCCCTGGGCCAGCAACTGAACTCTCGCACGCCTGTCAGCTACTGGGTTGCAAACCCTGACAGCTATGTCTGGTTCAGTACCGACCGCCCTCTCAGCACGTCAACGTGCTCAATCTACGACAATTACCGTGAGGGCTACACGAACTTCACATCCTATCCGATGACATACGGCCAGAACCTTGTCTCCGCTGGACGACCGGCCATCCTGGCCAATTTCAACAGTAAAGCCGTCAACTACGCCCGTGGCACGCTCGATCTGGGGGACGACGCTTCGAGTTGTGCACCAGAGACGACGGGTGCGAACCGGAACGAGCGCTTCTTCAACTTCATCAAAGCATTCCCGGTATCATGCGCGGACCCAAGCGGCCGTAACTGTGACACCGTCGACTTTATTGCAGCTGGTCACGATGCTGGCACCATGATGGCTTCTGCGGCTGGTATTGCACGTCTGTTCACCGACAACTTCTACGGCAATGGCAGCCGCGCGTATGACTTTGGCTATCCACGTCAGCAGACTGGTGACGATCCGTTTCCCAACCCGTCACTCAACACCTCCTCCGCTTCGGTCAACAACCAGACTTACGCAGGCAACATGACCTACTGGGGCTGCTGGTCCGATCAGTCGCCTGCGTCGCTTCCGCAGATGGTATACGACAACACTAGCAACACCATCGGATTGTGTACCGCGACATGCGCACAAGCAGGTTACGCCATCGCTGGTATCGGGTATGGCACGCGGTGCTTCTGCGGTAACTATCTCACCTATGAAGCTCAAGAGGTCATTGACAGTTCATGCGGCACTCCTTGTGCGGGCAACTCAAGTGAGATCTGTGGTGGTGGCAACCGCCTTTCCCTCTTTTCAAATGGCGTGCCTGTCGTGAACTCTGCTCCCGGCACGCCTGAAACTGTCGACAAGGCCTTCACCTACATAGTAAGCAGCGCCGAGGACATTCTTGGTTTCAAGCTGTGGACTGACCATCGTGCCAGAATTGCTACACAGAGGCCACTGGCGGCGCTCGTGCGCTTGCTGACAAGGCAACTTCTGGCTCTTTCGTGACACTGGAGTACTGCGCCAACTTCTGCACGGGCTACCAGTACTTCGGGACAGAATACAGTGATGAGTGCTACTGTTAGTCTCCAACCACAACTACCTCAGGACGGCCACTGATAACTTGCAGGTGGTAACAGCTTCGGCACTGGTGCCAGCGTGACAAGCTCCGGCGATTGCTCCATGACTTGCGCTGGAGACACCACCGAGTTTTGTGGTGCCGGCAACCGTCTCACGGTCTATCAGAACACGACTTGGGTCGCATCAAGTTCTACGTCTGCCAGTGCCGGTACTTCGGCCACGTCAACTGCGTCGGGTTCTTCATCGACCGGTGTTTCTTGCCCTGCGTCAAACAACACGATCGCGGCATCTAATGGCAAGAACTTCACCATCGAATGTGAGTATTTCCTTATGCTGTGAAGATGTGAGCAAATCTCATCGTGTTATAGGTGGCATTGACCATTCCGGAGGCGACCTCACGTCCACCAGCGTTAGCAGCTTCCAAGGCTGCATCGACGCCTGCTCCGCAAATGCGCAGTGTGTTGACATTAGTCTTTCCGGCTCGGCATGTTACCTCAAATCGTCCGTGGGTACTGCTGTGGGCAGTAGTGGCGTTTGGGGCGCAAGACTCGTCGTTTCCAGCTCCTCAACCTCCTCGTCCTCGGTGTCAGCATTGACAACGACGCTTGGCACGGGCACCGCCTCTGGACCCTCCACTCTGATTTCGTCATCCACGACATCCGGCAGCGCTTCCGCCACGCCAGCCTCCTGTCCGGGCTCAAACAGCACCACGGTGGTGTCAAATGGGCTTAGCTTTCTGATTGAGGTACGTTTTCTCCACCTACACCTCCTTAGGTCCGCCTACTAACAGGAAAACACGCAGTGCGGCACCGATCACCAGGGCGGCGACTTTACATCCTTGTCCGTCAGCAGCTTCCAACAGTGTATCGACACCTGTGCGCAGTACCCATCTTGCGTGGATGTGTCGCTCTCCGGCTCGGTAAGAAGGCGATATGCATCCCCCTCCACTGGCAAACATATACTGACCTCTTCACGCGTTCAGGCATGCTATCTCAAGAGCTCCGTTGGTGCAGCCTCCAGCAACGGTGTCTGGGGCGCTAGGCTCGTTGCCTCGACTTCATCGTCAACATCGCGCTCGTCTTCTTCGGCCTCTTCCTTAGGGGCCACTTCAAGCACCAGCACGATCTCCACGAGCTCGGCATCCACAAGCTCCGTAGCGAGCACTTCATCGCTTCCAAACGCCAGCAGCGCATCGACGTCGTCCTCGTTGGTCACATCGTCTTCGGTGTTCACATCGTCAATCTCAACTAGTGCCAGCGCCTCGGTCACCCCACTTTCCTGCCCAGCGTCCGATTCCACTACTTATGTTTCGAACGGCCTCTCTTTCCAGATCGAATGTGGCATCGACCATTCTGGGGGAGACATGAGCAGCTTGCCGGTAAGCTCTCTCGAGAACTGTATCGCGGCCTGTGCCAATCTGAAGGGATGCGTGGACGTCTCTCTGAGCGGCAGCGCCTGCTATCTCAAATCCTCAGTGGGCGCTGCTGTGAACAACGGCGTCCTCGGAGCAAGGCTGATAGCAACCTCGTCTTCGTCCAGCTCTGTCGCCCCATCAACGACTAGCAGCTTCAGTTCGGTCGCTACCGGATCCAGCTCTAGCTCTGTGGCATCATCGAGCAGCGTGAGCGGCAGCTCGGTGGCCCAATCGACAACCTCGAGCTTGGTTGTCTCCCCTTCCAGCACAATTCTTACGAGCACAGTAAGCTCGACAAGCGCCATCGACTCGTCGACGTCCGGAAGCACGACAAGTTCCACAGCGTCTACATTGACCGTGTCTCCCAGCACCATCAGCACGAGCACAGCGAGCTCAACGACTTCCAGCTTTAGCTTACCAACCGACACAGTGAGCTCTGTCAGCGCAACTTCCTCCAGTGCAAGTTTACCCAACGCAAATCCCTCTAGCGCAAGCTTCAGCACCAACGACTCGACCGCTTCGTCAGTTACCGCCAGCACGAGCACTGTCAGCTCGACAAGCTTGACCTTGACGCTAAGCACGAGTACAGCCAGCTCGATTTCCAGCATGGTGTCTACCTCGACCAGCAGCAGCTCTAGTTTGGTCGCCATAACAAGCTCTAGCTCGGTGGCCACGACTAGCTCGACGTCCTCAGTGTCTACGACCACTTTTAGCTCCGCTACAGTGTCCTCGACGAGCTCTTCCTCCTCAAGTGCTACGCCATCATCAACCACGCTATCAACAAGCACCTCTTCAATTGTGCCATTAACAAGCTCAGCTTCTTCATCGGCCTCTGCTTCGGCCACCGCGCTTCATTGCCCAGCCTCGAACAACACCATCTACACCGGTCCCCAAGGCAACAGTTTCTTGATCGAGTGTGGCATCGACCATAACGGAGGCAACCTCAAGATGACATACGTCTCGAACTTCACCCAGTGCGTCCAGACATGCGATTCCACCAGCGGCTGTGTCGATGTGAGTTTGAGTGGCACGGCGTGCTATATGAAGAAGAGCGTTGGCGCGGCAAATGCAGCCGCGAACATACTTGGTGCGAGGCTTGTCACTGTAACATCAACATCGAGTAGTGTGGCGGCTGCTACTAGCAGTGCGGCACCGTAGTCGGCCGTTTCCTCTGCAGCGGTTGCATAGTGCATTCACAATGTGTCAATGTTTACATGATACCATTTGGGTAGCGTCGGCGCTCGTTTGAAGGATGCTGTAGCACAGGAAGAAACAGAAGCATGCATATTAGAAAGGACAAATGGCCAAAGACTGTGCATAGAGTATAGACTCTGCTTAATATACCCCCCGAACATCCGTGTCTGCTGTTACAAATAGCCGTCTTGTGTCTCGACTCCAATGGCCCTACTCAAGGTAGCTTGTGCTACCTACACCGATACTCATGTTCAATACAGCCTTTATAGGTGCCAACGATACTCTCTCTGGCCAATAGCTGGGTTCCGCATACTGGCACGCTATACAGTTGTTTAACATGTCTTTTTCGTGACGAGAACTTGAGATTCGGCCGGCCACCAATGCTCTGTAGCTATCTGATCTCAATCTCTCTTCGTGCGTGCGAGCTGCTTCGAGGGTCCCAACTCCTGATGTAGATTCGCTGCCTGGGGGGGCTCATATATATATCAGCTCCTTCGAGGTCTACCATCCACCTTACAAGCCTCATCAAGGAAGCCCATTTCTGCCTAGCCCCCCCTGCGGCAGTGCTGCAGCCCTGCCTGCAGGGGCTGTGCGTCGTGTGCGAGCGGAGAGCCACTCCTTCTTCAACCTCAGCTGCACAGATCTGCAAGATTGCAACCCTTCGCACAAGCAACGGTGCATTCCGGACTGCGCCGCGTGGCAAAGCAAACGATTGCGCGTGCCAAGCTGTTTGCGATCCCATGCAAAGTGACGAGTTACGAGTACTGTAACAAGGCTTGCAAGTGGCTACAGTAGCGAAGGGTACGCTTCCGACTGGCCGCCCGACGACCAATCTCACCACGGCCAAGAACATTCACACAACTTCCAGCTGTCAGCCAGTCGGGTCCTTGACAACCCTTCGCCCCATCGACATGTCACTTGCCCTGCGGGACATCAGTGCTCACATGGACCTGCGTTGGTCTGACGGGACGAGGCCAATCGTGCACCCTTAGTGCCTGGAGCTTACGCACCCCATCCTGCAAGGAATGCACAATCCCAAGTCTTCTCGAGTTTTGAAACGGCCTATAGCGTCTCCCAACTGTTTCGACCTCTTCGGCAGAATGACAGTTGTGACTCACCTCACGGTCGGTCTTGCATGCTGCCTGATGATACAGCAGTGTTGCCTCGTGTTGCTAAGCCCCGGGCCGTTCTGAGGCCGCCCTCGACCGTGACGACTGCCTAAACCTCCGCCCTTCCGCTATGGTGCGGGCTTGCTAGCCGTGTACTTAAACACTCTTCACTCTGCTCTAGCAATTGCGCTCTTTCTAGACTTTCGCTGGCTCTGTGATAACAAACCGCAACTCTGAGCATTACTTCTAGCAGGCAGCTATCAAACCTGCTAAACAGCACGTCACTTCATCGATACGACCACAAGCCAAGCCGACCAACATCGCAGCTCCTCCTGGCGGACTAGAAGCCACCCTCGCTACCGACAAGCGGCAGACGGGACTCGGAGCAGCTCGACAACCCGATAGAAGCAGACCACATCCCAAGATCGACACAACCACCATTACTGCCGATATGGCAAAGCCGGGACAGGTCCGCAAGAGCAAGACCGTCTGCACTGAAGGCAGCGAAGGTGCGTTTGGTACACTGCGTGGTCTTGGAACCCGTTGGCGTCTGGCTAACGTAATGCAAATCAGACTCTAGCTTGCCGTCTTGCAACTCGACTGACAACTCTCGGGCTTCCATGTCTCCGATCTCGAAGAAGCCCATTGTGCACCAACAACCTGGTGAAAAGGTTTACGAGGCCTCCAGGAAGGACTCCGGGTACTATGAAGATAGGAATCGGTAGCGCAAGGCGGTGATGTTACGATATGAACGACTGTACGATATGGCGTAGAGGGCAAGTGTGATGAGGATGCTGGGGTAGTTTGTATGCTGAGGAGTTATGCGGAGACTATCTTTCTGTTATATGCGTTTCGGCCGCGACGCATGCAGTGGGTTATGGGCGGAATAAGTGGTCAGATCTTGAATGCCCCAATGGCGACAGCTTGCATGGAACGGCGTTATTAGGTTGTAACCCCGAAGGCTAGCTTCCAAATCATACACCGTCTGAGGGCCTGTAACAGAAGAGGGATCCCACCAATGTCTTAATACTGGCTTCCAATACTCGCCTCCGACGTAGATGAGACGCCGTGTGCCACAACTCGAGAGACATAGCAGCTGCACGTCAGGAGTACTCGGATGTCGTATAGTGGTCCCCAGTACCTTAGAATTGCATTGCCTCTTGTAAGATCAGAAACCCGCGACCAAGCTAGCTCATCACTCGACGCGCTCCATCGCTAAATGCCGACTGTCAAAAGGCCGCATCTGCTTTTAACTCGAGACTCGATCACGTCTTGTATAGGGCAGAGTGACTCGGAAACAACCCAGCGAGGTCGCTGCAAAACTGATGCAAATCCAAATGGAAGGCAGGACATGACGGCACATGCCATGTATTTCTTTGCGGTAAGTACCTCTCAGCCAGAGATGTGTACGCTCGATCCATGTGTGCAGAGTGCATTGTGGCAAGCACAGCTTACCGTCCCACATTCACAAGGCCATCGCACAGACACCCATCGCCACCTCAAAGGAGCTTGTCAATGAGTGTCAAAGGGCAAGCAAAGGAATTTGGTCCCACGTAATTACAAATCATTAACATTCGAAAGGGGTATTCAAGATCGCAACTGTACGCCGTTGTGCTGCGCTGTGATGTGGCCAGCCTAACATCATGAAGCTCAAACATTGCCCGGATCGGGGTTGTAACCCCCCTGCTCAGCGCGGGCACCGTCGTTGTCGACCTTGTCGCGCTCCTGACGCCCCTTGTCCGACCATGGGAAGTGGGCGACGGGGATGAGGAAGAAGGAGTTGCTTGGGTCGGCGATACCTGCAAGGGCGTTGTACCTGGCGGACGTCAGCAATGGCCTTATGGCAACGAACTCACAATCCACTCACCATGCCGTGAACGCGGCAAGAATACCAAACACACCACCAGCCTTGATGCAAGCTGCGTTGGGCGCGCCGCCGCTGTGGGTAAGGTAGCCGATGCCGAGCATGAGGAATGCCATGTCCAGCGTGAAGAATAGCGTGAAGAAAGCAACGGTTGACCTCAGGGTGCAGAGCAGCAACAGGAAGGTGAAGATGAACCAGCCCTATACACGCATCAGTAAAGCACGAGCATCACCATGTGCTGACAAGCATTACCATCAGGAAGAGACCGAAGGAGTCGAGGAATGCGTCCGCGTTCGCAGTCGTGCCGGTACCGGTGGTGAGAGAGGCCTCGATCTCGAAGCCACCCGGCGTGAGGATGATGGCAACCGCAATCCAGAAGCCACCGTAGGATGAAAGAGCGGTTGCACCAAAGGTGTTGCCAACTGCCATCTCCCTGTGACACCCTGTCAGCACATGTCACTGCACACTGCCCAATGCCTCCGTACGTACCACATGCCAGCGAGAAGCTGGACCAGACCGCCATAGCCGAACGCCGCGCCGATGACCAAGCTAGGACCGGTGATGCCACGCGTGCCGAGGTTGATGAGCGACAGGACGAAGGTCGTCAGGGCGAAAGCGCTGAGGCCAAGAGGCGCCGGGTTGGCGAACTTGCGCCCTTCGGTCGACTTGTAGGTACCGGGCTGGAATTCACCACCGAAGGCTGGCAGGCGCACGGATTCGCCGGTGTTGATGTGCGCAAGCGGGTTGCCGCCGTAGTCGTACGGCTTGCGCTGCTTGCCGACGGGCGCGTGGTCGATGCCGTGTGTCCCGTTCTGCTGCTTCTCCATCATTGCAGCGTCGATGGTATTCTGCGCTTGAGTCGTGGCCATGTCGTGTACCGTCGTCCAGACAATATGAGGCTATGGGAAGGGTGATCTGGCGCGATTGGGGAGACGGGGAAGCGAAGAGTCGTGTGGGAGAGGGGTACGTCAAAGGAGCAACAGAGAGAGAAACGACGCTTACATACCTTACCTGGCTACCTATATAACCTAACAGCAACAAACACCAAGCATCCTGCACTAGCTCAGATGGCGCGTAGAGATGTGGTGGGGAGATTCCTCCATCTGGAGATTGGAGCACGCGCGGTGGGGAACGGACTAAATGGACTGTAAGGGGTTTGCCTCGGCCAATCGTCAAGCAAACTCAATAATCGAGACGTGGTGGGCATGGGTCAGATGCTTGTCGGGCCTGTCGCTGGCCAGTATGAAGTCGTGACCACCGCGCCGCAACAATTTGCGCCAGATTTGTTGTGCCGCTACAGGCTGCAGGGCCTGCAGCGCAAGACGTTGCAGGCTAAATACAACCCTGTACACATCTATGGCTGTGTAGTAGTACTATGTAGGGTAATTGCAACTTGCGACTTTGCAAGTTTGGCGGTGTGTCTCACTGTTTCGTCGCACTCTGTACGGCGGAGAAAGCCACGATTGCACCGACAACCAACGCCAGGGTCATCCATGAATGATGATGCGCTCATGATCGTGCCAGCTTGAGACCGGAGCTCCAGGAAATTCTCGTCTTGCCGAGGCATGTGCGTCCCGGGACATGCTGTGCCGTTCTAGTACGGCTCTAGTTCTACATCAGGTCTAAAAATGCAGGTGCCAAATGGAACGACGGAGTGGGCCGCAAGCCCGCACTGTGGGGATGCGAGACGAATGGTAAAGGCCGTCGAAACCATGTCTGCCGATCAGGCGAGTTTACACGACTGTGAATGATTATTACAGGTAACCACGATTACTCCTACTCCTAATATCAAAAGCAAGAGGTGTATTGTTCTGGGGTTTACCAAAGAACAGCCGGTCGGATGTCCACTGCAACGGGTTTTGGGAATTGAGAGTCGGGACGCAAGATCTTGTCCACCGCTGTTTGTGACTCCTTTGCGCAACCCTACCCATTCCCTGGACTCCAAGATGCTACACAAGATGGGCAAGCGCGGGCCCTAATTTGTCATGTGACGTCAGAGATTTGGAAAGCACCGTGAAGCACGGTTTGCCAAACTCTGAAGCGCGGTCACGCAGAGGCTCGGATTTCAAACTTTAAAATTCAAAGGCTCGAGTTAGGTAACCACGTCGGCCCAGATCCGGACCACTACGAATAACCGTGGAGATCCTGGAGATGAGCATTTCGGCGGTCGCTGCCGAAACAGTATACGACAGACCGAACCGTCGCCGGACTCCACTCTCAAGCAACACGTACCTTAGCGTACCAGCGGAGAGGGAGCTTCGGTTCGACATGAGCAGGCTCCAGGGTCGCCAGGGGGCGTGCCACGAGATTCTTCCGGTCATCACAACCGCACCCGGGTCGGTAAACTGCCATGAAGACGTCCCCTGCAGGCTGCCGCCCTGCATCTTATGAGTGACTACTGGCAAGTCGTCGTGGCCCCGTGGGGGTCAGATCGGAATGGATCTCTGGCGCAATGTGCGTTCCTGCCTCTTCTGGTAGGCTCGATGCTCGGGGCGCCGAGACTCGATACGCAGTGCCTATATGTTCACGGTAGCGCCCTGCAATCCTCGACACTGCCACCGTTACCTTGAAAAGGTCCCCAACGCTCCGCCATTATTGTGCAGCAGTGCAGCATCAGGTCGGCCCCCATGATCTTGATAGCCTCCATCAGCCGCCATCGAACGGAGAGCTTGGCCATTATAGCCTTGGCGCTTCATTCCTTTCGCTATAGTTGCGCGCTAAATAGAAGCAGGTGGCTGGGCGTCGAGGCACCGGGAGCAAGAACATGTCGTCCTAGGGAGCATACGGACTGTGCTCGACCCAACCAACACTCCTGTTCCCTCTTGTTGGTGGTGACCGTCTGGCTCCCGAGCGTACATCACACCGCGGGACCGCCAGACGGGCACGTCGGATGCGTGGCACCTGCACGTACAGGAGCAGTGCCGGTCCAACTAGCTGAGTGCATTCACGCTTCGGCCTAGTTCGCGGTCCAACCGCCATCCGCAGTCCAGCAAGCACCGTTGACTATCTCAGCGTCGTCCGAGCAAAGGTATGATACCAGCTTGGCCACTTTCTTAACGTCAACCAATACCGTCTCCGGGACTTGCAGCCAGTTAGCGCAGTACCGTCAACATGCACCTAACGAGCACGAGACTTACATGTCTGCCTCATCACGCCGAGACCTTCCATGTTGAGGCCGTTCGCCATTGCAGATCCGATGTTTGTCTCCATGCCGCCGGCCATGATTGCGTTGCACCGGATACCTTTAGGGCCGTAGTAGACGCCAGTATTCTTCGTGAGGCCTAAGATACCATGCTTACTCGCGGTATAGGCAGCACCTGCCACACACGCGGGTTAGCCTTCGAACGCAGGCGCATCAAAGACATGCTACCGTGCGACCTACCACTGGTGAACCCTCTGACTCCAGCAATGGAAGCGATGTTTACAATTGCACCCTTAGTGCCGTGTTTCAGCATGCCGGTTACTGCGAGCTTGGTCACCATCGCAGGGGCTGTCAGGTTGACCGCAATCACGCGGTCCCATGTCGCTCTGTCCATGTCGCCGGCTGGGTCGAACTTGTCCATGATGCCACAGCTGTTTACAACGTAGTCTAGGTGACCGAACATCTTCTCCGCCTGCTGAAACATGTCATCCAGCGCTTCGTCCGAGGTGACGTCGACATTTAGCGTCAACACGCACTCTGGGTAGGCGGCTGCAACCTTGGCCTTGAAGTCGTCTATCAGCTTGACATCGATGTCACAGACGACGACATTGGCACCCTGCTGGAGGAAGCGCTCTGCGATGGCTCTGCCTAGGCCGCCACCTGACAGGTACGTTAGAGCTCGCACACATCTTATACCGGCCGCTGTCGGAAGGCTAGCTCACATGCGCCTGTTACCAGTGCTGTCTTTCCTCTGTGTGGCGCCTGATCCATTATTGCTGAAGTCGAAGGAGTGTATACCTGTAGTTAAGGCAGTCACACTCTCAAAAAGAGCAGGTCGCAAGCTTTATGTAGGGACAGTTCACCGATAGCTGAGTATGCCTGGTGGGCATCGTACCATATTCTTTTCTACCTCCGGTACTTTCTCTCGCTTGTTACACCTCGTTGCATGACAGCGGACGCATGGCATGTTAGTCCTGCATAACCGACAAGGCGCTGCCCATCGAATCAAACAACTGCCGAGCAAGATCACATGCACTCTGACCCGAGGGATGTATTCTGAGTGGGTGCCGGACAGCTTCTCTGCATACGTTTGAGAGTAGCTGAGCGTGAGGAGCGAGGTCGACAAGGCGATTCATACCGCAGATGCACAATCCACCACGGGATGATGATGATGATTATGATTATGCCTGGCAAGCCACGACTTCTGCAGCTTAGTCGCTGGTTGGCAACACACTTCCAAGACGACGGGAAGTGCCCGGCTGCACCAGCCTCCATCAGGTCACAGGTGCCTGCTGCGCATCTCGTCGCGCATCCCTCATCCCACCCGGCATCGTGCCAGTAGAAGCGCGAAGCTACGCAGGTGTGACAGCAACGTAGGAATCTGCTTTGCGTCATCCCTGCCCTTTCAACTACCTCTACATGTACTTACAGAGCTGCATACGATCGACTACGATCCAAATCCGACGTTGCTAGCATTGCAGCCGCGTATCTCAACACGCATTGAAGAGTAACTTAGTGTTTCGTGACGAGCCATAAGAGTAGCCATACCCAGCATACCTGACGACAACATGACGGCCGGCTCCCTCACTCACCGTCCAGCCCCTTCTCACAATGAGACCGCGCGCCAGTACTACGAGCACTCAACCGCTCCTCGTGTCAACACCGACGCGGTCATTGTGGAGGCCTTGCGAGCAGAGTATCCAAACCTCCACCTCACCGTGGTCCCGCGTCAGAGCTGCGACCTGTTCGCATATGCAGGCGCCGGCCATGCCTCCATGGCTTCCATCGACAAAGAGAAGGACAGGTTGATATGGCGGGCCTTTGTCCCACCTGCCAGCCGACTCGGCGGCCAGCGAGGTGCCCTTGGAGACATGATCAAGTTTGGTAAATATCTCCTCGATTGGCAGGGAAAGGAGTATGTTGTATGCTTCGCCGACGGTCGTGATGGAATGTCGGCGTACCCGCAAGTCGCGAATCAGTACGTTTTGTCCGCCTCTGTCGAAGCTACCAACAAACTGCTGTTGGAGGCTGGCGTCTACACAACGGAGCTGCACGGGGAGATCTGGGTCTTCGACGGCGGCTTCTGGCAAAAGGACGCTGCGCTCTTTGAGAGCGTGCAGAAGAGCCATTGGGAAGACGTCATACTTGATGAGTCCATGAAGAGGACCATCATCTCGGACGTCGAGACCTTCTTTAGCAGTCAAGCCACATATGAGAAGCTGAAGGTGCCGTGGAAGAGAGGTGTCATATACTATGGGCCGCCAGGCAATGGCAAGACCATCAGCATCAAGGCCATGATGAACGAGCTGTACAAGCGTACACCGGCCGTGCCGACGCTCTACGTCAAGACGCTAGTAAGCTTCGCTGGGCCCGAATACAGCATCAACCAGATCTTCTCGCTTGCGAGGCGTACGGCACCCTGCTACTTGATCTTTGAGGACCTCGACAGTATGATTACAGACAACGTGCGGTCGTACTTCCTCAACGCTGTGGATGGCATTGCCAAGAACGATGGGATTCTCATGGTTGGCTCCACCAACCACCTGGACAGACTTGACCCTGGCATTGCGAAACGGCCGTCTCGCTTCGATCGCAAGTACCTTTTCCCAAACCCCAACACGGACGAGAGGACGGCGTATACGAAGTACTGGCAGGGCAAGCTGTCTGATAATGAGGACTTGGAGTTCCCGGACAAGTTGTGCCCAGCCGTCGCAAAGATTACGCCCGGCTTCTCCTTCGCGTATCTGCAGGAGGCTATGGTGGCGAGTTTGCTGGCCATCGCACGGGAGCGCGACGGCTTCGCGGAGAGGTTGTGCATGGAGTGTTTGGAGTCGCATGTGGCGCCTGGTGATGGCAGCACATGCACGAACGACAGCAAGAGGCCATTCAAGGGCCTGTATGACTGGGTGTGGGCGGTGAAGCAGGCGGATGATGAAGACCCGGATCTGGATAACTATGTCTTGTGGCGAGAACTTAAGAAGCAGGTGCGTCTGTTGAAAGAGGAGCTTGGCGAGGAGAAATAGGATAGGAGGCGGTCACGGTTCGCCTGAAGCATGTGTGCTGTATTATAGTATATGTATCCTCCCTGGTCATGATATGAGAGTCTAGAGAGGCATTATTGGACCATAAGCTAGCATCAAATTTGTAACTGCACCGGGCCGTGCCAGCACTTGTGGTGTTCCAGGTTGGACGGTGGACCGTGCTGCACTCCAGTCAGGGTCTCGGCTCCTCACATGCCTGAACCCCGTGATTCCGTAATTCCGCGAAGATGTCACTTGCAGCAAGCACCTGGGAGCTGCACTGTCTTGCCATTCGGGCTGTCATTGTCGTGACTGTTGTGTCGCTTGCGTCACACGTGTGACATTGACAAGCCTCCTTCCTCGCAGTCTATCCCGACATGCGAACTGCAATGCTCGTGCACTCTTTAATACAATGATATCCAGGGCTGCCCGTTGCGATTGCGGACGCGGACGTCGGTCATGTCAAGCCAGGGCAAGCCAGCATCCTCGAGTCCCAACAGCGGGCCGCCGGCGGCGATAGATGTCAGCTTCGCCCGTATCGCCGACCAGAGCGGAGAGTCGAGCTCGAGCAAGAGAAGCAATGGAAGTGCGAGACACAGCCAGGAGCTGGAGGCTGCGGGCGAGCAGAAACAGGAACGTCGCGGCCATCGTGCCCGGCATTCGGGCGGCTTCCTGCTCGACACTGCGTTCGCGAATGGCCAGCCCCCCGGAGCTGTAGCGGCCGACCGGCACGGCAAGAGGAAGGCGCAGGACGGGCGCCTGCACGTCGACAAGAGGCGACTCGGCGGGCCTCGACTGTCGGTCGAGTCATCCCATGCAAGCTCGCCGCTGTCCCGCGAAGTGTCTGCGGACCAGGCGAACGCCGAGCGAGATTGGACGCAACCCTCATCGCGGCCGGTGAGCATGGATCCCGCGCAGCTTGTCCAGATGGCGCTCAACCTCAGCGAGAGTAGACGACGGCATGTTAGCGGCCCGTTGCAGCTCCAGTCGCCATCGTCTCCACGAGACATTCGGCGCATCTCCGGGGCGGCAACACGCTACGGGACCGTGCGGTCAAGGTCTTCGGGGGGACGACGAGCAAGCTATACGAACGACGGGCCCTCGCAACCTTCACCGTCGCCACGCCGCTCTGGCACAGCGGAGGCTGAAGAGCGTGAGCGTGCCTCGGACGTGCCTGATGTAGGCGTCTTAGAGGTGCCCTCAGACTTCACGCCTGCGACCCTGTCCCGCGCGGAGAAGGCGCGCAACTACTTCGAACTGGCTAGCGAGCATCGCAGGCTCCTGCAGCATCTCCCACCTTTGAAGACCGATGCAAACGCGCCTGGCAATCACACCTTCATCTCGACAAGCAGTCCGCATAGCGCGCATCCAGAGATCACACGCGTCCCGTCCTACCTGGACAACAAGCACGAACTCGGCCGCAAGTACAACCCGTTGCAGGCTCTCCGGAATCGACGGCTTCGCGCACGTGAGCGACGACCGCTGACTGCTCCACCCGAGGCTTGGCAAGATATTGAAAAAGTCGCGCTTTGGATAGGCGATGTCGAAGCTGCAACAGACCATCTTCAGTATCGCTCCGTTCCTGACAGAGTACGTCTGCCGAGCTTTGCTGGCGAACGTGAGGATGTCGCCGACTCGCGTGCATCTTCTAAAAATCACCGGCGAACAGACACTGCCAGCTCCATTACCACACGGCCGGAGAATGGCTGGAGTATTGAGCCATGCGAGCTACTTGCCGACACCTATTGGACCGAGAAAGATGACAACAAGTCTAGCATTGAAAACCGTAATGGCAATCCGATCTTTCCAGCCCGCACGCGGTTCAGCTTGGAGCAGCCCAGGCATAGCGCGGACACAACCCGCACTGCGATGGAAGATGACAAGGCGGGCAACGGCGCGGATAATCTGTCGTTTACGAAGAAGGCTAACAGACGGAGCCTTCTATTGCCGAAGCGGCACAAACGTCTGACACGGAGCCGCTCACCAAGCATGACAAGCGTCTCCAGCGACGAGGGCCGAACGCCTCCAGTTGTGGCCTACGGTAGTGAGGACGGGGAAGAGAATATAGGACCCCTCGAGCGCCACATGCAGCAGATGATCGCCAAGGACGAGAAAGGCGAGCTATCTTCGCCTGATTTGGTGTCTCCGGACCACTGGGAGTCCAGTCACACACAGTTTCCGGTCTTGCGCGCTGATCACGGACGCTCTCGGCGCGACACTCTGTCACAGGGCAACGGACGGTTGTCCGTTGACACTGCTCGCGCACCACACAAGCGCGCAAAGTCGGCAGATGGCCGGGTTGGTGTGGGCAACCGCGCCTTGTTATCGAAAGAGGACCTGTCAGCCGCGGATTCAGGCTCGCCAAAATTCTTGCCTTCCATCGGAATGGACCTCATTTCGCCTTCTGCCGAGTGGCCGTCACCCAAGGAGCAAAAGTCCAGATTACACAAGCTCCCTTTCATCCGATCTCACAGTAAGGATCGCAACAACATTGAGCGGACAGACTTTGCCAACACTTCCGACAACAAACCTTCATCTAACGGTGTGAGTGACCCTAGGTCAAGCCAGGACTCAGCGCGACCGTCCTTCGTCCAGCGCCACAGGACCACCGAGAGTCTATCAAGCAGCCTGCGCCGTCAGACCACAAACACGGGCAGCAATGGGTCGATCAAGGAGCCAGGTTCCACGATTGGGCGTTTCTTCAAAGGTGGCCGAATTGGCGACATTGTTCGCAACGAAAGCTCCAGCCTCGGCGACCGCTTCCGCAACAGGGAGCGGTCGGATGAAGCTGCAGGTTCCGGATTGCCAGTCCCGGACGGAAATGAAATCGAGGACGTAGATCCGCGGGACAACACCAGGCCGGTCATCGTAGTGGACGACGACAGCGACAATGATCACGGAGACGATACTGAGCGGGACAAGGCCAAGCCCAGATACAACCTACAGAACCTACCATCATTTATCTCGCCCAGGGGACGGGGTCGTGCTGAAATGCCCATGACAACAAGCAGTGACCCAATCGCCCAGCAGCAGAGAGCTCAGCGAGAGGCGGGTAGGTCGCCACGGTTCGACCGACTTGCGCCACCGCGCATCAATTTGCCAACGGATGATGATGCATCCAGTCCAGACCTCGTTGCAGATAGCTTGCTCAACGACAAACGGAAGAGCTACGGCTTCCTTGAAACAGGTCCACAGCCCTCTTCTCGTGCCAGCCTGGTATCCTTCGACTCGTCTGGAGATGGGGTTGGAGTAGCCCGCGACTCGCGTCTCAGCAAGCTCAAGAGTGGCGGGCAGCGGCACTGGAGCATCTCCGACAGACTGCAGCCGGAGCAAGCGAGTACGAAAGTGGCCATGCGAGACGTCGCCCGTGTGCGAGCGTTACTCCTGTCGTCCGGCATCAAAGCGCGGGAGATCCAGAGGCGGGCCAACACTCCCCGAGACGATCCGTTGCCGGTGATGAAGAAGGTTGCCGAGTTTGTTGGGCAGAACTTTGGCGCGGTGCCCAGAATGCAGGAACATCTTGTGGCCTCGAGAGCTCTCTCAGACAAGCTCTCCTCGACGCTGTCTGACTATGAAGGGACGCTGGAGCGGTTTCAGAGCGTTTCCGCTAGATCATTAGCTGCCGAACTGGATGATCTGCAACGTAAAGCCGTCGATCAGCTGACGAAGCTGGTCCACGAGACTTCAGATGATGCTGATGCGTTTGTCGTCGAATTGACAACCAAGCAGCCTCAGGACATCAAGCGAGTGGACGACGCTATCGATGATATGTTGCGGGAACGGCGCCGGCAGTTCAGGCTGCTTCGGCGAGCCGGCTTCAAGCTGCTCGAGTGGCTGGTCCTCGGCATCATGTGGTGGGTGTGGTTTCTTGTTGTGTTGTTCAATACGGCGAGGAGGGTTGTGGTGGGGATTGCGAGGTTCTTGAGGTGGTTGTTTTGGTTCTAGATACCCTGGGGTTGTATAGTAGAGAAGTGTGGGTGGTTTAGCGAGGCGTCTGGGAGTATGCGCAGGGCGTAGAAAGTTTAAGACCGTGTTGACTACTTCATGAGTACAGTAGGACCCTGCAGGCATCTTTGACACATCTAACGGTCGTGGTGGCCGTGCCGCCCGGACTGGGCTGCGAGAGCGAGCATCGCAGACGCGGCTGAATGCGCGAGCAGTCGGAGCAGCCACGATGTAGCCTCCAGCGTGATGACCAAGTCACAGGATCTCGGCTCTGTTCGACCCGGCTTGTCGTCGCTTCGATGCCATCCTCAGGTCGCTGCATCTTTGGTAGGTTCCTGTCGTGGCTCCGCCGACATGCGGGCTGAACCAGCTTTCGGTAGGAAGAGGAAGCGTACGACGTACGATCGCGTGGACAACAACCTGCTGAAGGCCGCCTCGTCGGCGAGGAGCGAGCGTCCGGTCAACGCCGCACCTTCCCACGTTGGCATCACCTCTGTCACTCCTTGACTACGTTTACGACCCCGACTTCGGCAGCAAGGTCTGCCAGGCGTATGATGAGAATTTGAGACTTGAGCGTTCTCACAGTGGTTGAGCGAGATCCGTTACGGCAGCGAGATCGTTAGCACTTATCCTGGAGGCCCGACTCCAGATTATAGAGATGCAGGAGGAAGCGATCCGTCGTTACGAGTTCGAAGCCGAAGACAGCACAGGGGACGAATACGAAGATTTCACGTGGATCCACCGTCGCTGCCGGGAGGCTCATTTCTGTCACGAGGGACCGATACGGAAACGGAAGCTCAAGGGCCTGCGCGTTGACGGCGAAGTTCTTGGTTGTTCCACTGTACTCTGTTTCTCACGGGCTTCCCGGCGGTGGAGAGCGATCGATGTCGGCGACCTAGCACTACGCTCGACTGTGTACACCCTGCGGGTGTCCCAAACGCAAGGTAAGATGGAGATGGAGATGGCTACCTTTATCGCCATGATCCATCATTAGTATCCGAAGCGAGGCATAGTTGGCGCACTCGATAAAACGAAGCTTGCACTTTCCACAGACACAGATACGCCCTACCACATCCCAAGCGCGGACCCATGCTCGCACCCTGAAGAGCTCTTGGTTTAGGCAGTCCTAGGACTAGAACAGGCGCTCTCAGTATACCGCCTCCCCTCAAGAGCGGCTTTCATAGCCCAGGCAAGACCTGCGGCACGAGTGTCCGACTTGAGCACCACGATCCGTTCCCAAGCAGCACGCCAACGTGCAGGCGTCCGACTTGAGTACCACGCCGCCTCCCTAACAGCGCCCTGCCGCGAGAGCGTCCGACTTGAGTATCACGATGTCTCCCTGGCGGCGCCTTGCCGTGCGAGCGTCCGACGCGAGTACCACGACACCTCCCTAGCGGCGCTCTTGCCGTGCGAGTGTCCGACTTGGCACCACGCCGCCTCCCAGGCAGTGCCCTTGCCGTACGAGCGTCCGACGTGAGCACCATGATATCTCCCTAGCAGCGCCCTTGCCGTGCGAGCGTCCGACGTGAGCACTACGATATCTCCCTGGCAGTGCCCTTGCCGTACGAGCGTCCGACTTTAGCAGCATCTTACTCGCCCATATATCCCTCTGTTGATTCGAGCGTCCGACTTGAGCATCACTCCGTCTCCCAGCGGCCGCTTTGCTACACGCGCGTCCGACTTGAGTAGCATCATACTCGCTGTAGGTCTCTCTATCGATTCGCACGTCCAACTTGAGCAGCATGTTACTCATCCTTAGGTCTCTCTGTTGAATCGCACGTCCGACTTGAGCAGCATGTTACTTATCCTTAGGTCTCTCTGTTGAATCGCACGTCCGACTTGAGCAGCATACTACTCGACCCTATTTCTCTCTATCGAGTGAAGCGTCTGACTTATTAGGAAACACTGTGATTACGTGTTTTGCTGACTTTACTTGCGAGTGGGACTAAGACGTCTTGCATACACCGGGTTTCGACTCTACGGCATCCCACTTCCCTCTGCACTCACCAACGGCCACGCGAGCGTGGTGGCGTTGGGAGAGAAGGCAGCTCAAGCTGCTCGTCGGCTCCATCTTCGGCTCCATCATCTTCGGCTCCATCATCTTCGCGAGTTGTCCTCGTCGCCTGCTCCAACCCCTCCATCTCACCACCTGGCGTCACAGCATTGCCCTCGACGACTGGTTCCTCAGCGGCCAGCTCGGCTTCCATGGCCTCGGCGGCCGCCTCAACGAGCTGCTGAAGCTCATCGTTGGTAACTTCAAAAATCGGGTACTCTTTAGCGGTCTGCTCGGCACGGCGGAGTGCTTCTTCAGCAGCTCGTAACAACGTCTTCTGAGACTTCTTCTGGCCTGGAGTTGGCTCGCGGCTGTCCTGGGCGTGGGCAGTGTAGAGATTCCCGTAGAGATTCACAGCACGGCGCGCATGCTCACTAATAAGGTTAGCATATGTGCGTAGCGGGGGACATATGTAACTAACATATATTCTTCCGGCGAGTGTGCAAGCAGAAGATGCATGCCGGCTCGGTGGAGGTCGCTCAACGCGGGCTCGTTCAAGAGCGCGCGTGCCGAAGCGTTGGCCTGGTCGAATCTTGCAGCATAGAAATGCTCCCACGCGGCTGTGAATTGCGCATCGAAGAAGCTGCCCACCGGGTCGACGTCGCTGGCGGGCCGCATGCTGGCGTGCAGGATGGATGGTTGCCAATCGGATAGCGATGTGGTCTCGGACGACAGAGTAGGAGGAGGCGGCGAGTAAGTGCCCGAATCAACTGGCAGGTGGTCGAAATTCCGACGTAGCATACAACGGGATGCTTGATTGTTGGAACTATCATGAAATGCTATTGAACCCCAGATCAATGACCCTCCCGAGCCTAGGGTCGTCTCACCGAGTCACTATCTTGTCTTCGACTCTCCGGTTGTACCTTGTGTCTCTACGAGCCTCCGCCGTTATTCAGCGGCTAGTTTCGTCTCACCACGTACTCATCGAACAGCTCGCGCATACGGGGATGCTCCTCAAGCCCTCCTGCGATCCTTGGAAGTATTCTCAGCAGATGCTGATGCCGGGTGTCATGACCAATTGCCTCGGTCCGCACGGTCAGCCAGTGCATTGCCGCATGGTCCATGGCGTACCACTGGAGATTGCGCCTGAGCAGAGCCCCGAAGGTGATGTACCAACCCGTCCATTCTGGGGCCTGACGGTGTCCGTTAGTAGCTCGTAGATGGTACACGTTGCGGACAAGCTCTCGAACCTCGGCTTGCTGCTGCGCCACGAGCCTCATCTCCAATGAGTCTGCCGGGAGCAAAACCAGCGCCATCTGCCTGACCACTTGCTCCCCGCGCAGAACTTCGTCCGCTTGCCGTTGCTGGATGTGCATTGCTCGGAACTCCATGCGCTGCGCTTCTTCAGCGGCCCCATTGTCGCCATGGTCGTCGGCTCGGTCGTGGATGGCATTGCTAGCGTCCGGTTGATTCCACCTTGGGCAAGTGCTCGGACTGGTCCAGTGTTTGCTGTTGTGATGTGCCATGACACCACAGATGTAGCAGAAGTGCGTCAAACACCTCTGACAACACATGGCGTTACAGCCATCACGGATTTCGACTTTGATGCCGCATGTGGGGTTTGGGCAGATCTGGTAGTCCTTGCCACGCACGAGCCCAGCAAAAGCGTCCATTTCTTGACGAGGGTCCTCGATAACGCATGTGTGCACTCGGTGTGGCTGTAAGGGGACGCCACAGTTGCCGCAGAAGACTCCAGAGCACTTCTTGCACTCCACGATCCGTCCCTCCAAGTCACTCAGCTCGGCCTTGTTCCCGGCATACTGCTGGCAGCTTCCGTGTGGGCAGTAGACCCTCTCCGCCAGCGGAGTCCGGTACTCTTCGCACTTCGCACGCCATTGGGCCTCGAAAGCTGTCGGCATCAGGTGTGGTTCTAGGGCCGTAGCGCCCCATCGTACTGGGTACTCGGCCTCGTTCTCCAAGGCTGCTTCGAACTTAGGCCGGACTTCCGCATCGTGACAGTCTTTGCACAAAGCGTCGTCGCCGATTTTCATGCCGCCTTGCTTGTCTTCGAGGCAGAAGCCGCAGAAGAAAGTGTTCGAGGGGGTGGAGGTCATGGCTGTGTTGTGTGCTTGTTTTGAGGACAGACTTTGCGGATGTCTATCACGGTCGAGTGTGTATGCGTAATGCTGCAGTGGTGTTTGGGTAGTCCGTTGCTGTAGCGATTATGGAAGGGGTCTTGGGAAGGCGAAGAGCAGTGGTTAAAGTACGCCGGGAACCCAATGTGTTAACAAATGCATTGTGTTGCGCTCTCCGGGTGACTGTATCTCCTTTGTGCCTGAATGAAGGCATCTTTGTATCAACTTCACAGGCAGCCGGAAGGCGCAGAGTGACAAGGATATTGTTCCCCTGGCAGGAATCGTGAATTTGGCAGCCCTCCTCGTATGGTCGTACAAGGTAGATGGCCTGAGTCAGACTGATGTGGCGAGAAGTATATAGTTCCGGCTCAATGCGCCTATAGTACGTATGGAAAACGAGGATGAGAGAGTTGCAGCGTAATCGTCGTTGGAGTAGCGCGGCAGGTCGGAAAGCATGATATACATCCGTCTGAGACAAAGCTAACGAGGTCTGAGAAGTCCTTTGTCGTAGGCCAGGGAGCCTTGAGCTATGCAGTTTGGGTTCCCAAGACAGTCATGCCGTCCTCATGGGTTCGATGTGATGGTCCAGTAGCACAGAAAAGCACACCGTCATTTCCCAAGGTCTTTGCGGTGAACTTCACAGCGGCAGCACTCGTGGCTCCATGTCGAGCAATCCACGTCAGAAGTCCGGTTCTGCGATTGTTGGTCTTGGCTGTACTGTAGTCCTTGGCGTGTGAGAGTGGTCGATTGCAGATGCCAGCACGTTCAGACAAGTATCGAGGAACTGGGTAGAAGAATAGAAGCATACCGCACAAGAACTCACCCTGATATCGTCCCCAACTCCATCATCACTGCCCCAATACACTATGCTCCAATACTATGCCCTCTTAAACCGCAATCCACCGACGAGCCACTCCACCACCTAACCTCTCGATCCGATCCACCAACCGCTGCGTGAACGTGGCGTCAGCAGCACGAAAGATACTAACAGCCTCCTTCAGTCCCGGCTGTGACTCCCACACATCCTGAGGCAGTACGGCCGAAACTTTCTCGATTACAGCACACGCTGCAGGATATCGTTTTGCCCGCACATGCTGCAGCCTTTCCAGACTGATGGTGGCATCAATGTGGACCTGGTCCCGTAAAACGTACATCAGTGTCGGGCCGAGGTACTGGAGTTGCCTGAGCCATGGGTTCCTCGGGTCGGGCGGAAAACCTTGAACGCGCATCATGGTAACGGCTGTAGCCCCGATGGCGCGGCGGCGTGGCTGGCTCCACACGAGGGTCGTGAGGAGCTCCTCGTCAAGCCACGTGTAGTGCGCGAGCACCGGTCTCGACGCCCCAACCAATGACGCATTGTTCATGAAGTAGGTCGCGATACGCCCTTCCTTCAGCGTCTGCACTTGCTGCTGGAAGCGCTCGTAGGCCTGCACGTATGCTATCCAGTTGGGTCTCACCTGTTCAGCGAAAGCTTGCAGTCTTTCGAGCACGCCGGTCGGTGCTACCACTGCTGCCGCTACGTTGTGTGCCGTGGCCCCTATGCGACCATAGTTCTCAAGGATCCGGAACGTCTCCGTCTCGAGCGGCAGGGCGAACAACTGGATGTTGGCCAGGACGTTGTCCGAGAGCGGATTGAGTTGCCCTAAAAGCGTTCCTTGAGTCGGCGGGTCCTCGTTGGCACGCTCGGCAAAGTTCTGTCGGATCATCATCATGATATAGTACACCGGCCGCAATGCAGGCTGCCCAGCGAAGAGCCGTTCCAATGCTGGTGGTAGCGGTGGAAGAGGCGGTGGGAGCTGCCTGCCGTAGGCTACATTCGCCGCACGAGGCTGATTGAACCTCGGGCACGGATTTCCTGGTCGCCAGTGGTCGCCGTCGTGTTCTTCAGCCCCCATGCCACAGATGAAGCAGAAGCCAGCTCTACACTGCGTACATCGAACGAAGTTACATCCGTCTCTCAAACAAATGCGCACATCGCACTTCGGGCAGTCCTGGTAGTCGCGGCCTCTCACCATACCCTCAAAAGCGTCTGGCTCCTTTCGCGTGTCGTCTTCGCCGCATACGTGCTCGTCCGCCATGCCCTGGAACGAGCTGCTGCATACGCCGCAGGTGTGACCTTCACAGCCCAGGCAAGTGTAAGCCCGTCCTGCCTTGGTGTTGGGTGCTCGAGACCCAAAGAAGCGGCCACACTCCTTGACCATCAAGCTGGTAATGCGTACAACATCCCCTCCCTCTCTCCTCACCACCTCCACGCCACTCTCCTCGAAGACGCGGTGCTTGCAGTACACCCTTTCCTTCACCGCCATTCTGCACTCCCGCTCCCGCCATAGCCAGCGGTGGATGAAGCCCTGCGGCAGCCAGCGGAGATACAAGCTTGGGTCCGGCGTATGAGAGCCCCAGCACACCGGGTACTCGTGTTCATGCTTCAGAGCTGCCTCGAACTTCGGCGCTACGTATTCCTTGAAACAGTCTTCGCAGACCTTGTCGTGGGCCACGGGGATGGGCGTCTCGGTTTTCTGTTCCAGACAGAAGTTGCATTTGAAGGTGATGCTCTCCATGCTTTGGGAAGCGTGTCCGTTGATATGGACAGTGTTGATGATGAGCCGACTTGACTTGACTTGACTTGACTTGACTTGACTTGACTTGACTTGGCGACTTCTTCGCTTGGCGTCCGTCCGTTCGATCGTTGGGAAATCTACGAAGAGTGACGGATGAGAGGCACGGAGAAGGTGCGAAAGCCAAGCTAAGTAGGCGAGTGTCTCAGGAGTAGTCCAGTGTCTCGGGCATAGGTGTCGCACACAAAGTGTGTTGTCGATAAGCATTCACCACGTGGCTGACAACGCCGACAATGCCGACAATGCCGACAACGCCGACAATGCGCTCGTTCTTCGGAGACTGGGAATTGCAGAGTTTTACGTCATGTGATCGTTGTGTGGTGAAGCTCACCTCTCCCAAGTTGGCCATCCGCCACTTAGGACCGCCTACCGCCGCTTTGCCTTTTCAAGCCAGATCAGTTCGCAGCTCCCCGTCACTCTCTTTCGGATCAAACCATCGCTCCGCCTTTGCAACCCAACCCCATTCACAACCCCTCGCCCCTCAGCTCGCTTTCCCTCAACACCCCAAGCCTCCCCTCCACCCCCGCCTCAAACCTCCCCCTCTCCCCCCTCCGCACCTCCACCGCCAACCTCAGCCCCAAATACCCATTCCACACCGCACCCCCAACCTTCCAAGCCTCTTCTTCTACAATGCCATCGTCCACGCGCGCCTTATCCCGCATCATCTCCAACGCGGCCACAGTCCTCACCGCAGGGAACACGAGCTGCCAATGCAGCGCCCGGCCCACCGCGACCGCCACCCTTAAAATCGAGCACTGGCTCGCCGTGAGCGTGTCCGCCGGCAGCGCCATGAGGTTATCCCGGACGGCGTGCGCGGAGTCCTGGGCCTGGACCGTAACGCGCGGGTATTCGAGGGCGCGGTAGAGCGCTCTGTCATACCAGTCCGGCAGATTCAGGGTCTGCATGCGTTCATCCCACAGTGTGTCGAGTCGCGCATCCATGCTGTCGAGGTAGACCTCATGCCGGTCCTGGTGGAGCTCCAATAGCCGCGGCAACCCCGGCCAACCCGCCCACGCATCGTCGTCTTCGCCCAGGAGGCTCCACACCGCGTCCTCAATAGCATCGTAAGCCGCAAGATAGCTCACCCGCTCGCGCTCCAGGAAGTCGATCTCAGTCCGTGTCGTCGGGTCGAACAGCTGCAGCGTGAGACTCGCTTCCAGCTGGTGCATAAGCGCTAGTATGCCCTGCGCCACTGCGCTGCCGGGCTCGGCGTTGACGAGGATGTGGGCTTGGTTGTGCAAGGGACCGATGATCTGGAGGGCGTGGGCAATATGGTGGATCCGCGCAACCCATTCGTTCGTTGCTGCGTCGTTGTTGTGGTGGTGGTGGTGGTCGTCGTGATGCGCGTTCCCAGCGCCCGGTTGGTTGTACCGCGGACACGGCTTGCCCGGCTTGAAGTGCTCGTGCTCCACCCGTGCGATTTGGGCGCCGCAGATGTAGCAGAAGCTTGCGCCACAGCCGGCTTGTGAGCAAGATAGATGATTGCAGCCGTCCCTTAAAGTGATATGGACGCCGCATTTGGGGCAGAGCTGGTAGTCCTTGCCACGCTGGAGGCCGCGGAAAGGGTCGTCCTTCGCTGCGGTCGCTTGCGCGCCTTCCCGATCGGCACAGACGTGACGCTTCGCATCGCCAGCGAAGCTCACAGCGCAGACACCACACGTACACCCTTTGCACTTGACGCAGCAGTAAACGCACCCAGCACCCGTCGCCCCAACCTTCGCCCCGAAGAAGTTGCCGCACTCCTCCACCCCATCGCCACTCTTCTTGTGCCGACAGTACACCCTCTCCCGCACCGGCGTCCGATACTCCCGCTCCCGCCACACCCACCGCAGCATAAAACCCGCCGGGAGATGCGTCGCAAACTCCTGCGCATCGAGCGCCGCGGTGCCCCATTTCACCGGGTAGTCGTGCTCGTGCGCCAGCGCGGCGAGGAACATGGGCTGGACACTCTCGGCGAAGCAGGCGAGGCAGACGACATCGCCGGTGATGGTGAGGTAGGTCGGCGTGTTCGTCGGGTTGGAGTCGCAGCAGACGGTGCACTCGACGAGCACGGTGGGGGGGGAGGAGGAAGGCATGGAGGCTGATTGTCCGAGGCCTGTCGGGCTGGGTGCTGGGGTCCGTGCGGGTGCGTGGTTCGCTGAGTAGGTAGGTGTGACGCGTCCTCAAGGCAGGTAGGCAGACGTGCTCCAACTTTGCGTGTTGCTGCGTTTGCTGCGCTACCGGCGGCGACGGCGGTGGTGGTGGATGCGCACGTTCAGCTCAATCTTACTAACCCCGTGCGAAGTTCGCAAGCCAAGGAGCTCGATTGACCGCCGGACCAGTGCGAGTTGCTCCGCCTGGAGTTATTGTCCTGCTGTTCCGATGACGTTGGTACGCGATGCGTGTGTGAGTACGATAGGAGACGCCTTGTTTGTCAAGGGTGAGACCGCTGAATGAACTATCGCTCGAGATTGCAGCAGCAGCACCACGCAGGACGATATGGAAGAAGGAGGAAATGGGAGGGAAGGGAAGCGCTGAGAGACGAAGAATCCTTTTTTGTCGCCGCGTTCCAGCGAGAGACATGGTGTTCGTTGCAGTATGTTTCACGTGTTTTGAGAGACAATTCACTCGGCTCGGAGCTAGTGCACTTCGAGTGTTGGGGGGTGTGCTTGAATAGGTGACGGTGAGTGAATGATGCTGTGCTGGGCGGCATCAAGCAATACTTGGCCCGACCTCTGGGTATCATCGCACCACACAGCGCGCTAACCAACTCACAATCACCTCAGTCCAGCCCGGCGAAGCTCAAGCTACTCACGGCCGTCGGGCCCTTGCCGCGCTTCCTCTTCTTCCTCTTCTTCGGCTTCTCCTCCTCCTCGCTGCTATCCCCTTCATCGCTATCACCGTCCTGCTCTCCATCGTCACTCCCTGCCACCCTCTTCCCACCAACTACCGCCTCCGCCTCCACCTCCTCTTCCTCTTCCTCCTCAGCCTCCATATGCTCCCGCCACACCTTAACCACCTGCCCACCCCCACTAATCATCCTTCCGCCAACATCAAACCCCAGCTCGACCACCCCCTCCACCTCATCATGCTGCACCTCGCCCACCACCTTGTTCATGCCCAACCGCACAAACCTGACCCGCCCATCCCCCATGCCCACCGCAATCTTCTTCCCAAACCCCCCGACGCCATCCGGGATCTCGGCCATGACATCCAGCGTCTCCTTCTCCCGACTGACATTGATCCGCTCGTCCTGGTCATCCCACTGGCCCTTCTCCCACAGGGTGATGACGCCGTCGGCGCCGCCCACGAGCGCCTTCTGGCCGGAGCTGCCGGTGCTCTTCTTGGCGGGCAGGCCGGTGATGTAGAGGGAGGAGAGGAGCAGCTCTTCTTGGTCTTCGCTCTTGACGAGCACGCCGCGCCGCAGGTCCGTGAGGGCCAGGGTGGTGCCGCCGGTGGTGAGCCATTGCTTGCTGTAGCCCGAGGTGGAGGCGGAGGAGGGCGGGAGCGGGGTGAGGGAGGAGATGTCGTCGGTGTGGGGGTAGTGGGTCTGCGCTGGTCTGCCGGTGGTGAAGGCGGGTTTCGTGTCGTCGAGGGGGAGGCGGGGGGCGGGGTCACGCAGGTCGTAGAGGTGGAGCGCGCCGGAGTCGGTGCCCAGGAGCAGCGTCTGCGGGCTGAGCACGTGGATGACGGTCGGCCCTTCGATCTTGTGCTGCGACGTGGAGGAGGCGGCGGGGATGGCGACCTTGCCCGTCACGCGGCCCGTCTCGCTGTCCGCCGCCTTCACCACCCCGTCCGTGCCGGCCGAGTACAGCTGCCGCCCATCGACGCTGTACGCCAGACACCGGCAGCTGCCCTTGTGCCGTTTCGTGCGCCACGCCGTGTCCACCATGTCCGTGCCATTGCTGCCTCGTCTCCCTCGCGCCTGCCTTGCTGATGCATGCACCTGCACAACGTCGTCGTCGTCCACCGGCGGAAGTTTTAAGGTTGCGACATGCCCGCTGCTCAAGCCGACCGCGACCAATGGCTCGCTCGGGTGCACGACTTGGGCGAAGAGGTCGGCGGAGAGCGGGAGGGTGCAGATGGTGTCGAACATTGGGCGCACCGGCGTGACCATCATCAATTAATTGAAATTAATTAAATTAAGTGAGAGGGAAAAGGTGGGCCGGAGCGAGGTGACGGTGACGGTGACGTGCGGGGAGAGAAGGAGTGATCAACCGTCAACGACATGGTTGTGCTGTGGGTGGTCTGGCTCTAAGAGCTTTGGGGCAACCGCTGTATAGTATTCATATAGTCTGTACATATCCGCGTCTCCTACATAGCACCTTCTGCTACATACTCGTACGTCCAGCATTGCAGCCGGGAAGCATCGATGGTTCTCAAACGCACGAAGCAGAAGGGCATCTCCTTTGGCTGTACGTTCCCCACTCACCCCAATACTCGCACGTAAATATATGTACCTGACATTTCCCAAGATTGCGACACCACCTCCGGCCAGCGAGTCTACCCGCCCCTTCCCGTCTCTGAGATGGCGGACATATTACCTCAACAGCAACCGCCGGAGCGGAAACCAGCCCCGTACCCTGAGGAAGCCGAAGAGGACATGGACGCCAAGATCACCTGCTACCCTCCACTGGGACAGGCATCCCAGATCGCCCGCCACCGGGATGGCGTCCGCTTTACCGTCTTGCTCGAAACAACCAGTCCATCCGTCATCAACCAGGACGCCGATGGTGGCGACGAGCCGCAGGTCTGCCTATGGCACAACCACAACGGCCACTTCGACTGGTCCGAGCTCACCCTGAACCCAACCACCGACTACAAAGACGTCTTACTCATCAATCGGCCCACCGACCGCAGCCTGACGAAGAGGTGGTTCACCGCCGAGCTGCCAGGTTTTCCCAAGCATGCCCAAGTCGTCAGCTTCACCATCAAATTCCGCGTCGCCACCTCCAAAGGCTGGAAGTGGATCAAAGACACGTCCAGGACGCCAGATGGCGAGCTGCATTACCAGAGTCAGGACTACCAGAAGCACTCAAGTCATGAGCTGAAGCACTTTTTCGGGAATCTTAGTCCGGATATTACCGTCACGAGTGAGAAGCCGGAGACGAGTGATACTTACCTCTACTCCCTGACTTCGCCCGTGCAAGCTGCGCAAGGGCAGGACTCGGCATATCAGCACCACCAGCTCGGCAAACCCAACCACTCCTCCCGCTGGTTCAGTCTCGTGCGGCTCTGGTCACCCTGGCTGGCTCCACGGCACGGCAAGGGCAAGTTCGAGCTCGACAAGGATGGCGTGCTGCTCTCTTTCCTGCGGACGGATGGGCTGCATGTTGTTTGCTTGGGCATCAGTGGGGTGGAAGATGTGATGACCACTTTCATCAACGACGCCGACGGCAATGTCGTCCTCAAAGTGCGAAATGACCGACCGGAGACGGGAACGAGTCGGGTGCTGGTAGCGGTTGCGGATAGCTTCGAAGTGGCGAATGCGGCTGTGATGTACCATGCGCGGAAGGTGGTTGGGACGTACGGTACACTCACCGCCGACGACGAGACCAAGACGCTGGTAGACGACAATGTCAAGCCGGAGTGGATGGAGGAGTGGTATGATGGGTTCACATACTGCACCTGGAACGGTCTAGGCCAGGACTTGACGGCGGACAAGATCCACACAGCCCTCGACGACTTATCGAAAGAGAACATCAACATCACCAACCTCATCATCGACGACAACTGGCAGAGCCTATCGGAGGGCGAGACGCAGTTCAAGCGCGCATGGACGGACTTTGAAGCGAACAAAGAAGGCTTTCCCGAGGGCCTGAAGGCCACGACAACGGAGATCCGCAAGCGACATCCCAACGTCAACCACATCGCCGTCTGGCACGCCATCCTAGGCTACTGGGGCGGCGTGGCCCCCGACGGCAAGATCGCGGCAAAGTACAAGACGATCGAAGTGGAGAAGGAGCCCGGTGTGGCCGGCGGCAACTTCACCGTCGTCGCGGCCGAGGACGCGCAACAGATGTACGACGACTTCTACCGCTTCCTCTCCGCCTCGGGCATCGACAGCGTCAAGACGGACGCGCAGTTCTTCCTCGACATGCTGCTGCACGCGCCGGACCGCAGAGCACTGATCACCGAATATCAGGATGCGTGGACGCTGGCGCACCTGCGGCACTTCAGCTCGCGAGCCATCTCGTGCATGAGCCAGAGCCCGCAACTCCTCTTCCACTCCCAGCTCCCCACCAACAAACCTAGACTACTAGTCCGCAACTCCGACGACTTCTTCCCCGAAGTCGCGGCCAGCCACCCGTGGCACATCTTCTGCAACGCCCACAACAGCCTGCTCACCCAACACCTCAACGTCCTGCCCGACTGGGACATGTTCCAGACCTCGCACCCGTGGGCCGGCTTCCACGCCGCGGCGCGGTGCGTCAGCGGCGGACCCATCTACTTCACCGACGAGCCGGGCAAGCACGACATCCAGCTCATACGCCAGATGACAGCGCAGACGATCCGGGGCAAGACGGTGATCCTGCGCCCGCAGATGATTGGCAGGGCGATGGATCCGTATAACGCCTACGACTCCCAGGCTCTGCTCAAGATCGGCACGTACGTCGGCATGGCGCATACGGGGACGGGGATCTTGGGTGTGTTCAATGTCTCCGGCCGGCATGTTAGTGAGCTCATCCAGCTGTCTGATTTCCCGGGCACGGAGGGGGAGGGCGAATACATCATCGGCTCCTTCACATCAGGAGGGGTATTGTCGCAGCCTATGAGCCGGGGCGGTGGCGCGGACGCGATGACGGGCCTCGAGCTGAAGACGCAGGGGTGGGAGATTCTGGCCGCGTACCCGCTGCGCTCGTTCACGCTCCAAGCCCACGATGCCAACGCCAAGGCCGAGAAGAAGCCCGTGAGCGTCGCCGTCATGGGCCTAGTGGGCAAGATGACGGGCGCGGCGGCGGTGACGGGGTGCGATATGTATGTGGAGGCCAACGGACGGCTGCGGATCTGGGTGGGTTTGAAGGCGCTCGGCACGCTCGGTTTGTATGTCAGTGACCTGGACAGCAGCGGAGACAGTGCTGCCGGTGTAATTGAGGAGAGGGTCATGGTGACGATGGCGGGGCAGCCTATCGCGCAGCATTGCGTGAGGGCCAGTGCGGCGAGTGGGAAGGTGCTGGAGGTGGATGTGGAGAGGGCGTGGAGGGAGAGCGGGGCGCGGGCCGGGTGGGGGAATGAGGTTGGTGTTGAGGTGTTCGTCTCGGCGTGAGGGCGTGAGAGGCGGGCGAAAAGTCTGCTTTTTGGGGCGCGCATTGTAGAGGGAGGTGGTGACGTGGTGAGGCTGGAGGAGGTACCTACCTATGATGCATATGAGACGACACAAAGGTGCAGGGCTCTTGACGCGACCATTTTCTAGCTGATGCGTTTTCGATGTCGCTCTCGTGCCGGTTCCCATTCTTGCTCATCAGAGTCTATCTACTGCGCTACCTCCTACCGGCACCCGAAGAATCGATTGACTGGACGGAGTGTGTTTGCAGCGGCATCCGCTGATGTGTGCATGGCGCAGGTGCGGCGGCCGTGTCTTTCCGACCCGAAAGCGATATGCAAGGCGATGGAGTCCGCTGCATGCGACTCGGTCTTGGCCGGGCTTGGTAAACCCGAAACCTCACCTCCAATCGGCCTGTTACAACAACAATCTTTCAATTTTATTGATGGCGATCTTGTCTCCGGTTCCAATAAACACTCCGACCTGTTGGGCCCCCCCTCCCTCATCAGAGGTTCGTTCCCATCAACGTATAACCGCAGGATGTGACTTTATTCCTTCCCCAAGGAGGCTTGCTCCAGGTCAGCCCTTACTTGCGAGCAGTACATGTAGCATGAGGGTGCTTGCTCGTGCATCATGCGATGTGCTGTACGCACCCGAACCCCTTGGCGTGCATAGAGCGTGGAGCTGAGCTGCAATGCACGCGCCCATATCGAGCCAACATCAGTCGCACTGCGTGCATCCTATTTTGTTATCCACAATACCGTAGGCAGAGTGGCACCTCATCGTCACCAGCCAAGAGTGGTTGGCATGCACGGCATGGCCCGACAGCATCAAGAGGCACACTATAATACCATCTTCCTCCCTCTCTCTCTGACGCTTATGCAATAAGCCTCCAGCCATGTCGTTCTTCAAGAAGCTGACGAGCGAGTTCAACGAGCTGAAAGCGAAGTTTGCCGACGAGGATGTCAAGCCGGCCCAGGAGCATACAACACATGACGGCCAGCGTGGTCAAGCGGACGCTTACTATGGCCAACAGCAGCAGCAGTCAAGCCAACAGCAGCCGGGCCAACAGCAGCCGGGCCAACAGGCGTACGGAGCACCGCAACAACAGAGCCATGGCGGTCCACCTCCTGCTCATTCTCAATCGCCACCCGGCGCTCCGCAGTGTCCACCTGGCTGGTCCGCCCAATGGGACGGCACGCAGCAGCGATGGTACTACCTAGAGCAGGCGACGGGGCGCTCGAGCTGGGATCCGCCACAGGTGCAAGGCAGTGGGCCAGCTTACGGCGGTGCGCCCACGTATGGGAGTCCGCAGGGCTATCCGCCTCAGAATGCTGGGCAAGGCTATGCTGCTTACAACGGACAGCCCGGGCAGGGATCGCAGGCACCTTACGCTGCTCAGACAAAGGAGAAGGGCAAGAGCAATGCGATGCTGTATGGTGCTGGAGGGCTCGCGGCTGGAGCACTCGCAGGTGGTCTGATTGGTCATGAGCTTGGTGAGAAGCATTAGGAGGCCCTTTTACCGAACGCCAGATTGTATACTGACAGGCATGCACAGGCGAAGACGACAATGACGAGCAGCGTCGCGCTGCTGCGAGCGCTCCACAGCAAGGCTACGGCCAGCCGCAGCCTTACGGCGAGCCTGCCGGTCAGCAACAGTACTATGGTGATTCTTCAGCGCCGCCTGCTGAGGGAGCGCCGCCCGCGGTACTTCCTGCTACCGATGCGGACGGCGACAGCGTGTCTAGCTCCGACCGCGAGGAGGTACAAGAAGCGCGGGAGAATTATGAGGATGAGTTGGCAGAGGCTAGCCCGGGTTCAAGTGACGACGCAGAGGACGTTCAGGAGGCGAGGGAGGAGTACGAGGAGGCGTATGAGGAGACGTACGAGGAGTAAGATCCGCGGTCCCGGTGTGCCAAAATTCTCGCAAGTTAGCCTCAATATGGACGCAGACGGTGGGCTATGGGCAATCAAGTGCTGACGAGCAATCGCATGCTTCGCTGCTAGTAGGATCCTCCCCGTTACTGTAGCCTCGCATAACCTGCATTTAGTACCTACCCGCGGCTATAGAGGCTGTCGTGGCCAAAGCCCACATAACCCAGCCCGGTGCTCTTCGCCCACTGCCGCTTCTGGTCTTCAAGACCGGACAATGCGGACCTCATGTTCGCCTGCGGCTCCGTCTTCTGCGCCTCGCGCAGCTCTGCAAAAACGATGTGTCCCTCCAAGAGCTTTCCCCACGGCGACAGCTGCTTCGCATACGGGCTCGACCACAGTCTGCACTTTGCGTCGGCCCAGAGATCAGCGCTCAACTCACCGCTGCCGAACGCTGGCCTCTCCATCTCACGTCTCGAAGGTATCTCCCTGCCGTCCCACACGACATTACGTCCCTGATAGACTGGCTTGGCTTCTACAGCTGGCTTCTCCATCTCACGCGTTGACGATGTAGTTCCGCCTTGGCGCCTCGTGTCACCGCCGATGAAGAACATCCATGATCCTACTGGCACCTCGGGACCCGCCCGCCAGTCGTCGCCCACCTGCTCGCACAACCAGCGCATCTCTTGTTCAACCACCCAATCAAACCCGCTGTGGGCGTTGAGTTCGTCCACCAGTTTGGCGTGCGCCCTTTCGGCTGACTTCCCGGCTGCTTCCTCTGCCAATTTCTTGGTTGCGTCGGTGGCGCACTCCGTAGCCAGACCTTTGGCTAACGTCTCAGCCAGCTGCACGGCTTTGGCACGGCGTCGATACGCAGCGGCTTGCGACGGTGTTCTCTTCCACGCCGCCGCCGCTTCATCCCGGTCATGCTCGCTTAGTCGGTTTGGCTTCAGTTTGGTTGTGATCGGCGGTCTCTGAAAGGCTGCAGCTCGGTGAAGAACATGCTCGTTCCGCAGGCGGGCATCAAGCGGATGGTAGGCCGAGCGAACGAAGGGGCAAAGCGCACAGCCGCGCTTCTGGCATGGGACATGATGCCTAGTTGAGCCGCGCTGGGTCTCGTTGCGTTCTGTCGATATACGCTCTCGTGCGACCTCGCCTTCCTCCAGGTCAGAGACAGAGCTTGCGGTGCTAGGTTGGTTTCGGCGCTCGCGGACCGGCATCCGAGTCATCTCGTCAGGTAGATTGTATGCCTGCATGTTTTGGCGCTTCGGTGGTGGCGAACCTGCTGGCGATTGCGACCTCGCGCGTTTGGTGCCCGTCATCCTGATGCAGGAGACCTCTTGACCGTCCGACGTCGAGAGTGGAGCACTGTATATTTGTAGCACAGACAGACGACGCAGGATGAAACGCGTGTTAGCGCCGAGAAAGGGGTTTTGTGTCATCGTGCGCAGCACTCTTCCATTCACCATCAAAGTTAACGTACGAACTCGAGATCTAGGGGGAGAGACTCTCTTGTCAAGTAGTTCGCGAACCGTGGACCACTAACCAGCTACATCATGACAATGTGGCCTATATACATTGCAGAAACTCTTTATTGCCTTCGCACGCTTCAGTGGCGCCGATTCTGAGTGCAGTACCCTTTGCTCTGTCTTTCAGCGGATCGGCCGGTGCTCCTACTGCTCTGTCACATTAGCCAGGCGCTTCCACATTTCACACCTGCCCAGTTGCGCGCTAGGCACCTCCTCCATCCTGCTCGCGTTCGTCTGTATGACCAGCCGCTGGACGTCGCTCGCACCGGCACCATAGGTAGCGTTCTCCGCGGCCCATGGCGCCCAGTAGGGTGCAGAAGGATCTTTATGAGTGTTAGGGTCAAGCGATACGATGAAGCTGATCCAGTAGCTCATCACAACCGGTACAATGGGTGCATTGTACGTCTCGTAGCTGCAGCCGTCACAAGCTCCGGTGTTGTTCACGCCCCAAATCGTTGGCTTCTCCGAGACATGCGGCACCCCAAGGCCTGCCGCTACAGTAGGCAGGTCTTGCACGTTGTACCGATAGTTCCAGACTTTGGCGGGAGAGTTGTATGTCGAAAGGGAGTTGCTCATCTCGATGCCGGGACAAATTAGGGTGTTTTCACCGTAGGCTGTTTCCGTTGCCGCGAAGTATGCCGCATGGACTGGGAAGCTGCCAAAGCCGTCTTCGGGGTATGTGACGTTGATCTCCTGCAAGTCGGCGTCGGACAGCTTAGGAAAGTTGTCCTTGAAGAAGGTGAGGAACTGTGTAGAGTTGGTGGCGTTGGGCACGAAGCCTGTGCCCTCGTCCGTGTCGTCCCCTATGAGCACCGGAACTGGCACAAGCTTGCCTTGCTCGAAGAGATTGTACAGATAGTCCGTGTGGAAATCGCCATCAACCACTGGGAGGAAGTACCAATAAGGTACGCCACTGGCACCAGGAAAGGGCTGCGCGAAGTCGGCTGACTGCAGGGTTACGGTGTCTTTGCTCCGCAGGCACGCGAGGACGTCACCATTGGGTGCCTCTGCGGCGGAGCAGCTAACGTTGGCTGCGAACCGGTCGTATTGAAATTCCATCTCGGGGACGGTGCGTTGCGTGGGCCAGAAGGAGGATTCAGCCATTCCGCCTACGAAGAGGTGATCGTCACGGCCTCCGTAGGCCGTCATGTGCATAGCTACGGACCCAGCACCCGCAGAGTCGCCATGGATGACGACATGCTCTCGATCGCCACCAAACTGCAGTGCTGTCAGTGGCCGCACAAGGACTCCCAAGAGCCCGGAACTTGATAGACTTACAAGATGAATATACTTTTGTACCCAGTGCAACGCGCTGCATGAGCTGTTAGTGCACGTGCTGGTCCATAGTTGACGGCATTGATTGCCTACAATCTCTGATCAAGCAAGCCAACATTCAGGTCGCCATTCTCCCGAATCTGCTCGCTCGCAAGGAAGCCAAAAGCACCGACCCTGTAATTTATCTGCACAACTACCATCGAGTGGTTTGACTTCACGACAACCTCGGTAGCATTGAAGTTTTGGTCCGAATCGGCCGCATAACCGCCGCCTTGGATAAAGAACCAGACCGGTAGCTTGCTGTCCGTCGTCGCATTGGCCGGCGTGAAGATGTCCAGATATAAGCAGTCCTCGTTCACGCTACTACTCTCAGTCTCGATCCAATAACCCAAGCAGGTTGCACCGAACTGCGTGGCTGGCAAGATCTCGCTGTTGTTGACGGGAGCTTCCTGAGGTGCTCGCCAGCGAAGGTCACCTGTGGGAGGGGCTGCGAAACGCATCCCGAGCCATTGTTTGACGCCCGCACCCTCGAGGTCAGTTCCGTTGTACCTGGAGTATCCAAGATCGACTACCGTGGAGATGGGCTGGCCTTTGCCCTTGCCATTGGCATATGGGGGTCTACGCGCACGTGTGCTGTCTGGCCTGCTAGGTTGGGTAGGAGCAGAGGTCGCGAGTGTGGCCAACAAGAAGACAGCGAACGTGGCTTCTATGAGTTTGATCATGTTGATATCGTAGCTGAGGCTGCGTCGCTTGCAGAGAATGAGGTCGCAGGGAGAGAGCTACCCTGGTGCAGGTGGGAAATCTCACATCATATACTGCCGCATTCCCCTCTTTGCAATGATGGCCTTGGTGACAGGTGTCCGAGGTGTCGTCAAACTTTGCCACGTGCTAGCAAGAGCCTAGAGGCTACAAGTCGAGCGGATAGCATCACGGCGTGACCATGCGCGGCACCTTCACATATCCGAGGCCCTCAACCAGCTAATACAAGCGATTGCGATTTTTGGTTATTGGATAGATTCAGTGAAGCACCCAAGTCCATCTCCGCAACGATGGCCTCTTCCGATGACGAGGGTAGTATGATCCTGCAGCATCTCCGCATAATATCTGGTTAGTCGTCTGCAGACTGCAGTCTGCAGGACCACACGACCACGGAGAAACTCCGCATACTCCGCTTTTTCGGCAAGTCCTCTAGGTTTACCCGACAGGAAAGTTCGACAGGATTGTGGAAGAACGCTCGTATGAATGTAAGATGCTTTCGGTACTCTGATACGAAGTGGTCGGGTATTACTCCATAGATCTAGCGCCGAGACATTAGAGCCCGGAGTGCGCACCGACAACGCCAGACAAAACTCCATCGAGGTCATGCAGAACAAAGAGGCGCTAAATCGCAGAGACATAAGCACAAATGCCGAGTTGTAACGCCGTCCCACAACATTGTCCAAGAACCCATCCCACTTCTCTATGCACCAGCAGGGTAGACCTTGGGAACAGCAGGCGGCTCGTAGTAGGGCGCAAGTCCCTGCCATGTCCACGGCTTGCCATCTGCTTCATGTACAATGTCCCACTTGTCCTCTGCCTTGTCCTTAAGCGTGTATCCCGCGTCGGGGCTGGCTTCCATGATGAACTGCCGCTTCTCTTCGGTGCGGACAGTGATGTCGACTGGGAAAGGCTTCGACATCGTAATGACGTAAGGGTTGACTTCGTACCAAGGCAGCGGCTGGAGACCTTCCTTTGGCTTGATGTCGAAAGACCAGGCGAGCGCGCCGAAGAGCGTGCACAACTCCATGTTCGTGAGGTCTACACCGGGACATGATCGGTTGCCGTAGCCAAAAGCGATGTGGCCGCGGAGGTTGGGGAATTCGGTCAAGGGCTCCTTGTAGGTTGGGTATGCTGGGTCAAGCCACCGCTCCGGAATGAATTCTTCGCCCTTCGGGTATTTGCTCTCCTCTCGGCTGATCAGGCTGCGAAGTATGTTAGCCTGGCTCTGGGACTCGGAAGGATGTCAAGGTGGACTTACTAGTGATTCGCGTGGAGCATGGTACCCTTGCGGATGAGGTAGCCGTCGTAGACATCATCTTCAAGCGCTTCATGTGGCACGCCGAGTGGGGTAGACTGTCGCCAGCGTAGAACCTCCGACACAGTCGCACGGAGTCTTGGAAGATTTGGCATATCCTCGACGACAGGTACCCGATTGCCACAGACGCGATCGATCTCCTCCTGGAGCTTTGGTAGCCAAGACGGGTAATGACAGATTGCAAGGAAGAAGGCGTGCAGAGGTCCACCGATGGTAGCGATGGCCACAAATGAGCTGGACCCGATGGCGAAAGCCGCTTCGTGATGATCAAGCTCGCATGCGCTGACAGCCTTTTCGTTCTCGAACCACAGCTTGCTCCAGCACTCCTCCGGAAGATCTCCAGCGTCCATACGGGCCTTGACGTCGTCCAGTGCCTCGTAGAAAGCGTCCTGCATGTCCTGCTTCCGCTTGACCTCAGCTTTCTTCCATGGCGAGATGGCCGCTGGGAGATGCTGCAGGAACGTCAATTTGTTGATGATCGGGCCATCCGGGGACACGGCCTTGAGGAGATCAGGCACGATGGTCAGGAGCTTCTTCCCGTGTTCTGGGTCGCCCCATGCAATGCTGCCGATCGTACGGGCGCAGTGAGTGATCATGTGTTCGGACCACCTATCCGGGGTCTCTACCAAGCGGCGAAGGGTCCTCATGTTCTCTACTACCGGCCAGCCGTAGAATGCCTTGGGTGTGGACTGCCTCATGATCGTATGGATGAAGTTCTTGTGTCGTACGAAGTCTTTGCTGAAGCCAGAGAGCGGCAAGATCTCGCAGTCCTCCTTGACACCAAGCGCGGCGGGAAGCGCGTTCCGGTCACAGTAGATCTTCTGTCGCTTGACGAAAAGGTCACGGGCAACCTTGTCGGTCTCGATCCAGGCGTGTGTGGTTCCCATAACTTTCCATTCATATATCGGGCCATGTTTCTTGTGCAGCGCGCCGAAGTGAAACGCTGCCTCTATTCCCGGGCCCGGGACATCCCAGAATCGGCCAGCCCAGGGAAGACCTTTGAAATTCATTAGTTGTGCTCATCGAATGATACCCAGGGTTGACATACCTGGTAGCCGTGGTAGTGGCTTGACGCCAGCAGGGAGCTTTCGTCCTCCTCTGAAGACTTGGGCTAGCAAAAAAAATATGAGGAGAGAGATGCCGACGGTAAGTTTGGGACTTTGAAACAGAACGGAACCAGTAAGCATGGATGCGTCGAGCGTCGGAGAGTCGGAGAACGAAGCATTGCCGGCGGGGAAGACGCTGCCAGCCTCGAATGACTGTATAGACTCGGCCATACTCGTCGACGTTGCTAGGAGTTGGTAGAGGTGTGGTGTGAGTGAGTGTAAGTGGCGAATGGAAGAAACAACAGGAAACACGAGGAGAAGTATGTAGGGATGTCCAGATCTAATACAACCTCAGCCCCACAGAAACAACTAATCTTGGATGATCCTTTTCTGGGTTAGGGTTTCGCCGTAGACCGCAGAACAAGCGAGGCAGGGCTCGTAAGCGTGAGACGCCAGGATGTATTTAGCAGCAACGGGAGACACGGAACCTTACTTCTCGCACAGGCTCTGCGGCTGGGCAGAGGGGCAGGGGCCGCAGCCACCGCAGACTTCCTGTCCGGAACATCATTAGCTTGTTGCCGTGGAGAGATAGCTGTTTGCTGCGCGCATGGTACTGCTTACTCCTTCCATCCCAGTGCTCATCTCCAGTTCTTCTGGCTGTATAGATATATATAGAAACATGCGTCAGCCCGACTTTCATCATCAGGCTTTCAGCACAGTGGCTGACGCGCTTGCCCCACATCCAAAGGAAAAACGAATCGGGACCAGCTTGGTCCGCCATCCGAGACTGACGAGTTGGGATGCCGCATGACCGAAACACTGCAACTGCGACAACAAGCGTTTTGGCGCCAGGCGGTCGGTGGGGGAGCCGGGTGCGCAGATTCCGCATGACTATCGGATCGTTCTGAGCGGCGGTGGCCCATATCGGGATTCGGCACCCGCTCGCGCAAGGCGATCGATCGACCCCCTCATTATTCATACCCCTAGTCCAGGCACCCGATATAACACACCAGCGTTCTCCGCGCAAGCGCAGACCATGTCGCTAAAACCTGGACCAGTCATATTGTCACCAGAACTTAGAATTCAGAAGGCTGAGCGCCTGAGGCCTCCCACTACTGCGTCCAGCCACTGGGAACAGGGCCACATCGTGACATGGCAGGCACCTGTAGTTAGCCGCTCCTGGGCGCTGCACACAGTGCAATCCCCAACGACGTTCACGGTCCCGGACCCACGAGGATTCACACGTGTTCTTCTATCAGATGGGCGCTATCAGGCAGCATCTGCAAAGATTGCGCAGTCGAGCTGACGGCTTGCAAGTCGTCCCTCATCATTGGTATAAACTGGATCTTGACCCACAGGTGATCTAGCGACCGTTGCAGTAGCCTATCGGAGACTATGACATAGTCAGACGGAGACAAAGGTCCCCCGCCACGCGCCCAAAGGCCCGAGTATCAGGTCACTACTACTTCCAGAGTTTTTGACCCTAGATACCCGACTTCAAACAGCCCGCCACCCTCGTGAATCTCACGTTATGGGTCGGGTATCATGGGATCGCAAGCACGAACGTGGCGAGTAAATTCAATACCAGCTTATGTCATCCCTTGTGGCATTTGCGTCACCTCCGTCCGAACAGCCGTGAACTACTTTTCGTCTGCGTCATGGCTCATACAAGACGAAATCAGCAAGCTTGGGTCGGAAATCCATAATACAATGCTACTTTCTAGCAGAGTAACACCCTTGAAACACCGTACCCAACGCCATATTGTTCACTCGCCAACCTCAATCTCACCGTGCCCGGGACCTTGCACAGGGGCAGTGCCCGACAACTACCCAAGCTCAGGCAGCCTTTCACCGGAACAGGGACGGCGGAGGAAACGCTTGCGGCTTGAGACTGGGTTTTCACCATCTCGCAGAGACCACCGAGCTCGCCTTCCTCAAGAATGTCTACGGAGGTTTGCTGCTCTCGGCTGATGGCTTACTTACATTTGTCCTCGCGACCAGCTTTCCTGATGTTGCAGACTCGAATCCTGGATTCGCGCGTCTCCTGCAAGGCCTCGCCTTCTCGATAGGCTTGATTGTAGTCTACTTCTCAGGGGCCGAACTGTAGGTTGCCCTTCTGCGAAGGCGTTAATCGGCAACTTCATAAGCGCTTTCTCCTGGGCGGCACTCCCATCCTACTTCAAGGAAGCCGTCACGGAGGACCTCTGGGCGGAGCCGCATCATCGAACAAGTCGACAGCGACATCACGGACCAACAGTGGCATGTCATCTTCCTTCGCTCCATCGGCTGTGGGGTTTTGGTTACCATCGCTATACTGCTAGGCCCACACAGAACCGTGATGGCATCTCGAAGGCTTTGGGTCTGCAGGTGCCCTTTTTCATCAGCACAACGGCCAAGCTTCCGCACACAGTCGAGTACATGTACCTCGGCTGCACCGGTATGTTACTCGGAGTGAGGCTCACAGTAGTGGGCATGTTTTTATGGAAGTGCATGCTACCAATCATTCTGGGCAATTCCGTTGGAGGCATTGTTACGGGAGTCTCCAACTAGTTAAGCGAGCTGATGACAAGCACAGAAGTCAGAACAGGCAGTGGTTGCCCACAGATGGAGAGCTGTAGCCTTCCCATCTTGATTATGTATATGTTTATGCCGTGCCAAGATTCAAACGCCTTCCGCACCTCCAGAGACCCCTGAAACCATACCACCACCATGCCCGACCATCTTGGATCCACGATCTTTCCGCATAGACATGCGTCACCTAGTTGATCAGACCGGCCTCGACATCGCCAGGCGCCGGCGACACTCCCCTCCACTTCTCTAGCATCATATACTCCCCAGCACGGCCCATTGGAGCCTGCCCTTGCTTCTTCAACGTCTTCCGCTCCTTTCGCTTCGGCATATTTGAGGCCTTGCCCGGCATCATCATGCCAGGGTGGAAGATGTTGAACAGCGCCAGAGCGATGAGCATCAACGACGAGTCGAAAACGTACTGGTAGACTTCGTGCTGCGGAATGGAGGACGTAATACCGCTGCTGTACTCGATGAGCCGGAAGATGATGCGGCCCGTGATCAAGAAGACGATGATGTACTCGACGTAGAGCAAGCGGAAGGCAGTCTTGCGTTGCGGACTCAGCGGCTGCTGGCGGAGATGCATGTGCAAACGGATGGCGAGCCCGAGGAATATGAAGAGGCAGAGCTGCTGGAATCCTATGCCACCCATATAGATGTGGACTGGGAAACAACACGGTCAGCGGAAGCAGGACTGTCGAAGTGGACTGTACTTACTCCCCATCATGGCAGTTTTCTCGCTAACGTTCGTACCACTGGCGATGGCCGCGCCACCTAGCTGGGCAAGGAACGCGCAGACGTCGAGCAGGACGAAGATGAGACCGAAGTGCCAGGCCTTGACCTTGGCAACGGAGCCGGTTGATGTGAAGTTAAAGACCATTCGGCCCATGACCATGTAGGCATACGCATTGGTCCAGACAGGTGCAATCTATCCAAGGGTCAGCCCATCATCGCCCTTCAAAGACTTTGCCCTGCGGCTTCCAAGATGATCAGGGACGTACCATCATCAGGATGAACCAGAGAGAGTACACGCTCGAGTTTGTGACCTGTCTGATCGAGATGGTCCGCAGTACATAGGCCGCCGTCTGGAGACCGCCGCTGAAGCAGATGACCCAGCTATACGGCTTTCGCGTCCAGAACATCTGGATGATGTGGGCAACGGTTGTGATGCCGAACAGAACAGCGTACAAATATGCGGCAGGTAGGCTCGGGCACATCGTTGGCCATTGTGTATTCGGGTCCGTGATCGCTGGACATTGTGGTGCCATCGTGCTATTGGGATAGGTTGAGAGGAGGATGGACGGATGCTGTGTCAAGGCGAAGTATTGCAGGCGCTGGAAGCTGTGCTGTGCGAGTTGGGGATGGTATACGATTATGGGAGACGGACAAGACTGACGAGAGACCTGGGCTTTATACATCATACTACTCCGAACTGTCAACGCAACGAGCACGCACAGCCCTGGCTCATGGTATCAATGGAGATGCCAGGCTCCAGTGCACAAGATAAGATACAGCATACGCACGCGCAGCGCCATGTATTGAATCAGTCATACAGCACGGAGACTTGGTAGTGTGCATTTGACAAGGACTTGGTCGACAGGTACGTGATGAAGAACGCGAGAGACACCAATGCCGCCCATGCCCTCGCCAGTTTCAAAGAAGGAGGAGTAGTTTCCCCAGAATCCTCCTTCGGCGGAACTGAGCACCCGAGCCTACCGACGGTCTGATTGGTTCCGTCGCATATTCAACCCCACAAGGCTGAGCTGGAGAAGGCTGCAGTCTTTTCGACTGCATCCGCATTGACATGGTCGCCGTCCATCATACTCCATCCCCAAAACTCGTTGTGCAGTAATACCTTCACGTCCGTCATCGTCTCGACCGGTGATGTCCAAGGCTACCAATGGCTGGCGATGCCTGCAATGGTGCGGGTCAGGGCCAGGCAGCTGCGCCACTAGTGCTGGACCGTCTAAAACAACCCGTTCCTAAGTACCAAAACAACTCCCCTGTGATCATGACTTTTCTTTCTGGTAAACACGTCTTGTTGTGATCTTGTCGTTCGCAATGCAGGTAGCTGGCGAAGCCTGTGAGCGTTTCTTCTCCATCGACGAGCTCGTCACCCTCTTCCTGCATCAAGCCCCAACGCTTGTCCTAGTCAACTGCCAAGGTGTCTGCACTCTCTGGAATTCCATCATCACACAATCGCCCATACTGCAGGAAAGGCTCTTCTTTCTGCCATCGTCTAGCAATACGCGGACACGGGAGGACGAAGTCGACCACGGCGCCGAGTCTCCAAGTCCTCAGCAGTCAGACGTTGGGTCTGCAGCTTCGGGCTCCGACAGCCCTGATCAACCAGAGGCTTTATCAGCAGTATCACTGCGCCAGCGGTTACGGACGCTTGCCGAGCGCTCGGGTGGCCCTTCCGATCGCGGTTTTCCGTATCTGAACCCAATGCTATCGACACTGTTCGCGCCAATCCTCGCCTCTCACAGCCTAGGAAACAGTACCTGGTGCGATCACAACCAGCTCAGCAATCTTCCTTGGGCAAAGACCGGTACGCGGCTCGACTCCCCAGCCCGTCAGGCCTTCGCCCGCGAAGAAGCGTCGTGGCGGCACATGCTCGTTTCGCAACCGCCCATTTTGCGCCTCGACTGGTGGCATGAATGGACCACTGTAGACAACCGCTGGAGTGGCTGGGGTCATCAAGATTATGGACGACCTGGAAATGGTGATGCTCCCATTACGCTTGGCATGCTGTGGGACCTGGTAGAGTCTCGCCTTCGCCGCGGTTGCGCAACTCAAATCCATTACTTCACGGAAGGCAAAGCACCGGCCGACGACTCGACAGCAATCGAGGAGGAGAAGCAGTGGGCGTCTGGTGGAGATAACCAGCACCACGGGTTCACCCCTGCGGTCCCACGCATCAAGCTTATGACCCGGCAGACGTGGAACCAAGTGCCGCGGCAGGTGAGGTTTGACCAGAGTACGTACCGATGGGAGGGTAGGTCGATGAGCACACGTCTTTTCCGGCAAGATCACGGCGGCGACGGCTTCAACGCACTCCGGCAAGACTGTCATGCGGACCATTCCGCCGAGCGCTGGTCACGTAGCGAGGGCTTCAGGTGGGCAGAGATACACGGCGAAAGTAGCTCAGGCGCAAATGAAGATTGGAGTGGAGTACGTCGCTGGTGAAAGAGGCATCTTGCATGGCTCCATCAACATTGTGGTGTATGTAAAACTTCTATACACATTCGGATGCTGCCGCGCGCCAGCCCGCTTAAACACCGCCGAAGATTATATGTAAACCAGCCAATTCTATCTCTTCTCCACCAAGAAAATGTGCAGCGCAGCATAACCCAGCACCAAGAACACACCACAGAAGACGGCTAGGCCGACCGCGTCCCGCCAGAGTGCAAGCACGTCAAAGCCAAATGTTGATAGGATTGCCGAGCCAGGGACTTCAATATTGAGGCCGTACTGCTCGTCGATGAGCGAGAGGTAGCGGACCTCATTGACGATAAGCCCTTCAAAACCATAGTGGAAGATGGAGAGCTATGGCCACACGTCAGCTATATCCGGCCCATAGTGGAGTGAAAGAGGTGACTTACTCTCTGCAGCCAGATGACCGGCTTCGGTATCGTGTTATGGTTAAGCAGGAACCCTCCAAACAGCAAGCTGAACAGCATCACCAAAATTCCGAGCAGGTTGGCGACGCCCTGGTTCCGGATACAGATGCCAATGAACAAGCATATTGCTGCAGCGGCCAAGTTGAAGAGCACGATGAAAAGGATGTACTTCCAAAACTCCGCCCAGGCGGGTACCAGACCGGTCATGGGGTACATGATTGCACCCATAATAAGCGGCGGGACGAGCCGCAGGGGAACGATGTCGAAAATGACCTTGGCGAGGTAGTAGGAGACAGGGTGGTAGTAGCCCTTCGCTCTCTCGCGCACGAAAAGTAAACGTTCAGGCGCGAAAACCGTCAGGCTCGTGAGCGTGCTGAAGCCGAAGAGTGCAAGCAGGAAGAAGAAGAAGCCCAGCCGGTTCTGGAAGCCCGACAAATCGTCAGAGAGGCCGTAGAACAGGAAGCCGACAAAGACAGCCAGCACGATGGCGATGGCGTAGTGTGTGAGCATCAGCATGGGGTTGCGGTAGATGTTGCGCCAGGTGCGGCGGGAGAGGATGACGAACTGAGTCGGGATCCACGGCTTGCGGTAGCCCTTCAGCCGGCCGTTAGTCTTGCCGTTGGAGCCTACCGAATGCCCGTTGGCGTCTGAGGCGCTGGAGGCGGCGTTGTGGATGTCGTCGCGAAGGGTGGCCGCTACTTCAGAGTCATCGTAGGATGAGACCAAGAGATCCAAGTTGGTGCCGGTGGAGCCCGGCGCTGCAGGCGGAAGGCCATGCGGATCGTCCAGGATTTGCGGTGGAGGCTGGCCTTGCTGCTTAGCGAGCTTCACCCACTGCTGTCGCTCATCATCCCCGAGCACACTGTCGCCCTCGCTTCGCACGCTCGCTGAGGTCTGGTTTGTACCATTTTCAGTGGTGTTCTTGCGAGAATACAGCTGACGATCCTGCTGCTGCCGAATGCTCGCTTTCCGCTTGTTCCTCGGCCTAAGCAGACCCTCGCCGCCGCCGGAGCCGATGGAGTTCTCCCTGCTGACATTGCGGATGCTCGCTATGCTCTTGACGGCCATCGTCGAACTGGCTCTGGTCATCCGGCCCTCGCCGTCTGTCCCATTGAGACCTTCGACCTCGAGTTCAGCGTCAGGATCTCGTGGTGCGCCGGCATGCATAGTAAGGTCGACAAGGTAATCCGCGATATTGAAACCGGGTGGGCAGGCGTAGCCAATACTGTCGAAGTAGCTCTGGCACTTGTCGAATGGTCCCGAGTAGACCGTCCGTCCTTGCGCAAGAAGGATGAGCTGGTCGAAGAGAGCGACGATGTTGGAGCGCGGCTGGTGGATAGTGAAGACAACAGTGCGATTGTAAGACTTGACTAGCGTCACGAGGCACTCGATCACGTTGAACGCGTTATACGCATCCAGTCCAGATGTCGGCTCGTCCAGGAAGAGAATGCTAGGCGACGTCACCAGCTCACAAGCAATGCCTACTCTTCGCTTCTCGCCGCCAGAGATGCCGCGGCCGCTGCCTTCTTCCGAGCCGATGATCTGGTGCCTGATGTGGTAGATACCAAGCTGCCTTTCGACGTCCTCCACCTTCTGGGTCTTCGCCGCAACGCTCATCTCTCTCGGCAATCTCAGCAACGCCGAGTCAAGGATCGTCTCGTGAACAGTCAAAGTAGGCAGCATAGTGTCTTCTTGATCCACAAAACCTATGACACTTCTGTATTCGTCGTCTGCAACCTTCTCACCATTGAGCCAGAAATTGCCATTGACAACGCCACGCTTCTTCTTCCGTGCCACGATATCAAGGAAGGACGTCTTGCCCGCGCCTGATGCGCCCATGATGGCCAGGAGCTCGCCTGGGTGCACAGAGCCAGTGACGCCGGATAGAATCTGCTTGCCCTTAAGGTTGTACATGACATCCTCGAAGTAAAGCGATGCCGGCTTGTGGTCAGCCAGTAGCTTGGCATTCTCCTCCTCTTCATCGTCGCCTAGGTGGATCGGCCCATACCGCCTCGCGCTCCGTCGGCTGAGAAAGAAGATCAAGAGAATGACAGCCACTACGAACAGCGCGCAGCCAGCGATTACACCTGCAATGACCGGCGTATTGATCTTCTTGATTGGTCGCTCGTAGCCAGGCACCTCTGTCTTGTACAGGCACTCTCCGCTACTACACGAGAGTGTGATAGTCTCATCGCCGAAAACACTCGAGATGAGGCCATTCATAGCAGGCTCGGAGAACTTGCTCCCGTCCTCCTTGGACCCACCCTCGGTATGCTGCGAGCTGAAGGTCGCCGGGCCCTTGATCTCCTGATCGAGGAAATCAGTGATGTCGATACTGTTCTCCGCTCCACACAACATGCGCCCAGGTATGCATTTACAGTTGATGTTCTCACACCTGTAGCTCGTGATGTTCTTGTTCTCGGTCGCCTCAGCCTTCCACGCACAGGTATCCAGCGCGCAGTAGAAGCTCTCTTTCTGGTCCACCCAGAACTGGAAGTTGCACTCCTCCTTTGCCGCGTTACAGCTGAATGTGGCCTGCGGCTTCTGAGTCTTCAATTGTTGCAAGATCTTAGGGTTCGTGATGTCGCACATTTGATAGTTTTCATTGACCACCACGCCTTCCCTGTAGCAGACCGCGTCCTCCTCCTGTCCGGGAGGCATGAAGGGAGCGCATGCGGCGTCGGTCTTGCAGACATTGCAGTTGATGCCCTCCCATCCCTCATTACACTCGCATTGCGCGCCTTGTCTGGGCAACCTATCCTTGCCCTCTGCTAAAGAGCCGCATGTAGGCGCGCTGCAGTCTTCGCCCCCGAACCCCGGCGGACACGAGCACTTCCCGCTACTCTTGGTACAGTTGGCGTACTGCAAACAAACAAAGTCGTCGAGGTTGCAATTGAAGCAGGGCGGGCAGTCTTCGGGTCGCTTCTCGTAGAGGCTGAAGGGATTCGCTTGGGCGAGTAGGTCGTCGTTGGTGGTGTAGTATTGATTGGTCTGGTGTCCAGCTCTGACTGTCCAGGGCAGCGACAGCAACGCCGCGAGCGACGCTGCGTATACTGGTCGCCACATTGGTGAGCTTCGCTATCTATCTCCCAGGCGGCAGGGAAACGAAACAGCTGCTACGTTGTAGCTTGGGGAATGGGTCGCAGCGTTTGTATGAGCACGATGGCGCGAACATGAGGAGATATGCAGCAACAGGATAAGGACAGTCGCGTTCTGTAACGCACGTCGTGTCCTACAGATGTCTCCGTGTCTTGTGATGTGCCGCCTACTCATCATCTATCTCGGCCGGAGCCAGAGCTTCCCGAAACGGCAGTCCGCGTTTCCCGCCACCTTCGCGGCGACGCCTGCCGAAGCCCTCGCTGCCGAGTGACATCTGCACGCCATCGCACGTGGGCATGAATGATGAAACACCATATCCGCCTTCTGCGAATACCGATTACCAGGTACCTACAGGCACTATTGTAACCCGACCGTGGCCTTCATGTAGCTTGATTCGGCAGCCGCGGGCGTCCGAGTACGCCCACGCTCTACATGAGCATGCCGGCTTCGGCCTAATGGCAGAGAGTGGGACTGCGGAGTAGCAAAGTAGTGGTGAAAGAAGACCTCTATCTCCTCTGTCTTTCGCTTCCATCTTCCGTCTCAGCGCGAAGCCCCTAGTACGCAATCACGCTGCCTTACTACCACCCTTTCCGGCCATTGACATGTCTCCGCCACCACCTTTCGCTGTCGAGCAGGTAGGTACGTCGCAAAAGCTGTCCTTAAAGCCTTGTGCCCTTGACAATCTACCTTGCATATACCAGTACTGACAACCCTCGAAGTGGATGGACAAGTACGAGACAACAGCCAAGTATAACATAGCCGAAACCTGCTGTGCCAGCGTGTCCATCGAAGAGCTTGCCTCTCTCTGCGAATCCAAAACGAACGCCACCTCCATCCTCGACCTATCTGCTGTCCAACACTACGGCGAGATCCGCGGCAGCACACCTTTGCGCGCTAACCTGAGCCGGCTGTACTCTAGCAAGGGAGGCTCTCCGCTAGCACCAGACAATGTACTGATAACGCCGGGAGCCATCGCCGCCAACTTCATCGTCTTCTATGCGCTGATCAAGCCTGGTGACCATGTGGTGTGCCACTATCCAACGTATCAGCAGCTGTACACCGTCCCGGCTACTTTGGGTGCGGAAGTGGATCTCTGGAGGTCGAAAGCGGAGAACAAGTGGCTGCCGGACTTCGATGAGCTCAAGGCGATGGTGAAGGAGAACACGAGGCTCATCGTTCTGAAGTGAGTGCTGCCTCTTGTCTCCGTCTTGCACAGATGATGATGGTCAAAACAGCAATCCACAGAATCCGACCGGACAGGTGCTGCCAAAGTCATTGCTACTCAATATCGTCGAGTTTGCGGAGAGCAAGAACATCACCGTGCTTTCCGATGAGGTCTACCGCCCACTGTTCCACGGCATATCGCCAGTAAACGTCGACTTCCCACCCTCGACGCTGTCTCTGGGCTACAAAAACACCATCGTGACTGGCAGCATGTCCAAAGCATATTCCCTTGCCGGCATCCGTGTGGGCTGGATCGCGAGTCGAAACTCTGACATTATCGAGCAGTGCGCAGTCGCCAGGGACTACACCACGATCTCGGTATCCCAGCTCGATCAGTAAGCAAACCAGAGGATATACTATATATCTCAGGCATCTAATGGGTTCTAACCTCCGCTTTCAGGCAGGTTGCAGCTTTTGCGCTGTCGCCTGATGTGATACACAGCCTGCTTGGCCGCAATATCCAGCTGGCGAAGGCGAACCTTGAGCTTCTCGAGCGGTTCATCATCAAGCACGACGAATACTGCTCCTGGACGAAGCCGGTTGCAGGGACCACAGCATTCGTCAAGTTCGAGCGAGACGGCAAACCGATAGACGCGGAGGCGTTCTGCAAGGCGTTGCAGGACAAGACAGGCGTGATGCTTCTACCGGGTAATCACGGATTTGGCGCGGAGTTCAAAGGCTACGTGCGGATAGGCTACGTCAACCGGACGGACATTGTGAAAGAGGGGTTGGAAGAGCTGAGGAAGTTCATGCGGAAGGAGTATGATGATCTACCACTTTCTGAATGAAAGCACGCTGTAAGAAGCGGTCAACAGCAATCAGCTTTCCACGCCGTGAACATCGACTGCACAAGACTGCCAAGCCGCGCAAGCGGCAGTTGCAGAGACTGGCAGAACTCAAGCGCCCCACGAAATACTCCGACCGCTCTGCACCGTGATTGGAACATAGAGCCCGACGCATGTTGGAGCCGCTTAGGATTCCTTCGTGATCTTGACAAACATCTCTGCCTGGGTGCAGGTGTCGCCAGCAAGCGAAGTGGTGTTAGCGACGTTGGTGTCTTCTGTGCCGTACGCGATTGCGCTGTTGTACGGGACAGGACCGAGGCTGCAAGTAGTCAGTACTGGAGATCATCAAATGTCGAAGAGCGAGAGATCAGATTTACCAGTCATCGACAAAGCTTCTCTCGATAATCAAGCTGCTGCCGGCATAGATGAATCGGACCTCGTTGCTGCCGCAGTCGTAGTATGTAGCAGGATCGATCGGTGATCTGCTGGAGCCTTTGGGTAGGTAGCGGGAGCAGTCGGTCTCTAGCTCAAGGCCGTCGTTCACATCGCAGAAGTGGAAGCTGACGTAGCTGCCGTTGTAACCGGGCGCCGCGTCGAAGGCAGTGAGGTTCGAGATTGTCCATGGCGTTTGCTCGATCAGTGCGTGACACGTGGTAGTGGTAGCGGATGCGGCGTTGGTGGGAGTAGGAGCAGCCAGAGCGATGCTCAGGAGAGCGAGGATGGACAGCAGGACGAGCATGTTGTCTTTCTAAGTCTTTGTCGCTGACTGTTCGATGTCGTACAGATGGCCCGTTCTAGGTCTATCGATCGTGGATTGTTGCTGTAGGGATGATGTCGGAATGTGATCGCGCAGGTGGTAGGGAATGAGAAATAGTTCGGCGATTTTGAGAGAAAACTCTGTGACTCGTGCTGAGAATGCTTGCGTAAGAATAGTCTTGGCTTGTATGAAGTGAATAATGGCGAGAGTTTCACGCTGCGAAGCCGGAGTGGATATTATGTGCTCGTGCCTGTTTGCTGCAGACAAAGGCAGGAGCGACACAAGTTCGCCGCTTGGCCTCACCGCACTGTCATTGTGCGCACGTGTATTCGTGGACGCTCATGCACTGTGAAGTGACGATCACGCGGTTTGCTTTCACGCAATACTTCGTATTGCGCCCGGAAATAGCACACGGCGTTGGACTGGAGGCACGGCAGGCAACATGCGGGTGATGGCGATGTGCAGTTGGGTCCCGAGACATGCATTGTTCCGGCACTTGCTCGTGGCTTATGCGGTGTCACATGCTCTTCGGAACATTTTCAGGTTTTCTGGAAGTCCTGTGCTACGTTCGTGAAGGCCGGAGTAGTATTTGGGAAGAGCACGAGGTTGCGCACAAGCTCGATGTTCTCCAAGACGGCGCGAAACGCATGCGGCGTCACTCGTAGTCTATGCAGTGCTCAGTGCTTAGCCGAAGAGAGTCAGAAGCGCCATCATGGAGTCGCGTGCTTTTGTCATACACTTTGAGAGGGTCGCGGGCATACATACAGAAGTAGGGTATCTTTCAAGCAAACACCGGCAGCACCATCGCTAGTCTGAGGCAACGCTACACACTCTGCTAGTCCTTCACTCTTTCGCCTTGAGGATGAGATTGTCACTCGGCTGCACCCTCTGTGCCCACTCCGTCCAGCTGCCATCGTACACCTTCCTGCTCCCATCGTCGTAGCCAGCCACCGTGAGCGCAGCGTCAATAACAGTGGCCGTAACACCAGTCCCACAGGACGAGATCACGGACTTGGTCGGATCCACACCCTTCTGCTCAAACACCCTCCTGAGCTCTTCTGGAGACAGGAAGGCCTTTGTCTCCGGGTCCAACAAGTCCGGTACTGGCACAGACGTCGAGCCAGGCATATGACCAGACGGCAGTCCTGGCCGCGGCTCAGGATCAGTGCCCTCCCATCTGCCCTTCGACCTCGCATCCAATATCTGCACACCCTCCCGACCTTCCTTGTTCGCATCCTTCGCAATCTCCTTCATGTCGTCGAATGCTATCACCTTGCTCTGATCCAGCTCCGGCAGTGGGTAGTCCGTCTTGCCAACGTCTTTCTGTTCGCCCTCCTCAGTCGGATAGCCCTGCTCCACCCATAGCTTGAAGTTGTTCAATATATGGACAGCCGGATGGCCAAACACCTTCAGAGTCCAAGCCACTCTCGGGGCGGAGAAGATTCCCAGTTCAGCTGTGTCGTACACCACGAGCGTATCATCCTTGCTGACTCCCAACCCACTCATAGCCTCCTTGAATACCTCCGGGCTCGGCAGCATATGCGGGTATGGACTTGAGGTGTCGGCGACCTTGTCAAGGTCGAAGAAGCGCGCATTGGGAATGTGACCCTGTTTGAAGACTTGGTAGCCCTGTCGCTTTTGCGGGTCGTTGGGTAAGAACCAGCTCCCGCAAATTGGCACCGTCTTCGGAGCCGTCGAGAGCTTGCTGGGTGAGCTGGACTTCAAGGCATTGTTGAGCTCTGCGGGCGTGACAAGGTAGGAGCCGAAGGTCGGCTGGGACCGAGACATGCTGGAGTTCCTGACGTTCGGTTTGAGGTGTTGGTAGACGCGTAGTTTTGATTGTCGAAAGATCACTGCTGTCGCCATGGCGAGCGGTCCGGTCTATCGAAGGGATGGAATGAGTGTCATATTGTAAGTTCTCCGATTGAATTGTGGTATCCTGTAGCAGACGCTGTCATGATCTTTGGTTGCACAAGGACCAAGAAGCTCCCTTTGGTACGGAGGTAGGTACATGTAGGTAGGGTTCTGGTGGGGCTTCTTCGTCACGCGATATGGCCCCACTTTGGCGGAACGCTGTCGATCCAGGTTCCTTCCCTGTTGATGCTGTGACCAATCCTCCATCTCACCATCGTGCAGGACTACGATCGATCTGCGCACTTCCAAGCACGTGGCTGCTGTCGGCGCGCGAACTCTCGGACATATCTTGACCTCAAGGAGCAGTGTCAAGATGAAGGTCACCTTCACAGCGTATCACGCCGTGGCGGAGTGGAAGTGGGATCTGCCAGAAGACTCGGACGACACCTGCGGCATCTGCCGCGTGCAGTTCGAAGGCACCTGTGCGAAGTGCAAATACCCAGGCGATGACTGCCCTATCGGTAGGTACACCCAGAGCTATCACCGCAGTCAAGCTCTTCACGACTAACAGCTCGTAGTGATCGGAGATTGTACGCACTGCTTCCACATGCACTGCATCGGGGATTGGCTACTATCAGAACAGAGCCAAGGCAAATGCCCCATGTGCCGACAGCCTTTCAAGGAGAGAGTCGCTCAGGCACCGGTTGAAGCGAGAGCTGCACGGCACACGCCAGAAGAAGCCGCGCAGACGCCTGCCAGGACGTAGTAGCCGTTTGCAAGCCCAGCATGACACCAAGCGTGTCGATCTGAATGACCCATCCGGCGCTCTACAGTCTACTGCCGAGAATTGTGCGTCAACTTGCCTGTGGCATGGGCTCGCCCATCGCTTGTGTCAAAGGATCAGCGAACAGTAAGGTACGTCGTAGGTCCTATGGTTTCACGACTTCTTCGTGTCACTGAACAAATGCACAGATACAGGTTTCGGAAGCGTGGCTTGCGGACGACAACAGCTCATATTGAGCAGTGCATATGCTCTACGACAGCTGCGAGACACAACGCGGAAAGTTTGTACCATAAGGTATCGCGCCGCCCAAGGACCTGATGATTGTCTCGGATGAGGACCGTATCCTCCTCGTTTTCAGAGTCTGCACGTCACGAAGGCCCTGTATTCTCTCTTCACGCCGATCGCGCTCTGAGAGACCATGCACACCAACGACCAGCACGCCGCCAAGATTGCCTTGCGGCACACACTTGGATCCCGTTGTGCCTCGCCCTGAACTATCTATTCTCTAGGCCAGCCTAGGCATCTTGCAGATGTACGCCCCATTTTCAATAAGGCGGGCGTAGTTGCCTTGCGCCGCACGGACAATGAGGCGCGAGGCTGGGTCACGTGAGCGGGCTGTATATCTGCGCCAAAAATGATTGGGTGGATAGGTTTGCGGTGCCTGCGCTACGGGTGATAGTCACCATTGCTGAGCAGTTTGATCAACAATCATTGTTCGCCCGAGCGTTGCGCTGGCCGTGTACATAGCTGTATCATACTGGCAAACGGGCTAGTGTGCCTACCGTTGCCTTCACTGCATATTGCACAATAGTGCTCGCCGCGGCTCATGGGAGGACTTATAAGGTAGGCTATGCCTCGCTCGAAACCGAACCCTATACTGGTGTTGAGCAGTCAATCGGGTAGTGCGTTCTCAGACCTATGCGAGAAGACACTCACATACTACACCGTTACAAGAACGAAAGCGACATACCTTGACATCCCCTGCGTGACTCGGTTCGAAGTACTCAGCTAGCCGCCCGCGGAAACATACTCTCCTCGACCACACACACCGTGACCATGTCAGTCACAATGTCGAGCACATCGCGCTACTCCGATGACAACGGCAGCACTCGGCGTCAATCCCAGAAGTATCGCGCTGCACCACGCAGTGTCTGCTCAGATACATCCTTGCGTAGTGCGAATAGCGACTACAGCGCATCATTTCACGCGCATAAGGCTGCCAACACCGCTGGCTCCTCAGTAAGATCCATGGGCCGATCCGCTCGTCTTGCAAATGCAGCGTGCGGTATGCCTCCACCGGACTACTTCAGCAGTGGCGCCTCGCGACAAAATAGGCGAATGGCTTACGGCAACCTGGAGGCGCATGCGGAGCCATCCGTTCTCGGTGCTAGAGGAAGGACAGAGCGTGCTTACTCCGGCACGGGCTACGCGGACAGCCAGGCTGGCGGTGATCAGTACCAGGGCAACCGTCGAGACCAGTATCCGGAGGATCGATACCAGAGTCGGGGCCATGATCACTATCAAGACCAGTACGAAGACGACAAAGACAGCGTCTCGCCATCAGACTCGTGCTCCCAAGCCTCTTATGCGTCATCGGCTCCCTCGAAGGCGCTCCAGCTGCGACGTCGTGACATCGCGGTGGACGGGTATGCAGCAGCTAGCAGGTACCCGCACGAGGCGGAATGGCGAGCCGCGAATCCTGGCTTCAGCGCCAATGTACGACCCTACTATGACGACGCGAACGAGTACTGGGTAATCGACATAAGGCCGGGTGGCAAATGAATGAGCTCTGGCGTCGGCTGAGTGGGCACTCCTTACAGCCCTGAGGTGGGCACAGCTTTCTTGGCTGGAAGGGAGAGTTGCATACGCGCAGGCCGCGGTCTGATCAAATGACTGTTGTATAATAGCATTGCACTATGCGCGTTAACCTCCTGATACCGAAGTACTGCATAGTAAGCTTGTCATCGTGCCTGTCTACCGCGCCGACGAAACACCCAAAAGAGCCGCACAGCCAAGCCGAGTATGGTGACACCAACGCCTCAGTACACCGTCAAACCACTCACGGCCCCGTTCTCCAGCACTTCAAACACCAAACCCGGAAAGGCAAACAACTTGGTGTTACCAAGCCACTGCTCGCTCCCACCCCCATCCGCCACTATATCCTCATCTTCGTCGGGCAAAAAGTAAGAGCTGTCACTCGGGCCGCTGCCGCCCCACGTGCGGTTCACGACTTTGCCCTTGCCCATCTCGGAATCGGGCCAGACTCCTGTGAATGCGGAGAGGAGGGCGGGCTTCATGTCGTGATCGAAGTGCTGTTCGGATTGGAGGGTGTGTGTAGGTATGACGATGTTCCAGCGGAGACGGCGATGGCGGTTGAAGGCGTAGCTTCCCGGGACGTTGCCGTGAATGATGACTTTGAGCACGACTAAATGTGGGCTAGTAGATAATGGTGTGCGCGTAGGACCAGTATTGCTGGCCGAAGTGGTGTCGGAGGGTGGGCCGATAAGGATGTCGAGACCGTGGCTGAAGTAGCACCAGAACTTCTCTCTGCTGGCACGTTCGGTTGGATCTTCCTCTGCGTCGCCAGAGTCGAAGTCGGCGTCGAATGTGTCGGTGCCGGTCGACGAGTAGCTTGAGGGCTGTGAGCCCGGATGGGCTCTGCCGTTCGAAATGGGGCGCGAAGTGCTTCCCGTGCGTCGATGTACACCTGGATCTGGTGTTGCTGCTTGCTCCTCGCGCCTGTGAACCGCATCAGGCGGCCCTATCTCCGTGACCAGATCCTGCGGCGTCGTCTCGTTGAGTGTGATGCAGAAGGCCGGAGCCTGGCTGCGCAGTAGTTCGATTCGGCCATCGCCCAGGACCCGCGCCTCCTCCAGCTCGGCCGGTAAGCTATCCTTGCTTCGGCTTGCTAATACTGACAGGCGAGGGCCAGCGGGTGGCTTTAAGAACAGATCCCGTCGAGCTTCTGGCCAGCTCTTGCCTTCGAAGAGAGCCATGTGCGTGGCAGGTGAGGCGACGTGCGAACCCAGCAAAGAGACATGATCCTTCTCCTTCGACCATGCAGAATGCAGGAGTGGGAAGGTGAAAGCCACCCCGGGCCATGACAGCACGTACGTCCCGGTCGGCGACCTATTCTTCGGCGCCAGATACTCACCGGGATAGGAGGGGCCGAAGAGGGAGTATACGCGCTTGAAGGCAGGTCCGGACGTTGCTGGGCTGTCCTCATGCGTCTTCACCAGTTCACTCCCTTTGTACGCGAGCTTGATCGTTCTGAGGTCCGTCACCTCGATCAGTCGGAGGCGCTGGTCCGCGCCGTCGAAGCGAAGGCGTATGCCATTCCCAGGGAGGCTCACGACTACGGGTGTGGATAAGGGTTCGGTTTGGGAGTAGTGCAGGTCGATGGCCGGGTACTGCTCCTTGTCGTCTTTGACGATCGACAAGACCTCGTGTATGGACGCGCCGAGGGCTAGGTGTCTGTCAGAGATATCACTCGTCGCGGCTGGTGGAGGGATGTCTACCTATAGGTCCCAGGGAGTGGCCCGGTATCACAGCGGTGGTTGCTGCGGCCATGGTCTACTGTTCGCTATGATGTGGCCGTAGAGCTTGTTCTTTACGCAATAGTGGATACTGTGTAGTCACGGTGGCCGCAGATGGAGCAACTGTCTCGGTCTCTGCGCCTCCATGCTGGCGGTCCGGTCATGTGGGAGCCATGGTATCAGGCGGCAGTGGATGATTGCTGGTTTGTGGCCGAGGAGCTGATTGCCACGAAGCACCAAGTAGACAAAGTGAGCAAACTGGTTGGAGTCTTCTCGCCGCGTCGGTACTGTCCTGAGGCAACGCTTGAGACTGTCGCTGTGACGTTGTCGCGAGACGGATCCATGTCACAACCATCGGCGCAAGCATGTGTCCGCCGGGCTGCAACTGCAAGCGGCGGGGGTGGACTGTGGAGGAGCTTTGGTCAGGTGGCGAACCATGCGGCATAGCAACCGGTAAACAAACATGGAAACCAGCCTGGAGCTTCCCTGCACTTGCATTTGAAGGTTCCAGTGAGCAATTCCGATCACCCAAACGGCACAATGGCAGCACCGATACCTCCGCGACCAGCTGGAATATCGAGGAAGCCATCCACTATGCGACCACCACCTCCACGACCCGGCGCCAACCGCGCGCAAACTGCTACACCAACACTGACGGGCAGAGCATCACCAGCCGAGAGCATCGCATCCTCGAAGTCCCGAACACCAAAGCGCAAGGCAGTAGCAGAGCTGGAGGACGGTGGCGAGGAGACCAACATCAATGTCGTCGTCCGGTGTCGAGGGCGCAATGACCGCGAGGTGCGCGAGAACAGCGGCGTGGTCGTGTCCACGGATGGTATTCGCGGCAAGAAGGTGGAGCTGTCCATGGGACCGAGTGCGCTCAGCAACAAGACGTATCAGTTCGACAAGGTCTTCTCGCCCGCAGCGGACCAGGGCATGCTGTTTGACGAGGTCGTTGCGCCTATTCTGGATGAGGTATGATCACTACGCCCGGGTGAACGAGCGGACATTGACACTACAGCAGGTCCTCGCAGGCTTCAACTGCACCATCTTCGCCTATGGACAAACCGGCACCGGCAAGACCTACACCATGTCCGGCGATATCACCGACACCCTGCCCATCCCGGACGCCGCAGGCATCATCCCGCGTGTGCTGCACACTCTCTTTGGCAAGCTGGGCGAGGAGGAGTCGGAGAAGGCCGAGAACAGTGTCAAATGCTCGTTCATCGAGCTATACAACGAAGAGTTGCGCGATCTGCTCTCAACAGACGACACGCACAAGCTGAAGATTTTCGACGAGGTCAACAAGACTGGTCGCAACACGACGATGGTACAGGGCATGGAAGAGAGTCACATCAAGAGCGCATCAAAGGGGATTGCGCTGTTGCGCGAGGGCAGCCACAAGCGGCAGGTTGCGGCGACGAAGTGCAATGACTTGTCGTCGCGGTCGCATACGGTGTTCACTGTGACCGTCTACATGAAGCGCACCTCGGAAACTGGCGAGGACTTTGTCTCTGCTGGGAAGCTCAATCTGGTGGACTTGGCAGGCTCTGAGAACATCCAGCGCTCAGGCGCTGAGAACAAGCGTGCTGCGGAGGCTGGACTCATCAACAAGTCTCTACTCACCCTTGGCCGCGTGATCAATGCGCTAGTCGACAAAGGCAGCCACATCCCGTACCGCGAGTCGAAGCTAACGCGCCTGCTGCAAGACTCTCTCGGAGGCCGTACGAAGACTTGCATTATCGCCACGCTATCGCCAGCGAAAAGCAACTTGGAAGAGACTATCAGTACCCTCGACTACGCTTTCCGCGCAAAGAATATCCGCAATAAGCCGCAAGTCAACCAGATCGTCTCGAAGAAAACTCTCCTCAAGGAGTTCACCGTAGAGATCGAGAAGCTCAAATCCGAGCTCATTGCAACACGACAGCGCAATGGCGTCTACCTCACATCAGAGTCATACGAGGAGCTCACCACCGAATCTGAGAGTCGCAGGATATTGGCCGAAGAGCAGAAGGACAGGATTGAGACGATGGAGGCCAACTTGCGCAACAAAGTGCAGGAGCTCTTCATGCTGACCGCCAATTTTCAAAGTGTCAAGCGCGATAACGAGCAGACGCGCATGATGCTTGAAGGCACCAAAAGCGTCCTCGATAAGACCGAGATCGTCCTGGCGCACACGAAGCGTAACCTGGCGGAAGAGACGCAGATCAGGAAGGCGCATCAACAGACGGAGGAGAAGCTTGCGGCTGTGGGCGAGGACATGCTAAGCACACTCGGGACGACGACGGAGCATGTTGATCGGCTACATTCGAAGCTGCGGCGGCGATCCGACTTGCAATCAACCAACCGGACAAAGTGGGCAGACTCGCAAAGCCAGGTCTCGGACACTACGCTGGCGGTCGATGACCGCATCGAGGCTTTGCGAGGCCAGCAAGAGGATTTAGTCGCTGCCCTTTCCGGACGCATGCAGTCGTTCGTCTCCGATGAGCTGCAGGAGCTTCAATCTTCCCAGACACTCCTACATGACAAGGCTGCCGCTTTCCGAAACTCGGAGGCGGAAGTCAATGAGCAGACTGGCAGGGCGAAGGACGAGATGAACCTTGTTCTGGAGGAGATCAGCACCCTTCGTGAGGACGTCAAGCAGAAGGTCGGTGCAGGCTTGAGCGATCTTTCCGTCGCAGCGCAGCGCATCAGCGCTGGTATTGCGACTGAGCTGGACACTTTTCACACCCAGCTCGAACAGTCGTACGTTTCCCTCGGCAAGGAGTTCAAGACGATCTTCGAAAGTCTGATCAAGCGCATGACCGAGCAACAGACCGAGGCGGACAGACTTAGACAGCAGATCGCTCGGTCTAACTCTACCTTTGCTGAGGCCGGGCAGGCTTCTCACCAGCAGTTGCAGCAAGCCGTGGATGCTGAAAAGCAGGCTGCAGCTTCTGAGCGCGCCGAGTTGCTTGCGAACATTACAGGTCTGATCAACGACTCGGCTGCCACGCAGGAAGCGCGCATCAGCGGGCATCTCGAGAGTGCGAGCAAGCGCATTAAGACGTCGGAAGATGAGTACCGCGTTGCGCAGCAGACCTATGGGAGCGGCATGGACACCTGGAATGCCAATGCGCAAACCCTTATCGATACCTCGATCAAGTCCCGCGACGCTGTTAAGACCAAGATCCGCGGTGACTGGACCAACGCCAGGGAGCAGACTACCAAGCTTACCCAAACCACCAAGGCCGTGCACGGTGAGACTGTGCGCATCGTGGACGGGCAGATGGCGCAGATGGACAGCCAACTCGTCGCGCTTGATGAGATTCTTGCCAGAGTCCGCTCGCAGAATGAGGAGCATCATGTCGCGCACACGGCTAGCCTCAGCCAACTCGCAGGCAATGTTCAGGAGAGCTATCAGAGTATTGGGAAGCACTACGAGACCTCGTACGAGCGAACCAAGGCGCTTGGTGGCGATATGCGGGAGCGTGCTGGGGCTCTGCAGGGCACACTGCCCACGTTGGCCGAAGACGGCGATGTCCGGCAGGCACTGAGTCTCCTCCGCAACGACATGACGACCGCGCAGATTGCGGAGTATGTCGCTACAGGCGAGACGCCAGCGAAGACGTTGTATACCTACCCGACCGCGCTGCCCCGAACAGAAGCGCACGAGAAGCTCCTGGATCGCATGCGCGGCGGCGGGAGCAGCAGCCAAGACCGACCCGTCGGTGCGTCTCCGATGAAGTCGCCCAGCAAGCGCAGCTCGCCCAGGAAGGAGCTGCCAAGGAGCAGCCCCGTCAAGCCGTCCGCCAGCCCGAGCAAGACGGCGATCTTCACCGACACGCCGCCCGTGCTGAACTTCCGGCAACAACAGCAACCCGCCTCAGCGCCTACGTCACGACCGCAGACAGCAAGTTTCAACCCCAGTCTCCGCGAACTAGACGCTAATGTGGCGGTGATATCAGCACCAGGGCTCGCCGCTGCGGCAGGAATTGGAGCTGTCGCCGTTGACACTGAGGGCGATCAAGGCAAAATCTCCGTCTCGATCCCGTCCCTGAAGAGGCATCTTACTAATCCGGTTGAGAGAGTGCAGGGCGATAGCAAGTTGCCAATGAAGCGGAGTTTGCAGCAGCGGATGACAGTCGCTGGAGGAGCGGAGAATGTGCCGCCTGGTAGTGGTGGTGGGTTGGGCGCTAGTATTGGGCCTGGTGGGAGGAGATTGAGGAGCCGTGGGAGTGATTAACAGGGAGGTGTCTGGCTTCCGTCGTCTGTGACATGGGTTGGGTTGGGTACATTATGATGGGGTTTCGAGGCATGGTGATCTGGATACGGCGCCTGATGGCCTCGACAAAGAAGGCTTCTCGTAATCCTAGCGCGGCTGATATGCTGTTACACCTCGCTGGCCCTCTCAATCCCATCTTTGGTTATCGCTTTGGGTGTTGTAGTACGCTATATATCCCCACCTGTGTTTCGGAGGCCTCGGCTCGGTGGCTGTGCGGAAACTTCCGGTCGGCACCTCCACGGGTGCCTGCATTGAAAGTCGAACCATGATCTCCGCACCCACCACCGAGTCGCTTTCTGCACACACAGCATTGAGGCCATCCTCGTACGATTCGTACCCCTCTGCTGACCACTACAACAACCAATTGCTCAACGGCTTGTGGTGAGTATAGCACACTTGAGTTTGTCGCAGACCAGTCACTGTCGGCAAATCCAGGGCTGCGGACTTCCACTTGCTTTCGCGGTCTGCCCGCTCACACTCAAAATCTCCTTCACCGCACCCTGACTTCACCGCGAACATGGTCTCCGCCAAGAGCGCCCTCTACTACGCAACACATGTCAACGAACTCCGAGCCATCATCCAATGGACGACATGGCACAACCCAGTCCACGAGCGCAACGAAGCCAAAGAGTGCGAGACGCTGAAAGAATGCTTCCGCTTACTGAACCTGACCTCGCGCTCTTTCGCTGCCGTTATCAAAGAGCTGCATCCCGAACTACTCGTCCCCGTCTGCTTGTTCTACCTGGCACTGCGAGGTCTGGACACGATTGAGGATGACATGACGATTGATATTGAGGTGAAGGAGCCGTTGCTGCGGCAATTTGACGTGCACCTTGAGGATGAGAGCTGGACCTTTGATGGGAACGGGCCTAACGAGAAAGACAGGGAGTTGCTTGTCAAGTTCGATGTGGTCGCGAAGGAGTTTAACAAGGTCAAGGAGACGTATCGGGCGATCATCAAGGACATCACCAAGCGGATGGGCAACGGTATGGCAGATTACGCCAAGAACCAGGATCACAATGCGAACGGTGTCAAGACGATCAAGGAGTACGAGCTGTACTGTCATTATGTCGCTGGGCTGGTCGGTGAAGGTTGCACCCGGTTATTCGTCGAGGCCAAGCTTGCAAACCCAGCCCTGCTGAACAGACCGGAGCTTATGGAGTCCATGGGCCAATTCCTCCAACAAACCAACATCATCCGCGACATCCGCGAAGACCACGAGGACAGACGCTACTTCTGGCCCAAGGAAGTCTGGAGCAAGTACGTCACGGAGTTTGGCGACCTCTTCCTACCCGAGAACAAGCAAAAGGCGCTCAACTGCCAGAGCGAGATGATCCTGATGGCCCTCAAGCGCGCCGACGAGTGCCTCTTCTACATGGCCGGCGTCAAGGAGCAGTCCGTCTTCAACTTCGTTGCCATCCCGCAGAGCATGGCCATTGCGACACTTGAACTGTGCTTCCAAAATTACGACATGTTCGACCGCAATATCAAGATAACCAAGGGCACCGCTTGCTCACTCATGATGGAGTCCACCCAAAATCTGCAACTCGTCTGCGACGTCTTCCGGCGGTACGCGCGGAAGATCCACCGCAAGAACTCACCGCGGGATCCGCATTTCTTGGAAATCAGTATTGCATGCGGCAAGATTGAGCGATTCATCGAGACCATCTTTCCGACCCAGACGGCAAAGACGCTGTCGGCGGGAAGTAGCGCGACTTCGACGGCTGTGGCAGGAAGGCCGCCGCTCAGCGAAGCGGAGGCAGAGAAGAGGAAGGAAGATGAAGAGGCTAAGTGGGATGTGATTTACATCATGGTTGCGGTGTTTGGCACTCTGGGGTTGATTTCGATTCTCATGGTGAGTCCTGCCTCGCAGCCGGTCGGTCCGTGGGTGATCCGCTAACGTGTTGAACTAGATTGGCGCAGCATGGTTCTTCGGCGCGCGCTTCGACCTCGCCTTTGGCGCGCTCAAGAACGGCAATTTCCTGCCGCCCAAGACGCCGCAGGAGGTTTCGAGTGTCGCGAGCGTGGTGTCGAGTAAGTACGAAGGCGCTGTGCATAGTGAGTTATAGCCGGGCCATGCGCCTCGGCACAGCTGCTGTACAGTGCTGGCACGCCATCCTCCGGCGCGTGCGTTCTGCAGAAGTCTGCATTTGCATTTGCCTGCGTTGGTCGCCGCACCACTGCCCTCATCCCTTTCTCCACTCCACTGTCACTATCACTACCCATTGAGCGATCAACACAGATCAACAACCCCACAGCACGGATGTCAAATTGCAATGTTGCCTCTCACCATGGCTTCCGTTGTGCCGCTTTAGAAGTGCTAAAAACGACATTGCATTCACATACACTTTGGCTCGCCTCCCACTATTTCCTGTGGAGGTGAGTCTGGAAGACACTGCAGACACACGCGAGTACTTCCCGCCACTAACTGTCAGACTTGGGCTTGGTGGAGTAGGGACTGCGTTTGCGAAGCATGGGCATAGTCCTTTGTGTGTGATGCTAGCGAGTACGGTAAGCTACCTGATCATACCACTCAACGTATACAAGGCAAAGCTGCCGTTTCCACAACCTCCTCACCTCCTGCCTCCCAGGCAATGCGGTGTCAGGGTGCATGTTGTTACATACAATCATTCTGTATACATGCGCTTGTCAGCATCCTTCACACCACCTCAGTCTCAGGCAGACTTGGATTTCCAGCTGGTGGTTAAACTAGTTTGCACGAGGACACAAGAGGTTGACGCTGCTGGACGTTACCGACCTCCTGCATCACATTCGCAGTCCACTCAGACTCCACTGCGAGTTTTGTCTTTCGTTCGTTAGCTACCTCGCACCACAGTGCCGGCTCCACTTCCCACGGTTCAGGCAGTGTGAATGTGTGATCCACAATCAAACCAACCCAATGCACTATACAGTGATCCAATTGGTTAGCCTTTGCCCTTTGATTGATGGATTGAGTAGCTAGACAGCTATGATGATTGAATACTCAGGTACTTGTGACTTGTCATATTGTGGTGTATAGCCGGCACCCCGTGCAGCCGAAATGTTCGGGATCAGTCAGCAAACTAAAGTCTAGGGTCAGTGTTTGGGTTAAAAAGGCCTCAAAACAAGGCAACTACGAGCTATACCAATCCACTTATCCACCAATCCAATCCGATGGGTACCAAGCTTGATGTACTGCTGATTCGGTAATCCTATACGACGCTATAGCTTGGTTGATTGAGCAATTGATCAAGCCAATCCGTAGCTTTTCAGGAACGATTTTGGACCACATTGGGTTCAGACCAGTAGCAGCGGAATTTCTTACACATCCTACATGCCATGCGGTGCCCCTGAAACCAAGACTGCTGTGCTCTGTGTCCATGGATGGGGCTGTCAAGCTTCGGACTATCACCACCATGCTGTCATCAGAGGCACCAGAACTGCACGCGATATGCTCTTGACCTTTCAGGCCATGGCAGAACGCTGCGTTTGCTAAAGTGACCACATCCCTGATCGACGACACCCGGCCACGCTCGTGCTAGGCGGTCATAGTATAGGATGCAAATTTATACTCGACGCCCGACTGCAAGCGCAGACTGCTGGGAAGATCGGCATAACCGCGCTGGTCTTGCTCGACGGAAACCACTACGAGGCGCGCCCGTCACTCTTCGACTTGGACACCAACACGCTCCGCGGCAAGGGGATGACGGATTGACAGTTCTGAAGTGGTGGCGGGTGAGTCTCCGGAGTGAGACGATCTTGTGCGCATGCGACGCCACCGCCGTTCTACTCCAGTGAAATCGGATGTGGAATAGCTAGCACCTGATCCGTTGGCTGTAGTCAGTGCCTGTCTCGCTCGGATCACGCTCGGGGATTGAGGCTCGAAGCAAGGCCCAGTTCATCGTCATGCATGCCAGTGGTAACCTTACGCGACGATCCATGCGTTCGGCCAGCGAGCGGACGAGCAGATGATCAGAGGGACTCCGTGCTTTCACGGGTGAGGCAAATGGTATACGCTCGCTATAGCGCCATCCCAAGCATGCCCTCCGTCGGCCTGCGCCTTGCCACAACCCACGGGCCCTGTATCGACTTGTGCCCTTCCGACCTCGTACACCATTCGAGCTCGCAATGGGTTTCGATCGCGCCCATTAACGCCGTGCGTGTGTGCCATGGATGCGCTCTAGAAACCCGCCTGTCTCGCCAGCCCAGCCTCTATATATAGATAACACCGTCCCGGTAATGGTATAGAACAGTTCCGAACCGAAGCAAACCCTCTATCTATTTGCAACGTGCAATGTGCAATGTGCCGCTTTAGCAATTGTTCGTCTGCGCTTTCCCATCGAGAAGCACCGACCTACTCGTCGATCGTCAACTAAACGTCCGGCGGGTAGGTCGGGTTTTCGATGTGCGGGCCACTCGGCTGGCTGTTGAGGAAGCTGAGGTAGCAGTTCCAGCCTAGCATTCAAGTCTGTCAGCCTCTACCCCCGACACAACGCTAGCCTTAGGTATGATGGATGGTATTGTACTCACCCAACGAAATCACATTCACCACCAACACGCGATGCTCCAGCGGCACGAACTTGAAGTTGGTAAACTGCACCACGGGCCACACCATCCAGTTCTTGCGCAGCGCCTCCCAGTATGTGCTATCCAGCTTCTTCTTCGGATCCGTGCCTTCCATAACCGCCATGCTGCTCAAGAACACGAATAGGTTCGTGCTGGCGAAGACGCACTGGTCGGCGGCGACGCGCGCCACGATCTCGAGGTTGGGCGAGCCGGGGATGCGGATGCGCTTCTGCAGGAAGCCGAACCACATGGTCGCGGCCGGGCCGAAGACGCAGCCGCCGTAGAGGGCCATGCGGCCGGTGCGGGCCAGCTCGTGGTTGTTGAAGCCTTTTTGCTCGATGAGCTGCTGGGCCATGGTGTCGCCGGTGGCGAAGAGGACGGCGGTGGTGACGGATTGGGTGAGGAGGGGGCGGGCGGCGAGGCGCATTTGGTACCTGCGAGCATATACGGTGAGTGATTTGGAGGGTTGGGTTGGTGGGGATGGAGTGAGCGTACCAGCGGAAGGCGGCTGCCATCTTGTCGACGGTCTACGGGATTTGTGCTTGGAGCTGGATTGTTGAAGCGAGCTACGATCTCAGACCGACGAGGTCAACGTGATGGAAGGTCCGGTGTACAGGGGCAGCAGTTGTGGTCGCAAGTCCAGGTGCTAGTGGAGTGCGTCGGAGCGAGAGTTGCCAGATTGCTGGCCGTCGAGCACCTGCAAGTAACAACGCGCAAACAGGTCGAGGTCAAGGATTTACTCAATGGCTTCAAAAGTTAAACAAGCTGCCGGGCTTGCGTCCGACGCAAGCTTCAGCCTCATGTCTTCACCCTGAGCAAGCCTGCAAGGATCGTGGTCCGGGTGATGTCATGCACGGGAGGGACCGTGTTGCCGTTCGCGCGCCCCACTCGTTCCTCGGCGGATCAGCTGTATCCATGTTGTTTGCTGGTGTTTCGAAACAACCTAATGCGTTGCTATATCTCACTCATACATATAGCCCTAACGCAGGCGAACAACTGCAACAGCTTCTTAGACGTCGACGTCTACAGCCAGTACGGCATCCAACCTGCACGTCCTGGCGGCAGTCCTGTCTTCAAGCACGGTGACGCGTTCCCTCTATCTCCCAGCCCCACCATAGCTCGTAGCCAAAACTACTGCTCTCCCGTTCGCCCATACCACAGCACCTCCACGCTATCAAACACCCACCATCATCACCACCGCCTCTCTTGCGCGATGGCGAACCCCACCAGCCAGTCCCCGCCCGAAGGCATCCACTCCCTCCTCGACACGGACCTCTACAAGCTCACGATGCAATGCGCCGTCCTCAAGTTCTTCCCCGACGTCCCCGTCGCCTACAGCTTCACCAACCGCACGCCGCACATGCAGCTCAACCGGCGCGCCTTCACATGGCTACAAGAGCAGGTGGCCAAGCTGGCAAACATCCACGTGACGGACGACGAGATTGCGTGGCTGGAGAAGACGTGCGCGTACTTGGATGGAGGCTACTTGAAGTTCTTGCGGGAGTTCAGGCTTAGGCCGAAGGAGCATGTCGAGTTGGGGTTCAGTGCGGAGGGCGGTGCTGGCGGCGATGATGTGTATGGGGAGCTGCGTGTATCGACGCGCGGGCTGTGGGTGGAGACGATCTTGTACGAGATCCCCCTCCTGGCTCTTGTATCGGAGGCCTACTTCAAGTTCGTCGACAAGGACTGGACCCACGACGGTCAGACGGATGGCGCGAAGCAAAAGGGGCTCAAGCTCATCGAGGCCGGCTGCGTCTTCAGCGAGTTTGGCAGCAGGCGACGACGAGACTACACCGCCCACTCCATGGTCATGCAAGGCCTGGTTGACGCGCAGAAAGAGGCAGATGCCAACGGCAAAGGCTGGACAGGCAAATTCACCGGCACATCGAACGTGCACATGGCTATGCGCTTCGGCGTCGCGCCCGTCGGCACAGTGGCGCACGAGTGGTTCATGGCCATTGCAGCCATCACGGACAACTACTCCCATGCCAACGAGAAAGCGCTGCAGTACTGGACCGGTACGTTCGGCCGTGGCGTCCTCTCCATCGCGCTGACAGACACCTTCGGCACACCCGCCTTCCTACGTTCATTCACGCGTCCCGCACTCAAGAGCGGCACCACCGACACGGCGACCGACGGCAAGGACCCAAGCTACGCCGAGATCTTCACCGGCGTGCGGCAAGACTCTGGCGACCCGCTCGAGTACATCAAGACGATCAAGCACTTCTACGACAGCCAGGGCCTCGCGGACAAGAAGAAAGTCATCGTCTTCTCCGACAGCCTGAATGTGGAGAAGTGCATCCAGTACAAGCAAGCGTGCGACCAGGCCCAGCTCACACCGAGCTTCGGGGTCGGCACGTTCTTCACGAACGACTTCGTGCATGCGAGTCAACCGGACAAGAAGAGTGTGCCGCTAAATATCGTCATCAAGTTGAGTGAGGCGGCGGGCCGGCCGGCGGTGAAGTTGAGCGATGACAAGGGGAAGAATATGGGGGATGATGGGCTGATCGAGCGTATCAAACAAGAAGTGAGTTACGAGGAGAAGGTGTGGGTGGGTGGCGATGAGGCGCATAGGTGGGATAAATGATCGATCTGAGCGGTGGAGTTGAGAGACGATCGTGTGTTGTCACGTGCTGTGATGTGAGAACAGGATAGATGGTGATGTGATACCCAGCTGCAACCGGCAGGCAAGCGAGGCGCATGGAGTTCGGTTATGGCCAAGGCGCCAGGCATGGGCGCACGAGCATGCATGCATAGCGGCATAGAATTGATAGAGCAGCGGTATGCTGGCGCATGCAACAGACCAATTGCACTGCAAACGCGACCACTTCGCCCTAAGCCGTCTTTCCATTACCTCCTCCTCCATCCCCTGAACCATCATACATCGGCTTATTGGGCCTTCTGCCTCGCCAGCTCCTCTCTTGCCTCCGCCAGCTCTTGCTCCGAAGGCAGATTCACGATCATCAGGTACAAAACGTCCTCCCGCATCATCCGCTTCACCATGCCCACCGGTCCTCCGCCACCACGTTGATCACCGCGGCGCTGGCGGCGACCTCCGTTGTACAGGCCAGCTGGTGCGATGGCGGAGGCGCCGTTCCGGCCGGCGGAGACGTCTTCATAGTCTCTGCTTCTCGAGCCCGAACCGCCATGCGGAGCCGTAGGTGCCGACTCATTGCTGCTGCCGCGTATGGAAGCAGCGTGGACGGCAGCGCCGACGAGACCCGACAGGAGCCCACCACCACGACGACCACCACTCCTGCTTCGGTTCCTTCCGAATCCGGCCTGGTCGTCATATGCATTGCCATCGTCGTGCCCGAACCCCTGCCTTCCTCCTCCAAGCCGACCACCGAGCCCGCCGCCCAACCCTCCCCCACGCCGCTCCAGCTCGGACGTGAAAGCATTATACCGGCTCTGCTTCAACCGGCTCAAATCCCTCCCCTGATCCATCCTGCGCTCATACCTCAGCACCCGCCTCTCATCCTTGCCAAAACGCCTCTCACTCCGCCTCTCCCGCTTGTCTGCACGAGGACTACTCACCGCACCGCCCGTCACGAGACCGACCAACCCTCCTTGGTAAGCCGGGTGATTGGGATCCGCAAGCTTGGACTTGAACGCTCTCGCCTCTTCCGGCACAGCGAGGTTAGACGTCGGCTCATCCCTCGCGTACTGCGTCTGCGCGCGCCGGTCGAGGTAGTCGCCGAGGAATTTCTTCGCATCTTTGGCCTTGTCTTTGAACGTCTCCTCCGCGCCGTCGCGCGCTACGGCTTTGTCGATGGCAGGGAAGATGAGTGGAGCAGCTCGAGGCAACTGGATCGTGCCTTGAGTGGTTCCGGATGCGAGGCGGATGGCTTTGAGCCTGTCGGACATACTCCGGTTGCCTCCATCGTTGAGATCGTCGTCAGAGATGCTGCGGTAGTACTTCGCGATGACCTGGTTCGTCGACATGTCCACCACTTGTGGTTTTAGACCGAACCGCGCGGCGATGCCCGTTTGGCTGCTCGTGACATCCGCGTCAGGCTTGTACTTCATGATGAAAGCGTACAGCCCAGCTGGCTGGAACAACTTCTCATTCATCTCGCCGAGGAAGTTGTTAGTCCGCTGCCGAGCTTGGATCTCCTCCCCGACGCCAGCAGCAACCTGCACTGCCGTGGTGACTGCCATGGCGATCAGGCCCGGAGCAAACCCGGCGATAGCAGCGGATACCTGGATCACCGTGAAGACGGGCGAGGCCTGCGACGACTGGTGAAAGCTCTTAAGGAAGCTGAGGAAGGTGGCTTGGTCGATCCCGCTGTTGGCCAGCACCGGCGCGTAGGCGCGGACGAACCCCCTGGCTTTCTTGCGCGGGCGTCTCTGCGGGAGAATGACGGGACAAGGGAGTGGTTGGCGGACCTTGCGCTGCTCGGTAGCAGCGCGGCTGGTGACGAGGACATCCTGGACGAGTTCGTCTGTAGTACGGAACTCTGCTTCGCTTTCATCGTAGGAGGGCAGGTTGCGGCTGTCGGTCTTCTCGAGAGCTTCGTCGAGCTCCCAGTCCTCCTCGTCGTCTTCGAGGGATTCGAGGTCGGAGTCGGAGTCGTCGTCTTCGCTGCTCTCCTCGTCGTACACACCTCCCTTCTTCTCATCAGAGGCTGGAGCACCGCGTGCTAACGAGCGGTCTACTGGGCCAGCCTCCAGCTCTGCATAGGAAGGGGGAGGCTCAGAAGAGAAGGTAGGTGGCGCTTGGCGGACCTGCTGCTGCGGCGTTGTTGACGGGCCAGCGACGACCTCATCGTTCTGGTGGGAATCCTCACGTGACAGCTTTTGCTCCTTGCGGTGCTCGCGGTACTCGGCTGCTGCACCGACGCCGGAGCTGATGAGACCAATGAGGCCAGGTCTGCTTCCACGAGGCATTGTTGGGGTGGTCGAGGTGCTTCGTTCAGATATTAGTAATGAGTGGTGCCTGGGGCTGTCAACTCTCGGGTGATGGCGTGTTTATACTGAAGGAGCAGTGGTGGTCATGCGAGCCCTTATCAATGGCAATGCATCTCAGGCTAGGCAGCGATGTTTCACAGTCACGAAACGGACGTTTATGGCGCAGCAGGCGCATGCAGAACAGGAGACAGGGATCATTGCAACACCTCGGCGACTGCGTCTTCGCTAACAGATCAGTAAAAGAGTAGACTGTGACAACCACCAGGATTCAGTGCATCTCGGAGTCCTCGCAGTCGCTGACTGAACCCACAGGGCTACACAGCCGCTCGAGTTCAAGCTGTTCTATGGAGGGACTCGCAGCTTGCAGCGAGGCTGAGCTTCTGCTGCAGGGTTTCCGGCGCATTGGAAGCTTGAATAGGTATGGCTTCCGCTTGGCACGCGCGAGGCTGATGGCTTTTCGGGCCGAGAGCGCAAGGCTAGCCGTAAATGGCCGACTCTTCTCGACGACCCCCTCCCTCTCGAGTCTCGTTCTTATGGTTCACGTTGGTCCTGTTCAATTCCTTCCACTAGGGGCCACTGTTGCCGCCCTGCCTTACTGGATCGAATCCCCTTCCTCTCGACCTCCCCGGACGCTGGACGCCTTCACAATAGTTGCTGTGAACAGTGATGAACCACGCCTCGGCCTTCAACAATCCAATGCCGCTATTCACGGGCTGGGAACCGCGACTGGCATAACGTCGGACCAGCCATCATCGACCAGTTTCGGGGGCATTACCAAGACCAACCATCCGTATCGGCTGCGGTTATGTCTGTGTTAGGACGTTCCAAGTGATCTGTGTTCCTGAAGCAATTTCTCGCTTCTCACTTAGCCAGGCCATGGTAGCTCTCATCGTCCGGAGCCATGCCCCTCTCGATACCCTCTGCAGTGCAGAGTGCCCGATTAGCCTCTGGAACGCTCATGCTTGCCAGCTCATCGGTACGAGTCAGGAACTGCATCAGCAGGCCAGCCTCGGTATGCCAGCTGATATGGCAATGGAACGCCCAAGCGCCTGGGTTGTCCGCGATCAGACGCAGCAGGATCCAGCCAAACCCTTCCACCGATGCAGTGTCGCGACGCAATGGATTGGAAAGGTCCAGAGAGTCATATAGAGGCTGTATGTTGTCTCTCGTCATGCCGTCCAGCACTGACACCATAGGCGGAGAACCGTGTCCTTGAGCAAGCACGAAGTACTTGTATCCATGGACATGCAGCGGATGTGACCCATCATCATAGTTTGACACCAAGATATCGATCGTCTGGATACCGGTAGTCTGCAGTACCAGCTCACGAGACTTCTCGAATGCAGCATCGTTGATGAACGCCGAGCCTTTACCGGCTTCGGAGACAGCAGCAGATGCGAACGAAGCATTGTTCTCCGACAGCCCATCAATCGCACGCAGCAGGGTGGGCGACCGAGCATCTGGCCGCCAGGAGCTGGAGTCGAAGAACCCACGGCTCAGGCGGTAGGCGCCAATCTCGAAGTTCGAGCGGAGGTAGAAGAACGCGTCGGCCTCTGCAGGGGCTGCTATGACCTGGACTGGCGTGAGATCGGTGGTGTTCATGTCCTTGCACGCCAGCGCCAGCTGCTCTTCCCAGTCTACTGAAGTCGGACGCTCGTCGGCGGATGCGGAACCTTTGGTGTAGCGCACTATGGCCCTTACTTCCGCATCCAGCGTCTTAGGCGGATCGGTAAAGCACTTTGTGATCATGCGTGCGCGAAGCCAGAAGGATTCCGAAGTACCTACGCTGGTGTTTACGATGACGCTGTAGCGCTGAGCCGGGTTGATATTGAGTCGATGGTAGTTGATTGGGCTGACATCCGTCCCATCAACCTCGGTCACGGCTAGCTCATGCTCATCGAGCTGCACTTGGAACTCAGCGAACGCTCCGACATTCACGATCCGCAACCTATGGCTCTGATTCGGCGCGAGATCGAACGGTGCAAGACCGACATTCGATGTGGTATTATCGCACTCCCGGTGTGGATAGTCATCGCAATTCCTGATTGATCGTCCGTTGATGAGGCCGCCTTCAGGGACTGGCTCAGCGTTCTCCATGTCTGGCGCCAAATACTGCCATAGCAGCGCCGATGAGAGGTCATGGTAATGGTCCGAGACCAGCACAACGCGGTCAGTGGCGTAGTCGATCTGCTGGAGCTGCCTCTCCTCTCTACTGTGTACAATCAGGGGGCCATGCATGCCGTCAGACGACTGCACGCCTTGGTGAGCATGCCACCAATATGTCCCGCTCTGTCCGGACACGGTGAATTCGTAGGTAAACTTTCCGCCTGGTGCTATAGGGCACTGCGTTATACCCACAGTGCCATCCATGTGTGGGGTGCCGTTCTGGTATAGGCCGTGCCAGTGGATGCTTGTAGCGTTGACCGCTTGGTTGTCCACATGCACCACGATCGTATCGCCCTCGTTGACTTCTACGAGTGGGCCTGGGAATTGGTTGTTGACAAGCATCATGGGTCGATATATACCATCTGGATTGTGCGTCTGGTCTCGGACTGTCCAAGTATACTCTCTGCGCCGAGGCGAGGCGTAGATATCCCAAGTCGGATCGAGCAAGTAGTCATTGCTTTGGATGCCCAGCGTCTCTTGGGCTTCATCTCCCGTTGTCTGCCTGGATCTGACCACCGAGTATACGGTGACAAACAATGCTACCGCAATAGCTGCTGCAACTGCCGCCCATACAGCTCTAGGGCCTGATGTCGCACAACTCCAGGGCCTGCGTTTCCGCACAATGCCATCGCCATCCTGCTCTTTCCATCCACCGAGTAGACCTTGCTCCTGCTCCGCTATGCTCGACCGTTTGCTGCTGTAATCTTCCGAGAGCTCATGCTCCTCGTCGTTTGCGTGCGCGCTCATTGCTGTCTCGCCGGGAAGATCCGCGTAGGGGCAGAGCAGATTGTTCGCCAAAGCGCGGTATGCACACTCGCGGCCTTCCACGTGGTTCACGCAGACGAATAAATCCTCCGACCCAGCTAAAATGAAAGCGTCTGCGTTTGTGAGATGGAACTTACTAGCCTACGTGGACATTACAGTGGAATGTAGAAGCGGACTGCGGGACCTGCCTTGGCCTCTCGCCTGGAGACTGGAGTCTGGACGGCGTGCTCCTGCGTGCTGATGAGAGGTTCGCTTTTGCCGGGAATGGGCAGCGTGCATTTGCCTTCGAACGTCCGAGCCGCCGGGCGGGAGACGGCAAGCCACCAACGCCCAATTAAACCTCACCTTCGCATACACGTGCTACCACAACTCCAGGAACGCGGTCTTCTATCCAGGATGTTCAGGAACGTGCATGACATGGTGACATTATTGTGGACCCTTGATCAGCTTTACTGCAGGGCTCATCTTCTCGAAAGCTTCTGGACGAGCGTCCTCTGCCCATGTGCTCGTTCTACCCAATGAGAGCTTCCACATTGCGCTCATGGCGAGGACCACGAGTCCGCGAACCGGCACTACGGCATCCAGGTCAAGACAACGTGGTCGACCTTCCTCTCTCGATACAGCGTTCGCCAGTTCTGCGCGAGGCGGCGTGGTAGTAGGATCTCCATAATACATAGGTATGCCCTTGCTTGGACGTCCCAGAGCACTCTCAATCCACATCTGATCAGTCTCGCTGCTGTCATTCGTTTCTTCGCTGTCACGGAAAGCACTCTCTAGACCTCAGCAAACAATGGCCGCTCTCGCCCTCGGCGCTCTCGCCATTGTCGGCGCAGCCGCTCACGGTCCACGTTACCCAACGACGACGGTCACGTCGCTGGAGCCAAATGTCTACACTGCTACCGTCAACACGAGCGTCTACGCTGCTCAGGCGACTGCCCCTACCTCCAAGCAACCCAAGCATTACGTCCCCGGCAAGTCGTTCGACCGCTTTATCACTATCTGGCTGGAGAACACCGACTTCGACAAGGCCGCGAGCGACCCGAACCTCGCGTGGCTAGCCACCAAGGGCATCACTCTCGAGAACTACTACGGTGTGACGCACCCCTCAGAGCCGAACTACGTCGCATCTGTTGGAGGCGACAACTTCGGGATGGGTGCGTCTACGTTCCAGTGGAAAATGAATCCTTTCGAGATATATACTGATTACTTTAGACAACGACGACTTCAACCAGATCGATGCCAACGTCTCTAGCGTCATTGACCTGCTCGAGGACAAGGGCATTTCGTGGGGCACCTACCAAGAAGACATGCCGTATACAGGGTTTGAGGGCTACTCCTGGGTCAACCAGGAGACCCTCGCCAACGACTACGTCCGCAAGCACAACCCACCGGTCATCTACAACGCCAACACCAGCCCGCGTCGCCTGTCCTACCAGAAGAACTTGACTGAGTTCCACACGGACCTTGCCAACAAGGACCTCCCACAGTGGTCGTTCATCACACCAAACATGGTACGAAAACGATGCGTAGGTATTGCCGTGCAGTGCTAACTATTGATTCCTATAGACCGATGACGGCCACGACACCTCTGTCACTGTTGCTGGCACTTTCACCAGATCATTCCTTGAGCCTCTCCTTTCCGATGAGTACTTCATGGAGCGCACACTGATCCTCGTCACCTTCGATGAGACGGAGACGTATACGATAAGCAACAACGTGTTCTCCATCCTGCTCGGTGGCGCAGTCAAGGGTCTAGAGGGCACCACGGACTCCCGCTACTACAACCACTACTCCGAGATCAGCACCGTCGAGGCCAACTGGGGCCTCCACACTCTAGGCCGCTGGGATGTTGGTGCCAACGTGTTCAACGTCGTTGCAGAGAAGACGGGTGATCTCTACAGGCCAAATCTCGCGGTCACTGGGGCGAACGAGACCATCTTCCAGAACAGCTCGTTCGCCGGCCCATTCAACGACGACTTCGCCACAGCAGCGTACCCAGCACCTAATGTCAACATCGTGTCCCCTAAGACTGGCCGCACTATTCTTCCAGCCATCAAGCGGACATGGGGCAGCAAGGAAAGCTACTACAACAACGGTGTGGTGATTCCGGACGGTCAGAACCCGCCGAAGGGTTACGCTGTCAACGACGTTAGTAATTAGAGGGTGTTGGATTGTTGCATAGCATGCCGTGATAGACCGCGAGATTTCGATGTGTTGATGGGGTCATGAGTGCATGTAGACCCGAAGAGTAATTCTCTTCGATTGCCGTAGTCTTGAAAGTAGCCATACAGGCTCTCGACTGTTCTCCACTGTCTCCCATCGGTGTGAATATGTTATACGCCCGACGCTGCTTCCCATGATGTCACCAGCCTCTTTCGTCCTCATTTCTGCCGATCTGCGTAGCGACCAACCTTCGTGATTTCAATTTTCGTGGGCGTGGGGGCAAACTCTGCATCTTGGAGTTGGAGGGCAATGAGGCTGCATGGATTCTGGAAGCGAAGAGAGATGCATTTACAGTTGTCATAAGCTTTCCAATCACGGACCCACGTGCTGGCGCTACTGCAGGTGTAGTTGCTCAAAGAGTCAAAGGGTCCTTGCGAAGGTAAGCGTTATTTGCAGGCATGTCGCTCGTCCCTGGTCGAGATGTTCTGGTTGTACGATCGTCGCTCACACAAGTTTTGCACCTCACCAAGTCCGCACCGTTTGAATACAACAAACGTCAAGATGGCAGCTCTATTCTTGAAGTCGCTCATGCTGTCAAAGGACAAGAGTGACAGATACACCGCCATACGCTACAACAGCACTATCAACGACACAGAGCGAAGCCCATCAACAGACTCCGGCATCGCTATGTCCGAAGCCTATGTGAATGAGAAGACGACCAGCAACGGAGGCCATGGGCTTCCATCACGCATAAACCCACGCATCATCAGCGACGCCACGATCGGTCTCGCGGATGGCTTGACCGTTCCATTCGCACTGACAGCTGGTCTCTCGGCACTCGGCGACACCAACGTAGTCATCTATGGTGGCTTGGCTGAGCTGATTGCTGGTGGGATCTCGATGGGACTCGGTGGCTATCTGGGCGCGAGAAGCGAGGCCGAAGCCTATCAAGCTGCTCTAGCCGAGACAAAGGCCCTCGTGGTCAACGACCATGCGAAAGCTGCGACTCTCGTTCGTGAAACCCTCAGCGATTATGACCTGTCCGAGAGCGTCCTGCACGAGATCACGACCAGCTTGCTTGCTTCGCCGCCCGGCATGGTCGACTTCCTTATGCGCTTCCACCACCAGCTTACAGAAGCCGATTATGCACCATCGCGAGCGTATGTCTCCGGTCTCACTATTGCATCGGGCTACACACTTGGCGGCTTAGTCGCTCTGATCCCGTATCTGCTTGCCTCAAATATCAAGGATGCGTTCTTCGGCAGTATCATCCTAATGGCACTCGCGCTGTTTGCGTTTGGCTGGGCGAAAACTGCTATGATTGGTGGCAGCAACCATTGGGTCTGTTTCAAGAATGGCACGCAAATGATGGTGCTCGGTGGTGTTGCAGCTGGAGCTGCCATGGGCTGCGTGAAGGCAATTGGCAGCTGAACGTTCGCATGGCTCGACTCATCGATCTTTCTTCGAGTCCGGAGCTGCAGTCACAGCAATGACATCTTCGCTAGACCCTATATCGGCAACGACGAGGCCGAGGAGCCAGCAATTGACCAGAAAAAAGCCGATACTCGCCAACCAAAGACCAGGCACAAACGTGGACCTGCCCAGGAACTCAAGCTCGTACCCTTGCTGCAACCATGCTGCTTGGCCAAGGACCCACAGCACCAGCGCGATGAGCCCGAGTTTGGGCCTCTGCAGAAGCGAAGCTTTCGGTAGGTAGAAGGGCAGGAAGACCATGTACCACAAGAAGTACTGCTCTGCGTCAGTGGTTGCGAATACGCATATGGAGGGAATGGGTGCTCACCTGGCTTGTGCACACCTTATTGAAGGTTACAAACGCAAATGTCTGCGCAAGCATAGTGCTTGCCAGGTCTTTCTTCGCGAGCAGGACCGGTATAGCGAGCACAGAGAGGAACAGCTGTGGGATGAACGCCAGCGACTCGATCCGCAGACCTGCCGCTTCTGCAGGATTTGCGGAGTTGGCATGCAGGACAGTGTTGTAGACGGAGAAGTTGTGCCGGTGGTCGATGCGAGTGAAGTGGTAGAGATAGGTGTGCTTAACGAACGGCATTCCGTAACTTCATAGACTGTTAGCGAGCTCAGCTCAGAGATACACAGCAAAAACGCTTACTAGTTCAGCATCAAACCGTTGAGGATCATGAATGTCACTCCGCTCGAAGCAATTAGCTTGCTCCTCGCCGGGTTGAAGAACATCAGCGCCTTCGCCAACCACACAGGCCGGTGTGCATCTTTCCCATGACCTCTGATACTGCCCACGTTCTCCGCCCCAAGCCACCAGAAGATACTGGCGGCATAAATAAAAGGATAGATCTTGAAGTGCACGCCCAACCCAAGTAAAGCTCCAGCGAGAATGACCCGCTTCTGCAACACTGCCCAAAGCAGCGCAACAACGATAACAGCGATTAGCCCTTCCGAGCTCCCTCGAGTACTGATGTTGGCTACCATTGGGTTCGACAGCCAGATACTCGCAAACTTAGTCGCCCTCCCCACCTCCATGCCCTTGTGCTCTCTCAGAACCTTGAAGATGAGCCATCCCGTAGCGATGTCCCCTGCCGCAAAGAGCACTTTGCCGAACTCGAACCAGAGCCCGCCCCAGGTAGTTGGGTACAGTAGCCAGGCCAGCAAAGGGGTGTACCGGTAAGTAGCCCGTTCATACGGTGAGCGACCCCATGACACAAAGCGCGCCGCGTCCGTGAAAACGAGATAGTCTATGTCGGTGTACTTGACGGGACTGTTGGCGTCTTGCCACCGGCCGTAGACCAGGAGAGCGAGGCGGAAGAGGATGGCGGAGGTGAAGACGAGCCAGGGCCGGGTGAAGAAGGCAGAGAGCGCTGACATGGCAACTGCTGCACGACCGTCCTCATCAGCACCAGTCCTTCCAAACCAGATGCAAACAGCCTGTTTCGTGATCGGGATGGTCTCGAGGTACTGCAGGTAGCGAAGGACACGAGGTTGGGCTTGCACAACTTTGAACCCGTCGCACGATGCCAAGACCCGCCGCAAGGCTAGTGCACAACTCTTTATGCTCGCACAAGAGACGTGGAGGGAAACCAACAACACGAGTGTGAGATGTATGAGCCTTCGTACCGTAAGCTTCACCCGCTCCCAGGCTGCATAAGATGATCATGAGCGGTCACAGTGTATGCCATCCACACGCCAGCATCACTTCGCTCACAAAAACCCACCCCGACATATCATACAAAGCAACGACCTAATTCGCCACACTAATGATACCCTGGTTCTGCATCGCCGCCTCGATGTTCTCCATCTTCTGCGCCAACATCGCGTCGTCCATCTGCCCCTCCAAGTCCCTCGCCGCACTCGTCGGGCTAACCATCGGACTATTCTGCCCGCTCGCCGCGGCTGAATGGTATGCTGAGTGGTAAGGGGTCACAACACCACCGGCATCCAGCCTATGTCCGGCGCCGCTACCCAACGGACTCATCGGCGGGTCCAGCCCCGTGCGATGACCGGCTGCAATGTTGGCAGACATAACGCTGTTTAGGCTGCGCTGAGAGGCGCCGGACCAAGCACGCTGCAGTCTCGGCCGCGCCCATTCGGACCAGCTTTTCTTGAGCTCAAGATTGCCTTCCATGGGCGTGGTGGTGTTGATGCCCTTGTCGCCCTTCTTCCAATCCACAGGACACCCTTCGCCGAATTCGTCTTTGAAGACGAGCGCATCGAGGACACGCTGCGCTTCGTCTACGGAACGACCGACATTCGCGTCGTTGATTGTGGTGCAGCGCACAATACCCTTCGGATCGATAATGAACAGCGCCCTCTGCGCCACGCCTTCCTCCTCGATCAACACGCCGTAATCCTTACTCATCTGGTGATCGCAGTCGCTTATAAGGGGGATGTGCACGCCACCCAACCCGCCTTCCATGTCCGAGGTCCCGTTCCAGGCTCGGAGGCAGTATTCGCTATCCGTGGAGGCGAAGACGACGGCGCAGGAGCGGGAGTAGAGGAACTCCTCGAGGCGGGCGGAGAAGGCTTTGATCTCGGTGGGGCAGATGAAGGACCAGGCTTTTGGGAAGAAGACGAGAATGAGCCAGTGGTTGGCTTCTGTGTATGATGAGAGCGAGACATCTGTTGCCCCTGTTAGATGTGTGACTCGGAAGTGCGAGCGGTTGTGTACACGGCTTACCCTTCAAACTGCCATCTACCACAGCTACGCGATTGAAGTTGGGCGCTGGCTTACCGACTTCGACCTTGCCTCGGGTTGCCATCTTGACGGTTATGACAATGCGATACAGGAGAAGAAGAGTTGTGAGAGGCGTATGATGAGCTATTGGGAATGAGAGGAAAGAACTGTACCTGACCTCACCACGGTCTAGAATCATGACCCACGTCCTCATAACGTCGCCTCTTTCCGCATGCGTCAAGGTTGCCATGCTTCGTTCGGGCAAGCTGAAGCGACAGGTCGTAAATGGTTTGCTTGTCGGCATTGTAACGTTTGCGACAGTACCCTTTGTTCACAATGGGAAAGGCTCGCAGACCTTCGACTCTTTGTCGTCCATCCGCAAATGCAGATTGCCGTGTTGGTCTGGCCACGCGATCAAAGATCTGGACAACACGCCATGCTGGTGTAGCAGTGTGCATAGAAGAAGTTGCAGGACAGGGGCGGCGTTTCAACGTCGCATGGCTTAGTAATCTGTCACGTGGCAAGGCTTGGCGCGCGGCTGCCCCCTCGACATTGCTTGCTTGTTTCCGTGCCACTGTTTCAATTGATCGCGCAAACGTATCGTGAGGTTCTTGCGAGCACTCTTGAGTCTTGATTGCGAAGCGGTATCATCACTGCACGCCTTACTGTCCATTCCTTGTTTCAACGGCTCGGCTAGCGAATCGGCGCGCGTCGGCAGCAACTGCCAGCCACCCCACCCTGCCTTCTCGCGCAGGCTTAACCCCAGCCCCGCGACAAAACAAGTTCGTCATGGCCAGCTTAAATAAAGTAGGTGCAAGTAGTCAAGGAACCATTGCCTTGTACAGTGCGCTCGCAATTAACAATTTGGCCTGCCTTGATTTGTGCATCGCGATAGATTGCGCTCGTCACCTCCCGCTTGCACTGAGGCGTGGCGTAGTATAGCACGACTTGCTTGAGCTGCTACCAACTTCCAGCCACCTGCAACGTCTTACGGCTCAGATAAGACTGCCCTTCTGCCGCTATACCTTCACTCTTCCGTCCATCACTGCAGCCTCCTTCTGTTGCACGACCGCCGCGACTGCAGCTCGGAAGCATTGGGCTGCCGCAGTCACACAACCGCATACACCTCGCCCATCAAGCCCATCAAGCCGGCCATCAGCTCAGATCAGCTCACTCCATCACCGTACTCCCCCGACCTCACCGTCACCTCTTGAAGCTCCGACCTCCACGATGATCTCCGGCGCCCTGTTCCTCGCATGGCGCATCTTCGAGATCCTCGTCACCATCCCCATCATGGGCATGCTCGCCTACTTCGTCCACCAATACGTCAATTCCAACACCCTCACACCGAGCTATATCCTCGTCCTCTTCATCGTCTCGGTGATAGCGCTCGCCTGGGCTATCTTCACCACTATCGATTACCTTCGCGCTCGACATGATGCGCTCTTCGTCGCTCTGTTCGACCTGGGCCTGGTGGGAGCGTTTATCGCGGGTGTGTACTACTTGCGAGCGCAGGGCACGGCACATTGCACCAACGCGAACGCCGGCACGACGAGTGGAGGTTTCTACTTCAACATCCACACGAATAAGAGCTGCGCTATGCTAAAGGCGAGCTTTGCATTGGGCATCATCGACATTCTCGCCTTCTTCATCACCTTTGTACGTCCCACGACCCAATAGACGATACCATTGACCTTGCTAACGTTATACCCACAGCTACTCGCACTACTCGTCCACCGTAATCACCGCAACGACGACAAGGTAGTCGTCAAGCGCGAATACCGCTCCTCCGGCCAACACAGCCGACACAGGTCACGCAGCCGTGACTACACGCGCTCGAGCAGAGACCATGGACAAGATCAGAGGCCCAGCAGCCGGAGGAGGAGCCGTCAGTCGAGCTCTAGGAGGCAGTACTACGTCTGAGTATGTGCGTCTATACCACGACATTGGAGGCGGCTTTGGGACAATATTGGCCGCTGCGACTGGTGCATGCGCACAGGATACGTGCAGCAAAGAGGATCGATGGGATGGTCACGTCCATTCGACGAGTGGCGCATTTGAGATTGGGCGTTCGAGCGAGAGCGCGCGCATTCACGACATCATGACGACCAGTATTTCGATGATTGTATTTATTGCGGGCTGATACGAGCCGATATAGTGTAACGACCCGTCTTCACATGCCATACCGGATCACATGCAGAGAGGGCGAGGTTATGCGGGTGAAGCTGAGTTGACAAGGAAGTCGTCCAGCCAAGCTCCTTTCTTCCCATTGTCTACGACCAGCAACAACCGGTCGGAACACTTGGTCCCATCGCATTCCGCAGCACTAGCAGTGCCTCACACAGCTTATTATACGACCACTCCTGTGTGACCGCCTGACTTGACGTGCCAGCTCAGAGAACTCGCGACCAACCGCTCAGTCAAAGCATATGAGCTCGAATCTCGTTCATCACCTTTAACAACGGTCCACTGATGGCGACTCCCTCTCTAGTTACAACTTAATTATGGCTTACAGAGGTACGATCTTTGGCACAACGCAGGCCAGCAAGGTTGACAAATCGGGGAACAACTCGACGGGAACGAAAGCAACGGCTTGCAAATGAACGACTCCTCGGTTCCACCGACGTTACCGCCTCCTCACGAAGCTACGCTCATATGAGACCGACCGTTCACCTCCTGGTCAATCTGAGGTGCTTTATGTGCACGACCTGCAGGGCAAACTATCAATCTGCACGGGCTTGCTGATGTCTGATATCAGACGCCAGGCTCAAGCTCAGGAATGGCGTTCAAATGAGTAGAACAGTCGTCGTGTACACTATCTACTCCCCTATGCACGGCGTAAATCATCATACTTCAGAATCCAGACCAATAATACCGGCATGATGATGCGGTTACTTCGTGACCTCTCAGAGTCTCAGGACAATCGGAAAACTGCGATGACGTCAATAGCGGTTCGGACTGGCTTGGAGGCGTTGTTGCTGCGGTGACGAGGCTTGAGAAAGGCCTTTGCACTTGAAGATCGTGCACCTGGGACCAAGGGCCAAAGGATGCGTGGCGACATCAGAATGCGTTCTACAACAGTACGGAAGTAGCAAGTTGAAGGCGAAGAAAAGCTCCGATCCCCAGGTCTTATAGTGATGTGCCTGGTGATATATGATATATCCATAACGCGAGATCTAGAACGGTGTGCGCGCAGATCCTCCACAGAACACAGATCATCTTCGTGCCACAGCGCTGGGTGGCAGCAGACTACGTCATGGCCGCTCCCGCGGCGTACCGTTGCCGTGCGCTCATAATGCGTGTCGATCTTCGCAGCCTCTCGCTTCCTCTCAGCCACAAAACAATAACAACGTCTTGCGGCCTCTCACACAGGATCCATTACTACGCTCCAACACACTCACGCACGACCAACAGTAGACACATATCCCCAGCTCACCTTCACTACAACCGCCCAGATGCATCGCACATACTCAATGCGCCAGTCGCGCGCCCCGACTGCGTCGCAGATCCAGAACCCTCCGCCGCCGTCCTCGTCCACGAAGGCGAACAGGCTCTTCGGCCGGGGCAACCTCAGTAAGCCGAGTCGCAGCCAGCTGCACAACGGCCATGGCACGTGCTAATGTGCGATGCAGCCCACAACTTCCGCAAGTCTGCCGCTGGCGCATTCGGCCCCGACCTCGCCAAGAAGCTGTCGCAGCTGGTGAAGATGGAGAAGAACGTCATGCGCTCGATGGAGCTCGTCGGGCGAGAGCGCATGGAGGTCGCACAACAACTCTCCATCTGGGGCGAGGGCTGCGACGATGACGTCTCCGACGTGACGGACAAGCTTGGCGTCCTCATCTACGAAGTCGGCGAGCTCGAGGACCAGTTCGTCGACCGCTACGACCAGTACCGTGTCACAATCAAGAGCATCCGCAACATCGAGGCTTCCGTGCAGCCAAGCCGGGACCGCAAGCAGAAGATCACCGACCAGATCGCCCAGCTGAAGTACAAGGAGCCAAACAGCCCCAAGATCGTCGTTCTCGAGCAGGAGCTTGTCCGTGCCGAAGCCGAGTCTCTCGTTGCCGAGGCCCAGCTCTCCAACATCACGCGCGAGAAGCTCAAGGCTGCCTTCACTTACCAATTCGACGCTCTCCGGGAGCACAGCGAGAAGCTCGCCATCATCGCCGGTTTCGGCAAGCACCTCCTCGAGCTCGTTGACGACACCCCAGTCACCCCCGGCGAGACGCGCAACGCCTACGACGGCTACGAGGCCTCCAAGGCCATCATCCAGGACTGCGAGGACGCACTCACCAACTGGGTCGAACAGAACGCTGCCGTCAAGTCTTCGCTCTCTACTCGTGCCCGCACCCTCTCCCAGCGCCGCCACCAGAACCGCGGCCAGGGTGAGGGTGTCGACCTCTCGCACCAGGACCAACACATGGGTGGCGACCGCGAGTCCGGCCTGTGGATCCCAGCTGGCGAGCACCAGAGCGGCCAGGCTTATGAGGACGACGAGGAGGAGCTGGAGGATGAGAAGCTCGACGCGCGCGGTCGCGAGGATGATCGCGTTGAGGCGGCATAAGCGTCATGCGCTGTACCAGTGCTCCGTGAAACCTGTCAAGCACATCGGCGAACGGAGACTTCGATGCAATATACCCAGGCGCGTAAGGGAATGGGGCGGGTGGTAACAAGAGAGGTCGGATGACATGCACGATGATGAGTGTCTCCTTCCCTGTAATGTTTGTCTTTTGGTCTAAGCAGCGTGTCTTCTTATTTAGTTGGCGCTGTATACCACACATAATGTATTTCTTTATCATGCTTTTCCATTCGTTGGCACAGAACTTCGGCATAATCCTCGTCCCGTATTGACGCCGGGTAAATGCAGCCCTACGTCAGCTCTCGAGATGTACCTGCCGGCTTCGGCCAAGCTGGCCTTACGCATACCTAAGCAACTGATCAGACAATTCGTACACTTCGCCACGATATCAACATACGATTGCCGGCACCATGAACGGCGACAGCTCCAGCCAGTCGAAAGTGCCGCCACCTGGCGTTTGGGCACCCGCCATCACTTTCTTCGACCCAGAGGACGAGCTCGACTTGGACTCACAAGCAAAATACTACAGATACTTGTCCCAACACCTCACTGGCCTGGTCATCCTGGGCACCAATGCAGAGACATTCCTGCTAACCCGCGATGAGCGTGCGACCTTGCTCAAAACTGCACGAGACGCTGTCGGTCCGGACTATCCCATCATGGCCGGCGTGGGTGGCCACTCAACGAAGCAGGTCCTGGAATACATCAACGATGCAGCAGCGGCGAAAGCAGACTACGCGCTCGTTCTACCATGCGCGTACTTTGGCAAGGCCACGACGGCGAAAGTGATCACGAACTTCTACGATGAGGTCGCGGCGAAGAGCCCGTTGCCGATTGTGATATACAATGTAAGTCACCCGAAGGACCACCTATAGTCTGAAACGTAGACTGATGGTGCCAGTTCCCTGGAGTCTGCAACGGCGTCGACATAGACTCGGATGTCATGACCGAGCTCGCGAAGAAGCACAAGAACATTGTCGGCACAAAGCTCACCTGCGCTTCAGTGGGCAAGATCACAAGACTTGCTGCCACGTTCGAGCAGTCGGAGTTCGCAGTGTATGGCGGCCAATCCGACTTCCTGCTCGGTGGCATGGCTGTAGGCTCCGCCGGCTGCATCGCGGCCTTCGCCAACGTCATCCCAAAGACCATCAAACACATATACGATCTGTATTCGCAAGGCAAGCACGCCGAGGCGATGAAGATCCATCGCAAGGCTGCTTTGGCTGAGAGTTTGAGCAAGTCCGGCATCGCGAATACAAAATATGCTGCTAGCTTGACGAGTGCGAAGAGCGCTGGGATCGAAGGTGCCGAGGAGAAATTGCGGCCGAGGAGGCCCTACGAGCAACCCAGTGAGGCGACAAAGAAGGATATCAGGGGGAAGATGGAGGAGGTGATGAAGATTGAGGACTCTCTGTAGCCCGGCCTCCTTCACTCGCTAGCGGTGTGACAATATGTCAAGCTGGTCTCGTTCTGTCGCCCCATAAGGGCGTCCAATAACTCCAATTGCTCCTGCTTCCTTGTCTACCATACTCTGCATTCATCCATATATATCGAGTCGGCAATTGCTCGTGCCGCATTTGCCGTGCCCCTGCATACCACCAGTCATACAGGCTGATGAGACCTCCAGGCTCCTCCTGCCTCCCCCGTGCTTACCTGCAGGATGCGGAGACCCCGCACATGGGCAATGGACAGCAGTCTGGACGGACCTCGTGGTCTGGAGAACATCTACCTATAGTGTGCGACTCATGCGAGCGGATATGGTCCGCCGAGGCCGGTCGTTTGTTCAAATAGGACGCGCTGGCAGACAATAATACCTTATTTCTCACTCTTCTTGTCCTCGCTTGCCATCTCGGAGACTCAGAATGGCTGAAAAGATCACCCGCGCCGAAGCCGTCGAACGACCTCACCAGACCAGTGGAGACGACCATGATGCTGCCCTTGAGCTGGGTGCGCCGATGGAGCACGTCAACACCTTACAGCAGGCGGAGCATGTCCATCTCACATGGCACAGCTGGATGGTGGTCTTCGTAACGTGCTTCGCTATTATGGCCCAGGTATGGCCCGTTTGAGAACGTAACCTGCGAAACCGACTTCAACTGACACCGCCAAAGGTGTACGTAGTGGTGGCGGCGGGCTCAGTCATCGCTTTCATCATACGTGACCTAGGAGACGCTTCGATTGCCGGCTGGATTATACAAGGACCTCTACTCATGCAGAGCGTGCTAAGCCCCGTTGTTGGAAGACTATCCGACGTCTTGGACCGGAAGTACCTCGCCGCCGTACCACCATTGATCGCCTTCGTGGGAGCAGTCATTTCTGCGAAGGCCACGTCAATGTCGATGCTCATCGGTGGTGGTATTCTCATCGGCATCACTCTGTCCACCATCTCGATTGTCCAGGCGGTTAGTACATCGATATATACGATCCTATGTGAGTCGTGTGCTGATCCGTTGCAGATACCCTCTGAAGTCTTGCCTCTGAAGTACCGAGCTCTGGCCAACGGCTTCGCATTTCTCGGAGGAGCAGTCGGCGGTCTTGTGGGCGGCCTAGGAGCCGGTGCTTTGACAAACACAAACCCATCGGGATGGCGAGGCATCTTCTGGGTATGAGCACCAATCTACTCCACCATCACATGTGTGAAGTATCTTACTAACAAAACCCAGCTGCAAGCCGGCTTCCATCTGGCAAGCTCGATCGGCCTGTTCGTGTTCTACTGGCCAAAGCGGCGTTCTGACTACCCACGAATGACCTTCAAGGGAGTCCTGTGGGCTATTGATCCCATCGGAAGCCTGCTGTTCATCGCCTCCGCCACGCTACTCTTGCTCGCGCTCGACTGGGCCGGTGGTGCCTATGCCTGGGGTGATCCTCACGTGGCGGCCCCGCTTGGCATTGGTCTCGGGATGCTTGTGCTTTTCGGCCTGTACGAATGGAGGGGCCGCACCGACGGCATGGTCGCACACGTGTTCTTCAAAGGTTCACCAAACTTCGCACTGTCATGCTTCGCTTTCGCGGTCGAAGGGTGGATCTTCTACTCGGCAGTCAACAGCGTCACCCCTCAAATCGTGCTCAATCTCGGCTTCGAGACGAACAGCTGGAAAATCAGCATCCGCCAACTTGCGTACAGTGTCACATCATTGGTCGCGTCCATTCCGATAACACTTTATGCGACAAAGTACAAGGACCTGAAATGGCCTCTCCTCCTCACCTTCACCCTTTTCTTGATTGTGACCATTCTGTACGGCTGCATCACGCCATCCTGGAACCACGCGCAGATCGGCTTCAACGTCATATCCGGTATTGGCCAGTCGGGGCCATTGACACTTTTGGTCGCGCTGGTGCAGTTCACCGCGCCGCACGCGTACCTCAGCACCGCGACTGGCTTGGCATTCTCCGCTCGTGCAATCGGTGGCGCCTTTGGTTCGGCTGTCCTCAATGCTATTATCAATAGCAAGATAGCCAGCACCTGGGCGCCTCAAGTCTCGGCCGCTGCAGCGGCCGCTGGGCTACCAGCGTCCTCTATTCCTGCTTTGCTGGTAGCCCTTGCAAGCGGAGAAGGTCTAGACAAGGTACCTGGCATTACACTGGCCAGCCTTGGGGCAGCGGCGAATGCGAGCCATTGGGCATACGCTCACGCTTATCGTCTGGCCTGGTGGAGCATCTTCCCGTTTGTGGTCATCGCCCTAGTGTCAGTGGTCTGCCTGAAGGGTGTCAAGGAACTCATGACTGAGCGCGTGGAAGCGACTGTAGAGAAAGTGGACCAAGTGGATAAAAAGGTTGCTGCTGTATAGTGGATAGCGCGGGACTAACGCCGTGAAGTCAGCGAAACGTGGCAAAACACATATAGCTGGGAAAGCAAGCGCCATTATCTTCCAGGGTCACCACTCAAACATCTAGCACCTTCGTGACACCAGGCTCGATCGCATTCAGCTTCTCAGATAGCTCCTGCCATACGCGCTTTTGCAACCCCAAGCCTTCTTTGCCTTCCACCAAGGGCGCGCATCGCCTGATCTTGCAATTGCTGAGGTATTTGCCGTGTGTTTCCGGGCCGGCAAGTCCTGCATGCACCAGCGTCCTGCTTCCGATCTCTGTGGTCCTGCAGAAAATCCTCTGGATCAGCCTCATAGGAGCAAAATCCAACTCTCGCATGAGTTGGCTATGGCACCAGCCGGGATCGACCTGTCGTCGAGTGAACATCATTAGCGCCTACTCATGCGCACATGTGGCGCGGAGAAGTTGACCTACAAAGTTCATCGTAACTTTCGTCTGGCCGACCGGGTGTTCGCGAGCGATCTCTCTGCAAGTGAGTACCTCGAGCAGCTTGGATGCGTTGTAGCGGTCTCCCATTCTGGCCTCCTTTGGGTTGTTCAGTGTCCCGAAGATGGAAGACGCCTTGCGCTCCGGGAACTGGTGCATTGTCAGTCGGAGTCAGCATCGTCCAGGCCATACGAACTTACTGCAGTGACGCAGTGTACATCCGATGCCACAATGGTCAAGGTCGGTGTGATGTTGAAGTTGCGACCAGTCTCTCGGAGCTTCGGCAGCATGAGAAGCGCAAGCAGGAACGTTGATACAACGTTGGTTGTCACAGTGCTCTCATTCCCGGCCACGGTCTGGAAAGTATTCGTTGCTGTGCCATGTCAGTAATGAGCGTTCGGAAGCACAGCCATGGTACGGACCAATTCCAGCGTTCTCAATAACCACGTCCAGACGCTTCAGGCCCTCTGCCCGCTTGGCAAAGGCTTTCACGCTGTCATAATCCTGCAGGTCTAATACCAAAGGGTAGGCAGAGTTAGCCAGCGTTGCAGACAAAAATTAAGGCCTTCGGCCAACGGTATGCGTACCTAGCGGCCACACTTCGATGGCTCCACTGCGCTTGGTGCTCGCTTCGATGTCACGCTTTGCAGCCTCCCCCTTCTCCGTACTTCTGCAAGCGATGATGAGCTTCTCAGCATTCAAGCGCGCGTAGTGCGTCGCAGCTTCTTTCCCAAGTCCGACATTCGCTCCAGTGACGATGATAGTCTTGCCAGTGCAGTCTGTGGTCGGGTATTGGGGAGTCACGAAGAACTGGGAGTATAAGAAATGCGGCATAAAGCCGGTGAAGATGTCCAATAACGACATGGTTCTTGTGGTTCCTTGGGATGGGTCTTCGAGATCAAGCTGTTCAGTGTTGTGAGCTTGGGTGGAAAGCAGGTAGAGGCGATGTGACTGGGTGTGAGATTCGATGATCAAAGGCCCACCGAAGCAGTGGGAGCATAGTACTTATATCACTTCAGTACGGTCAGAAGGCTCAACAAGAGCATCAGTCAGCTGCTTGCAGCTTAGGACGCCTGAAGGCGTCGTTCCGACCAGCAATCTCCAGACATACCGCAATAATCTGCCCGTGTCTTTGCTGGGCGTCACGGTTGTTGGTGAGACTCGAGAGCAACAGTGTGGGGAAACAAAGCCACCGGGGGAATGTTCGACCTCTGCGCCGACGGAAGAGCTCGAACCCTGCATTAACACGTGACTCCGGACTTAATGAGGCCGGTCTCCTTGCCAATCGAATTCCCAAGGCACATAATTTAGGTGACTGCACACGGCAGTGTCCAATCTCAGAATGCGGCGACACCAACGTCCGAGAGTTGACCAACGGATTTTCATTTAAGCCTGGTTGCATCGGGAGGTCGGACATGCCTTGAAGCATGTCAACGCGGACCACAATGCACACGGCAGATATCATCATAGAGTCACTGTGGCAGACAAGCCAGGCGTGCCAGCAGATGAAGTAGACTTCTTCGGTTGTTTATTGGCTGGCGGAGCAATACCACGACGCAGCACCGCCCGTCACACAAAGAGGGAGATATGACGATAGCGTGAAAAGTGCATGTGAGTATTCTTTAGGGAGCACAGCTATTCTACTGCAGCTAAGCCTAGAGGGAAAGTGTCAGCGTTCCTTCTTTCGTATGCAGAGTCAATTGAGGCCGCTGGCTTACCCATTTCCCAAGCAGCGCCATCAGTCCGGCACCCATGGCCATCATGCCAAGCGCTGCCAAAACCTCACGAATAGGCGCCTTCTGCATATAATCGCTAAACATGAACTCATGCGCCATGAGCTCTATCAGGCCAGTGTAGATGAGTATGCCCGCGGAGATGGAGTCGAACACGCCATTCACGATGAGCGTCCGTTGGCTGCCCGGAGCAAAGGTCGTCCGAAGGCCAAGGCCGATAGCAATGGCAATTGGAGTAGAAATTGCGTATCCCATGGCGAGCAGATAGGGTGTCCACCTCTTACTCTTCGGCCACTCCACACTCGCCAGTCGCGTCCCGAGGGCGAGACCCTCAAATGTCTGGTGGAAAGCAAGCACGACATAAAGGGTGATGAACTCTTTGCCGCCGGAGACAGCCAGCGTCAGGCCAATGAAGACCGAGTGGAAGATGACACCAAACTCGAGGATGAAGACGGCAGTCAGCTGTGCAGTGTAGCTCTCCGGGTCGAACGTCCTTTGATTATCGTGCTGGCGGGCTTCAGCGTCCCTATCGACATGGCTCCGCGAGTGTGAGAGGTGGTCGTCACCCGGGACGTGCGGTCCACTGCAACTCGCTCGTTCCTCCGCGGCTCCTGGCACCGCCAAGTCCCTGAAGGCTTCTTTCGGCTCGAGGGAGTCCTCCGAGTCCGTGAAGGCTTCCTTTGGCTCGAGGCATCGCTCACTTCCAGCATGCGCATGGCTGCCAAGTTCTATATCATGGTTGTGGCCGTGATCGTGTCCGAACTTGGCGTATCTCATGGTCATCAGCTCAAGGACAAACATGGAGAAGATGACCATGAGCACGATGCCCTCGACCCAGGCATAACCCGTGATAGGCCCAGTTAGGCATGGGTTTGTCAGTGCGTCGTTGGCCGGCGCTAGTAGGTGTATGAAGGCTGTCGCGACAATCACTCCTGAGCCAAAATACTAAAGCCCAGACAGGTTAGTATACTGGGAGGCAACACAGCGGCTTGAGCGCCAACGTTCACATCGGGGATCAATGTTTGGACGTACCTTTGCAATAAAGAAGGCGCACGATGGTATGCCAACTTGTGGATGTCGTGCCGCGAATACTGGGAACCAGGAACCCAGGAAAGAGCCGAGTAGGATCACGAACTAACACTGGATGTCAGAGCCTATCTCACGGGTTGTACCTTCGGTTTGCTCACGATAGCTGAGATGCGCACGCCAATACGGCCATCGTAATCGTTGTCGGCGCTGCAGCCGGCCATGTCTTAGGTATATTGTTGTAATTGTAGGCCGACCGAAGGATAAGGTATGTGCAGCGAGCCTCAAAGGCTTCACGAATTGCAGGTCGTCCTTGACTTCCTCAACCACGGCGCAAGCGAAACACGGTGACGGCAGTACCAGACGCTTTTGCAGGGCTTGGCGGCACCTTGATGGTCAACGAACCTTGACTAGTCGCAGGCCCCAGCGGCCCCGCCATCATTCGTGATTGCTTGCTTATCGCCGCGTGTTTGCGCGCTTTAGCCTTTCCATGGTGACAGCGTGAGGCAGGTGCGTTGTTCGTGTTCGGTCGTCGTACTGAGGACAGCCCATGAAAATTGTCGTTGTAGGAAGATATTGTTGAGATGAGACGAGAGCACAGGTGAGAAAGAGGTGAGAAAGCCGAACAATGACGGATTGCCTGTTCCTGTTCCTGAGCAGCGAGCACCCCGCAATGGGACAAGCTCCGGTAGCGTGCTGCTCTTCGGCTGCTGACATGCAGCGCTTCCGATTGGCTCCGAGGCTACACACGTTTCGCCTGCGCCCTGGAACGTACACTGCGCTTGCATACGGTAGCTACAAGCCTGAAAGAGTAGGCTATGTGTCTTGTTCCTGAGATATGCTAATAAGCTAACAGCCAGCTGTCAATACACGCGTGGTCGATCAGGACGTCGAGATCGACACACAACACGGAGACATAGCGATGGTGGACTCGCACTTGTGTTGCTACGTGACCTTTTGGAACACGGTCGCTTCTGACGGGCTCTGCGCTGACTACTTTTTCGCTAAGTTCGTCTTGTCAGTCAGGCAGGTTCAGTGCTCACATATCTGGCGGTACCTCTGTAGAAGCTCGATTATTATCATGGGAACCTGTCAGGCCCCGGCACGGTCTGACATACGTTTCTCGAGGAACCAACACCGCAAGAGCTAGCCGTCTCCCGGCTCTCGAGTTATCGTGGAGCTGATTAGTAGACAGAATTCAAGGTACCCGGTCCAAAGACGTAGCAAGGGCGGACTCGAGCTGTGGTATTGCTACAGGAGCTCGCATCATCCAAGGGGGAAGTACACTGCGTCAGACGGGGTTATTCCGCCATAGCCAGCATAAACACGGCTGGCTCGTTGGAGCTGCTCTGCAACGCGTCACATTTAGCCAAGACACTGCAGACCTCGACAAGATCTCCTGCTGTCCAATACCAAATAACCAAGGTAGCCTTTGACCGCTTCGTCACTCACGTATGCTGGCACCATCTCCAACACTGTAGACCTCTCCCAGATCTCTTCTAGCGATCCTCCGCTATCCTTTGGGCCGTCGGTCATGGCGGAGCAAGTACAGAGGTGCGCGTGGCCGAGACGGTATTGAGCGGTCGGGACCTCTTGGGCTACACCCTCATCGAGGCGCCTCACTCATGCGCTTTCTTTAGCATTCGCCTTCTCCACTTCCTCAGGCGTCCTTGTCCGTAGTTGTAGTGCGTGAATGCCACCTTGCGCGGCCATCTCGTCCTTCAGTAGTGTGTAGACCATGCGATGGCGGGCCGGCTGCATCTTTGACTTGAATGCTTCGGAGGTGATGTAGACTCTGCTCTTCCTCAGCGATGCCCTGTTTACCTTACGCGCGACGAGGCTCGGTACCTGAAGTGCGTTTCCGCGGAAGTGCTGCCCTCCATGGCTTTGTGGTGCGCGTGCAGGTGCGAGTCGTTGAAGACATCCAGGGCGGTTGGCGCGAACGCTTCGGTGATCTGGGTGCGTAAGTCAGCCAGGCGACCAGTGCGATTATGTTCCGTATATGCAACTGCGCCCACACAGCGTTGCCCTACCTTGTGCCTCAGGGCGTCTTCCATCGGTGTCTGCGACGTAGCCATGGTATGCGATGATCGCCGCAGGACGGACTGCAAACCTCTCCGCAACATCAACGCTGGCGGGGGTGGTAGATTTGTAGAGACGGATGCGGAGCGGTAGACCTGACGGGAGACCAAAAGTGACTTCACTTCGGGCAAGCTCCGGCTTTGCATGTGAAACCCCCGAGGCCGCATACCATACTATGCTATACTGTGCCACACCGTACCATTATCCAGCCCCCGAAGGCGGCGCGAACATGTCGCCCATCCGGCGCTATCTGCGCATCACGAAGTACTCTGTCCTCGAGGTGCGCATCTACCTCGACAAGCCCTCCGATGCGCCCTGGCTGCTCTCCGCCCGCGACAACGTCCTTCCACGCGTGATCGAAGAGGTGCGACCGAAGGTGCTGCCCAAGCTACGGGAAGAGAACGAGAATGCGAAGAAGAAGGGCAGCAAGAAGAATAGGGGCATCAAGGATGTCGTCGCTCAAGGTAGGCTGGCGGGAGAAGGCATGCCGGGGAGAGGGATGCTGACCACGACGTCGCGCAGAGGACTTTGAGGTCACCATCTTCTTGACCGAGCTGTCTACCCGGCATTCCCTGCTCACCAAGCAAAAGCAGTTCACGAGCAAGCCGGCACTCAAGTCGACAGGCACCAAGCTTACGGGCTGGCTCAACACAAGCGAGAACCCGATCCACATCGAAGACGACGGGAAGCCGCCGGCAGTACTGCAAGAGGATGCAGACAATGGGCTGGAGCTCCGTGATCTGCCCGGAGCAGATGGTGGAAGCAAGCGCAAAAGCGGCGGTGCTGACGAGGCCGACACATTATTCGTGAGCTCCGACGACGAGGACTTCTTTCAGACTCAGCGACAGCGAACGCCGAAGCGCCGGAAGCGTGCTGCAGCGAAGGATGTATCACCGGATGTCCCGGAGCCTGAGGACGAACTCCAGGACGACAAGAAGAAACTGGCCCTCAACACCTCCTACGACGGCTTCAGCATCTATGGCCGCATCTTATGCCTGGTCGTCAAGCGCAAAGGCAAGCGCGGTCAGCCGAATCACGCGCCTGTGGGTGGCAGCCAGATGATGGAGCAATGGGTCAGCACGCAAGCGGCGCAAGAAGCAGGACTCGACGAAGACGATGAAGGATGAAAGAGTCTCGGTGAGTACCGGGAAGCAAAATTGCTTTGTCCAGTATGTGCTTCTATGATGTACAAGCGATGCGCCACCCGGGAAACCGAGCGTCACACGGACTAAGAATGCATGCACGCATCCACAAATGCATCGCATGCACCCATTCAAACTCTCCACCAAAGACAGAAGAATGTAAAGCTCGCGAAGAACACGCGGATAGGCTCAAGAAGCCTCAACCTAGCAACCGTCCGTGTTGTCCATCAGGGCGACGCGCTTAAGCACGGTTCTGGATGGAGCAGGTGTACAGCGGCACGCTGCCCTGGATGGAGCAAGTGTACAGCGGGACGGAACCCTGGATGGAGCAAGTGTAGAGCGGGACAGAGCCCTGGATGGAGCAGGTGTACAGCGGCACGCTGCCCTGGATGGAGCAGGTGTAGAGGGGCACGCTGCCCTGGAGGGTGCAGGTGTAGAGAGGAACTGAGCCGGCCATTTTATTGGTTTGGTTTGGTTGGTTGAGCTGGGAAGCCTGGGGGGAGTGTTAGTGGAGTGTATGCGTGGGGTGGATGATGGGGTCAGAAGGGGTGGCTTACTGAAGCGAGTGTGTATAGTTGGTAGACTGAAGTGTTCGTGGGTGGCAGAGGGAAGGTTGATGCGTGGTGCTCGTGGCCGCTGTACTTATGCGGTGCCTCGCAAATTGCACACGGATTGGCCGGTCGTTGTTCGGCGCACGAAGAAGGAAACCTGCCACTTCGAGACCATCTGCGGATGTTTGCGCCGGACGGCATGATTTGAGGTGCTTAGTATTGTAGTTGGAGACTCGATCGGGCAGTCACTGGGATACGTCTTTGTGGACGCGGGCTTCACATTGTCGGTTCGGACAAAGAGTTGGTCGAACTGGATCCAACTATCTGTGTCAACGCTAGGAGACGGGTACTCCGAATGCCACGAATTGGAGGCGGTGGAGGGTGTGGATGTCGACGTGTTCGGTATGCGTGTCAAAGAATTTTTCATGTTCATCTTGGCAAGTACTCCAGACGCCACAGATAGACTACGATGCTAGCTTTCTTGCAACACGTCTCAGCTGGCAGTAGCACTTTTATGATCGCGAGGGCTGTGTACGGGTGCTAAGAGATCGGCGGTCGAGCCATTGAGTGTGGGATATGAGGTATTCGTTATTCGGTGGTCACCTTTGGTGTTGTTCGGTGGATATGGTCAGACCAACGTGTCTCGCTGGCCAGATGGACTGAGCCCCAACGCGGCTGTCATGCTGAATTAGAAGCAGCGCCATGATGGCGTCGTCTCTGTGCTATATCAACTTAGTGTTACTGCGGCAGTCTTTTGAACCTGGAACAAGCTACCAAGAGTCTGGCAGTCCAGCAAAGAGGCACACGTCAAGTCATCGAAAGGACCTTACACTTACCGCCATCGATCACAATGCTTTCGATCGAACAAGGTTAAAGTGAGATGAATGGGTTTGAGCGAGCCGAAGCTCAAATTCGTTCCAAATTGCTACCTAATCCTTCATAAGGCGTGCATCCGTTTGCAGCAGCCTTGGGGTATACCTATTCCACCCGATATACTCCTGATGACCAACTTGCAAGTTGCGGCCAGTCGAACAAACGCCATGACCATGTAAGACCAGACGCCAACAATATGCAATGCAATGAACCCGTCCGTGCGCCAAATGCGATAGTAGCATATTATGAAGATATATTCCCGCAGCCGCTAGCGAAGTGCCAGCAAACTGCATCCATCAACCGACCAGCGGGCGATGATGACGTGAAGACAACGAGGTGACGGGAGTCGTTGGCGGTGAATGGGCGGTGAGGTCGTGTAGACGGGTCGTCTTGATATGACTCAATCTTTGTACGCCCAATCTGGAAGCTTGGAGTTGTCGGCAGGTGGAGAACAGGATGATTGCTCGCATATGCATAGGTGGAGAATGCTGGTCGGCCGCGTGACATCTGACGGTTCGTGGGATGTGACATGGCTGTGAACCAATCACAGCGGGAAGCGCGGCTAAGGCGACATTGTTGGCCCGGCTGCTGCCGAGTCATGCATGCGCTTGATGATGTGCGTGGTCGGACTTGTATCGATGACGGCGAGCCTTCGGGCACTCGCGCTCGGCTGCAGACAGACAATGCCACGTCGCCGAGAAGCATTGTCGGTCGATTTGTAGGTCAGGCGTCAAGTCCGTTTCCAGAGGGGTTGGCGAGACGGGTGAGAGTTCGCTCAGTCCACATGTCTATCGCGTAGGGACTGGAGGTAGAGGGCGAGTTGGTGGTGGGCCTGGGTAGGGTGGGAGAGTGACCGAAGGCATCGTGTAATAGGGTCGACGATGATGAGAGATCGACAGCTTGTTTGGAGACTGGTGGAGGCGGCCAGTGGTTTTGGTGACTTTGGCGATCGTTGTATTGATTGGTGTGAGTGGTCGTGTGTAGTTGATTTGTATGACGGTATGTGTGGAATCGTCAAATCGTGAGAGGCTATATGATATGGGATGATAATCAAATAAGAGCGCAGGGCAGGCAGCAGGCTTATATCTCAGAAAAGGGACAGCGCACGCGCACGAACTTATCTCCTATGATGCAAAACCAAGGCAACGCACTAACCCTCCAGTCCGCATCATCGTGGGAAGCGGTGTGTCCGTGTGCTGTGCTATTATCTATAGCTGCCTGGTTAAGGAGTCAAGCAGCAACGCTCAAGCTTGGCACCAAAGCTAAAATTGTGAGCATGACCGCTGATGAACCAGGAACAAGGCTGACTTTACTGGGGTGCCGCTCGCGCATGACACCATCTGATCGATCCTCCTACCTCTTCTGGTACGTCTGACATGGGTTATACCTGAGCTAGAGCCTTGTTTCAGACGGCACTCGTGTCGCTTCAGACGACGATCAGTCAATCTATCTATTTTGCGCGGTGATTCACAAGAGGCGTCAGCAATAATCACTCAGTCTCCTGTTCGCATCAGGCGTTATTTCGTCTTGCTTTCGGTATGCGCGGTTCTAAGCTGATAAGGTTGCATGGACAGCTGGCGGGTGGAGTCTGCATTTGGTACCTGGCAATTGGCAGACCTAATACCCGTGCCATGGTGGCATTGTGAGAGCCAGCTTGCCGGCTGCCGTGGAGCACCCAGTTGACCTAGAACGCAAGACTCCAAAAGTCTAGAGTTTAGAGCAAACTTGAAAATGGGTACCACGCTTAATTTGCGTATAATAATGATCATAAGAATCATAGTAGTATGATTATATGATAGTACGTACGGAGTATAGGTAGGAACTAGAAAATTACTAGAGACGCGGCTGCATGTTACAACTTTCTACCTTCACAAGTCCACCCGTCATAATGCATTCTGCCTTCACGAGGCCGTATGTAGCGAATTGGCTATGCCCAACGCACCTGTTCGGCGCTGTTTAACGCGTGGTCGGCGATAGACTCGGAAACGACCAAACGCCATCGGCTTCCCGCTCTAATCTCGCTTGTCGTTCCAGAAGCACGGGAGAAGAAAGTGGCTGCCTTCAGCCGCCAGCGTTTGAGCCAGCTCGCTCTTCGCCGTCGACGGTTGTCCCACGAGTCGCGACAGCGCCAGTCGTTCGGTCACACCGGCGTGCCGCACAAGAGTGCCCAGTCCATGTGAACATCGTGAACTATAGCGCGTACCTGCCTCTCTGCCCGCACCTTTGGCCGGGCGGAACTTGGAGCTCGGACTTTTGGAGACGAAAGCCGAGCTGCTGATGGATCATCATGTCATGCCACATGGAAGCATGCTTCTCCCGCGGTGCAGGAACGGCTCATGACTCGAAACCCGAGAGCATCCATGATCCATCTGCCGATCAGTTCACCTCGTCTCTAATCACTGGTAAGACTGTGACAGTGTGACACTGAGTCCCATTCTGCAGGACATGGCAATATGCAAACGTCAGCGCAGCACCAATCACCACGTCACCACGTGGCAGCCCGTTTGGAATAATCGTCTAGCCTGTCGACCCCGTCAAGTCGTTCGGTAATGCAACCTAAACGGTGTCAAGGTGCGAACGGAGCCAGCACCGCCTTCTTCTTCTCCTTCCAATCTGATAAAGTGTGATATCAATTTCGACAGCGTTTGCGTCATGCGCCGAACGTCGAACTGCGAAGAAAGAACATTCACAGAGGACGAGGGGAGGAACCATGGTGGTCCACTCTGGTTTGCGCAAACAGATCGCTGCGATCACCAGGGTGCAGCGGGAAATGGGCGCCACCTGGTGCACACCGTTCTCTAGTCTCTAGACTCCTGACAGAAAAGTTGTAGCAGGTGAGCCTCGGCCTAGATGTGGCCTCCCTTCGTTTCACCTTCCTAGTTCCTATCATGTTTGTTCTCGTCGATAGTCGTGACGGTGATCTTCGTGTCGTAATGAAGTTCAAGAGATGCACCTGTTAGCAGTGATAACTACTGTGCAGTCTATCGCACCACGAGTCACGAGTCACGAGTGTCTCTATATCTGACGCTGCACGCAATGTCCCACCGTCCTGTCGTTAGGCTGTCGACCGAAACACGCGCTGTCAGCCTTGTCGGCGTTTCGATAGTTTGTGATTCGCTACAGAATCGCTAGGCTCTGCTGGGCAACTTGGCAAGTCTCCTTTACACTTTTCGGCCGTACGCCATACGGGCCACGGCAGTGGCACGGCGTATGAGAAGACCCGACTAGATCTAGATCAATACCGTACAGCCGGGACACTGGAGTTCTACACGAGCACCCGAGTTCAGGATTCAACTCCAAGATTCTATAATAAGTATAAGGGCTGCAATTTGCAATATTTCTTGCCGTGCCGCGTGCTAATGAATACTCCTCGAGACGACCTCCTTTCTTGCTCTACCACTACCGCGCAGCGCCGAGCCGCAGACGCCACAGGCACCGCCGCCGCACCGCCATCCGCCATCTCATAACGGCGCCATGATGAAAACGTTCGCACGCACCAGACACTGCCGGGCGCGGCCACTACTGTCCGCTACATCAGCATCAACCGCTATCCGAAAGGGCCGAAACCATTCGCAAGGCTACCTGCCACCTGGCACCATGGCACCATCACATGGTTTCACACCATCCAAGCAGCACGCTCGATGCGGCCGCCCAGGCTCAGCGCTTGTTGCGCAAGCCCACCACTGCACGCCATCCACACGTGGCCGCCGGCTTACCGCCAGCTTGGGAGAGCACTACGCGGACCTTGCAACGCTTGCGTGCCTTATCACAATGCGCCTGCGACGCCCTTCGGTCGTTCCGTAGGGTCTAGCACAGCAGGCGATGTGCCCCTCTTGACGCCTCCACCTCCTCGTTGCACTAATGCACTTCTTCCATCCCCAAAGCTCTGGATATCTGAGACCAGCCATAGATTGTGCAAGCGGCCATTATGTGAAGAGGCCCCGCCTGGCCGTTGTCACGATGATACCTTTTGCCGCACCTTTGGGTTTCCGAACCCGGAGTGGACTCCTGCAGCTGTCTCCAAGCTGCACAGCAAGCTGCACGTAGTAAGCCGGTCGACCTTGCAGGCAGGCTGCAGCTAGCACTGCCCTGCGACTACCGTAGTGTCGCTCCATCGCGCACTCACCCGAATCGAGCAACGATCAAAGCGATGTCATGCGCGGTGGGCCGTGTCGACCCATGCTTGGCTCGAGTTTGTCACGTTCCTCGAGGCATTAATATTGCCTCGCACTTGCTGACAGAAGCACTACTAGGCTGTTCAAACAGGGATGGCTGATTACTCTTGCATCTCCATCGGTTTGCGGCTTCATCACCCACGCCGTATATTCCGACATGTGCGTGAGAGATCAGTGAGACGATCAATAGCATTCCATATTGAGACTATCCAAGCTGTACCAGCTCTCTCAACCTCGCCGCCTAGTGCTCGGCGTAGTCCTGCTCTTCTCACTTCCGCTCACTTTCGCCCGCCCATCCACACCCACAGAGTGCTTTGCCGCTTGTCCTCCCCGTGGCTCTGTTTTAGTCTGCGCGCTGTCCTTGCTCTGTGGGCTGTTCCAGTAGTACACCATCTGCGCGGCGAGCACAGCATTTAGAGCGAAGCCGGCTACAAAGCCGTAGAGGATGAGCTTGTCAGGAACTTCTTGCAGGGTGGTGAAGATGCGAGAGAGGCTGCCGGCGAGATAGTTGAAGATCTGCAGGAAGCAAGTATGTCAGTCGGCGGGCCTGCGAAGGTGGAGGAGGGTATACGTACGGCGAAGGCAGAAAGCTGGCCAGTGCCGCCTTCACGGAAGATGGTGACGATCTGCGGCAGCTTCGAGGCCACGCCCAACACACCTGCGCCCGCTTGTAGATAGCGCAGTGCGGCCATGGAGGTGATGCTATCATCGTAGAGCGCGTAGCCAGCCGCGGCCAATCCCGCAACGAAGACGGCCGCCGCAGCTGCTCTGCCGGTATATTGCAGCACCAACACGGCGATCGCAACGTTCTGTATCGCGATCAAGGCCATCTCGCCATACGTGCTGAACGGGAACTGGTTCCGCACATTGTACGCCAAGCTTATCACGTAGCTGGCCGTCTCCAGCAGGTAGGAGAGGAAGGAGATGCCTTCGGCGGACTGCGCGTTCAGCAGCTTGAGCAGCTGCGGGATCTTGACGATGCTCGAGGCGCCGATGATACCAATGCCAAGCGCCTTGGACACTGCGAGTTTCATGCATGTCGTGTCGGAGATGTTGATATTGTGCACCAGGCTGCGGTAGCAGGAGTCGCCCAGAAGCTGGCCTGCGGCATTGCTGATGGGAGATGGGAGGTTATGCGTGATGGGCTGGAGCACGGAGCGGAGCGTCTGTTCGAGAGCTTCCATGGTGACGGCTTTGGGCTTGTACAGTTGTGTTTCGGTGCGGACGGTGCAGGTGGTGTATGCGAATATGCGAAATCAGCTCGATTGTGTACAGCTGTTGCTACACGCATGTGACAGGCATGAAAGGGTCTGCCAACTAACAAAGATCGACGTCGTGCGTGTAACGAGCATACCGCCAGATACCCCCTCGCCAGTCTCAACTACTCTCAAGTCCCAACTCTCACCTAGCACGGAGTTCGTGACGGCCACCTAGAACGGAGTTCACTCTGCCGTTAGCAATGAACGCCGACCGCGTAGAGCTTCCCCGGTCCCTGCTACATGGTCAGGCATAGCCTGCAGACTGCAAGGCTACATACACACGGCATAACGTTGTGCGGAGTTGCTCTCGTCTATGCTCGATCGTCCGAGCTGCCATCTTAGGCCGCCGAATGCAGCTACCTGTACAAATGTCCGTGAACACATTGTTGTCAAGTACTCTCTTACTCAATATCTCTTCTCCAATGCACTTTTGAGTCAGAAGCTGTAATGCTGCTCTTCCATCTCCTCTGCCTCCCCAGAGCCCTTGCTGTACTCACAGGGCTTGGCTCCGTCAAGCAACGACCGCTCCAGAGTCCACATGAATATGATCCGCTCGCCTCCCATGACTTCGAAGCCTTCATCAACCGAACTCTCGACGAGTTCCTGACACCCGGCGTTGCTATCGCGGTAGTCCACGGCAACAAAACCTTCTCCAAAGGCTACGGCTACGCCAACATCCACACCCACGACCCGGTCACGCCTCGCACGTTGTTCCAAGCAGGCAGCACCACGAAATCCTTCACCGCCGCCACGATGTCCAAGCTGGTCTACAGCAACGAAAGCGCATATGCCGAAATCAGCTGGACCACAAAGCTTGCAGACTTGATTCGCGATGACTTTGTACTGCACGATGAATATGCTACTACCCATATCACGCTCGCCGACGCCCTGTCACACCGGACTGGGATGCCTAGGCACGATCTCGTCTGGACCATTAGTGATCCCACGCTGAAGGAGCAGGTGCGACAGCTGCGCTACGTACCTCTAAGCCACGAGATCCGCACGGAATGGCAGTACTGCAATCTGATGTTCTCCGCAGTCAGCCTGGCCATCGAGACAGTCACGGGCACCGCCATGGGCACCTTGCTACGCGAATGGATCTGGCAACCGCTAGGCATGCATGAGACGTTCTACTCCACCTCCGAGACCCTCGCTTTCACCGAGCAAAGTGACCAAGTCAACATGGCTCGCGGATATCTGTACGACAACTACACGAAAGTGCAAGTGGAGGTGCCATACTCGGACCTCCCTCCCGCCAACGGCGCTGGGGGGGTCATCAGTAATGTGTTGGACTACATACGTTGGATCCGTATGTTCCTGCACCCTTCAAGCAGCTCCAACCCCATAAGCGCCTCCGCCATTAAGACCATGACCAGCGCGCACATGCTCATGGCACCCGAGTGGCGCCCCTCCACCGGGGCCGACTTCTACGCTCTCGGGCTTATAGGCAGCGTCTACCGCGGCCACGAGCTCCTCGGTCACAACGGCGCAATCAACGGGTATATGACGGATATGCAGTGGGTCCCGGAGCTGGACTGGGGCGTAGTGATCATGCAAAACGCTTACAGTCTCGCTGCCGAAATCGTGCTGTGGCGGCTGCTCGATGACTTTCTGCTGACGCCAGAGGGCGAGAGGTTCGATATGGCCGGTACTGCGAGACAGGTGCAGGCGAAGAAAATCGAGCAGCTGGAGAGCGCAAGAGAGATATTGTACCCAGAGGCAGACGTGAGTGCGGCTGTGGGACCAGCATTGCCACTCTCAGCATATGAAGGGCTGTACCATCATCCGGGATACAAAGGTCTCAGGTTGTCGAAGTCGCGCGAGCCTGATGGGGCTGCTTTACCAGGCGCACCACTCCCGCTCTATGCAAACCCCGCTACCAGGAGCTACCTCAACATCTCAGCCACCCTGCATCATGTCAGCGGCGAGCACTGGTGGGCGCAGGTCCAAAGCGGTCCAGGAAGTTGGTTGGCTGATGAGGTGATGAGAGCAAGGTTCGAGATAGGCGCTAATGGGAAGGTGAAGGGGCTGGGGTTGCAGGCCGAGCCAGCCATGGCTGAGTTGGCTTGGTTTGAGAAGGTCGAGTAGCTGCAACGTCCTGCAAATGCGCCGGTCGTGGTAAAGGGCTATCGCTGGGGTGGCAAAGTGCCCGTACTCGTGAATCGAAGCAGCGTCTCCAGCGCAATGGGCGGCCGGCTAGCATCCACGCCTGGCTCGGCAGGCTTGCTGGGCATGGCTTCCTGCATTTTCTCGTCACCTTCTCCGTCTTCATCTTCGTCGTCGCTATCGTCATCAAGGTTGCGTTTCAGCCCCGTGACCACGTTCTCCACGCCTGCCTCCCTCTCCGCAAGCGTGTAGTTGTCCTCGAATGCGTCGTTGATCATCATCCCGTTGGCGATTCCGCTGCTTGTCGCGCCTGCCCACTTCCATAGATCGCGGTACTCCTCGCGGTCGAGCCGCACGTCCCGACTGGTGTCTCCATTCTGCAGGCCATTGAGCTGCGCGGCGTCGCGGGTCTTCGGCTTGGTGGAGGCAGCGATCCAATCCTCCGCCTTCGGCTCCAGCTTCTTGCGCATGAGCTGGGCGAGCACGTGCTCCTGGGAGGGTCCGGGGAAGGTCGGGAGTGGGTAGGCATGGGCGGCGGTCAGGAAGGCGCGGTGCTCGTTCATCGTCTCGTGGTAGCGGTTGAGGTTGTGCACCAGCAGCTCCGCGTCGCGTTGGAGCGTCGGCCTAGCGAGACTTGCCTTAGCGACATCCTCCGACTGCACACGTCACAGCCTACCATGATGGGACCGGGTCGCTGCGCTCGAGATCCGCGCGTGCAGACGCCAGCGACTGGGAGAGCTGGGAGAGGCGCTGTCGCAGCTGATCGAGCGCTCGTATCTGCTCGGGTGGGAGCGCCATTGACGCTCCTTGCACAACACTACGGGCGCTCGGTTGTATTGGTGTTGAAGGGTGGAGGGTATGAGGAGAGAAATACGCGTTTCGGTAGCGCGCGCTCTATACCTTGAGTTTGGCACGTGCCCGCAAAATGTATGCTGTCCACGTTCACATGTCAATCTCCCAGCTGTCCATGTACGTGATATGAGGGCCGGCGATGGGAGCCTCTACGCGAACAATGTGGCGACATCACAGCATGCACAAGACACTTCAGGACCATTCACGCGGCATATCTATTTGGGTGGCGTAATCCTGCCTCTACACTCTCCAAAGCCCAACGCAACACCGCCATTGCCATTGTCACACCACCCTTCCATGATGATCTCATCACCATCCTCCAAGTACCCTGCCTCATACGCGCCACTACTCTGCGGTAGGATCGTCGTCTTCGTTCGCTCGGCCTCATACAGACAGCCCAGCTCCGCCTTCTCGCCCTTCTCATCCGTCCCGCTGCCGGATATGGTGCCCGTACCTATCAGATCGCCAGTCTGCATCCCGCACCCAGAAGCTGCATGGTGTGTGAGTTGTTGGTAAGGCGTCCAATACAGGTACTTCAGATTACTCGTGCCCAGGATACTTTCCTTGCCGTCTCGCACCAATTTGATGCGGAGCTTGATGTCCAGCGCGCCATCCTTGGAGCCCGGCCAAGAGAGATGCTCAAAGGGCGCTGGGTCCTGCTTGGTGTTTGGTGGACACGAGTAGGGTTCCAGTGCCTCCATGGGCACAACCCAATTCGAGATCGAGGTACCAAAGCCCTTGGAGTGGAACGGACCGAGCGGCCTCATCTCAAACAGTTGGTGATCTCGCGCCGACCAGTCGTTGAGCATCACGAAGCCGAAAATGTGCTCTCGCGCGTCTCCGATTGGCATGCTCTCGCCGTAAGGCACTGGTTGCGAGACGAAGAAGCCCATCTCCAGCTCGAAATCTAGCTTCCGTGTCGGTCCATATGCAGGCTGCGAGTCAACGCCAGCGGAGAAGTACACGTTCTTCGGTCGGCGGATGTCGTGTGGTGTAGGCAAGACGGAAGAGACGCGTGAGTTGTAAACACTGGGAGCATGCCACCAGTTCTTCGCTATGGCTGGAGAGGTCATCTCGCCGGAACACTGCATGCATCGTCAGTCACGCCCGTAAGGTACAGCTGGAGTTGTGGAGGGAGGCGAACGTTCTGGCAATGCTCAAGCGAGGTGTAGAAGTCGCTGAACCCAGTCATCCTCATCGGCAAGTGGCTCTTCACATCCTTCAGCTCCACTAGACATGAAGCAGGCACTTTGCCGTTCGTGAGGTCGGACTGTATCTGCTCACGAACCGCTCGGCGGGTCGGCCACGGCAGGGCGGCGAAAGTGTTCAAGGCGGGCTCAGCGAAGAGCTGCTGGAATATGAAGTTGTGACCGGACTCCAAATCGAATAGGTTGCCATTCTTCGCGTACTTGGCAAGGTCAATGGCGTGGTGTCCGATGGCTACTGCGCATCGTGGCTTCGGCGAAGTTGAGGTTGAGATCACACCGTATGGCAGATTTTGAAGGGTATACGGTGCCTGGTCAAGAGTGGGTGCAGCCATCTTCGTTCGCTCGGATTATAGGCGGTCTGGTTGTTCTGGGGTGAACCGTGAATTGCAAATGGTACCTGTTGTGGTTGGGGCGCATGCTTGGGACTGCGGTGCGAGATACACTTCGGCCCCGCAGTAGTGGAGAGCAGTGGAGCTCTCCTTGAGGTCATGTTCTTGTGAATGCAGCGTTGACCTTACGAAAGAGTCCGGAAACCTACAATGCACACACGACCCTACGAGTTTGCTTCGATCGAACCGATACTTGCAAGAAAACTTGAGTTGATTGATCGATGACCTGACGTGGACCCGGTGCCATGTTTCCAAGACCAGCAGTACTGCTACCAGTAAACCTACATTCGCATAGCCCGCTGCATTAATCAAATCGACCTCTGGCCTGCTCAGCGCTTCAACGACTGGGAAGTGCCCGTATCCCGGACTGCATACAGTGGGCCCCATTGTACGGCGTACGGTTAGCACTCAGAGCGAGCCATGCTTCTGGAGCGCCCCCAATTAGCCTCTCAGCCATTGTCGTCCCGGAGAGCCGTATACAGACTTTTGGTTGCACTTCGAGCTCCGGGAGAAGAATTGGGACGGCGGTGCGCGCTGCTTCGTAAGACTGGAACTTAGGAGGTACTGGGACGTGGCGCACACATCACGCAAGCTTATCTTCCAGTATGGGCCTCGTCCTTCCTTCGTCATTGCTCGCCGGATCGCCGTTCGAAGGCCTTCACAATATCACATCCCCTCAGATTCGTACCCTGCGTCCAACCAACTCGGCCCTTCATCATTCTTCTCCGCCCTCATAACCTCCAAGCCTTTACGAACCATCTCTCCAAACCCAGCGTCACCCCTCTCACCCGCCAACCACTTCTCCAACCCCTCAAACAGCGCCTCCACATACCAGTAATCGAACCTTGTGTCCGCATCATCGAGCCATATGTCATCAGCAACTGCTTTCAGGTCCTCCACCTCTCGCTTCACGTCCTCAGCTCCGATGAGATTCTCTTCCAGAAGCCCAACGTATGCACCCCTGCAGTTCGGGAGCTGCAGCAGTGGCTCTAGCAGGTACTCCACGATCGGATAATTGGGCATATTAGGCATCGTCTTCGGCAAAGAGCCGTAGGTGCACTCCGATGGCTGAAGCTCGCGGGTCCAGTGTTCACAGGAAGTCCCTGTTTTCTTGTCGTTGAAGATCACTTCAATGGCGGGTAGATGTTCGTACCGCCGTAGGTGGTCCACAAGCTCGGTCAGGTTATCACGAGTCGCGGCAAGGGATGCCGGACTGTTGTCGAGGTCGTAACGTTCAATAATGACCTCTATGCCTCTAGTCTTGTCGAGGTCCACTTCCCACGCCCATAGAGGGAATTTCTGTGAGCTCACAACAAACCGGCGCCAGCCACATTTTCTGGTCGCCCAGCTGCGCAGCTCGTCGTTGACTCTTGGATCTGCCTCGCAGGCTGCCAGCATGACACCTTCTCCCGGCCAGGTAGCGCCATAAGTGAGTGTTTGGCTAGAAGGGACCAAGTGGCCGTAGATGTTCTGTCGGAGCTCCAAGGGCAGATCGAAGAGGCCGGTCGGTAGCTTTCTAAGCGCCATAGCGAGATTGGTGGCTGTCAAGTGAAGTATACTGAGGTTAGCAAGTGTCGTACGTAGACAGTGGAGTTGTCATAGAGTGTGATGTATGGACTGATCGTATAGTCTGTTGTGTGGAGGGTTCAGTGGTGAAAGGTGCGAGGACCTTGTACGAAATCATGTCTGCGTGCGATAATCTTGTGGGCTGCCGTCTGGACGAACCGTGGTTCGGTGACCGAACATTCCCACGAAACCGGTGGACTGGGATGAGCCACAGATTCAGGCGTATCCGTCACCGAGGTTCCTGATACCTCTGCGAGGCGGTGTTGACGTTGAAATGACATCATTATTGTCGAGGTCGAAGGGCGTCGTCGTATGTATTTTCAGCATCCACAATGTTTGCACACCCAACTCGATGAATCTGCCTTCAGTGCTGCGTCTATCGTGAATCGTGTACCACACCACCGGGTGTCTGTTCCGTGGTACCATCTTCGGCCTGAGAACGTATGCGCAAAGGCTTCCATTGTTTCATGGCGCAAATCGCAAGGCAGAAGTGCTTGGCGGCAAGCTATTCTCGCCATCGAGAGGAGCTGTTCTGGAAGTGGGACTCTGCGTCTGGCGTCAGCCTTTGATGTGCATTTCAAGATGAGTCCTGCTTCGAGTACATCTCGACATGGCGACCGCCAGCAATATTTCCATGCTCCGACTCCCGGTGGAGCTGCGTGTGTTGATTGCAGAGCGCCTCCAAACGGAGGGATCTCGGCACCTTGCGCTTGCTGCGCAAAGCCCCCAGTGCAGTTGGATACGGCGAGATAAGCGCCTACCGCTCTCGCCAACGACTTCTTGAAGGACGTGATAAGGAGTCTGTAAGGTACTATGCCGCAATGTGCAGCTGCTGTCACACTCCTAGATATCGGCAGCTCTAGCGGGATACGGAAGGACACAGTAGGACGTCTGCTCGGAGATATCCACCGGCCAAACCTCCAGTATCTCTCTGTCTACGGTATTTGACTGTGCCCGCGGTAGCCTTGCGGCAAGTACTGTACACCCACCATCAACCTCTGATGAAGCTGGATGGCACTAGACATGAAAGGACAACAGGTCGATCCAAAAGCGATGACGAAGCTGTGGACGGAGTTCTGCGAGTTCATCACGTAGAATCCTCATCTAGCAAGCTTGGCTCTCCATTTCTTCTCGTGTTCCACCGTCCAGCTGCACGACCCAGAACCTGGCCTCGGCCAGGACTCTGAGGCTTCCACATAGCAGATATCATCGCAAGCAGAAACCACCCCCGCACGGAGATGCGTCGTCCCTTTTCGTCCCCCGAATGTATGGGATGACAGCTTCCGGAGCAGTCTGCGTGATGGACGGCCTTCGGGGATCTGTGGCAGAGGTGCAAAAGCGGGAGGCGACTAGGCTGCGTTCCCTGCGACTCGCCACTCAGGTCTGCACTCCCGTAGCTCAGAAGCCGCATTCCTTGCGACTCAGGCTGACTTCACCTTCCCAGCTCTGAACTTCCGTAGCTCCCTAATTGCAGCCATGACTAGCGGAACCGCCATCGGACCGAGCAGCGGCACGTACACGGCGACCTTGTGCTCATCTGGGAAATATACCTGACCCACCATAGACGGTTCGAAAAATGCGCGTTCGGCCTCATCATTGGCTATTCGAGCGTTGGCCAGAGCGCTGTCAAACCGGCCTTCGCGAAGATCAAGGCATGCCTGCTCCAGGCGGTGGAGAGTCTCGTTCACGGCCTTTGCGACCGAGTCCGGAATGGCAATGTACGTGAGCTTCAGCGTCAGACGAGCTAGCGCGCCAAGGGTCGAAGAAGCCGATAAGATCAGCGAGGTGGCACGCTCACGTGTCAGACTTGATAGGCGTAACGAGAGCGAAGGCGGAGATGGTGGTAAGCCGACAAGAGCGGTCAGCTGGTCTGCGAAGGTAAGCATGACCTGTTCGAGATCCTCAACTGTGAGTGTCGAGCCCTCATTGCTGCCCGGATTGAGGATACGAACGCCGCCCCACTGCGGTATGAGCCAGCTTGTACCGCCAGTCTCGGCGATCTCGAGGGGACTTTGCTCCTTGGACGGAACGTACAGGACGAAGTTGATGGTCGGGCCGACGCCGATGCTGGGACTGAGCGGCCACTCAGCAGCGTTGACGAAGCCGCTCAAGTCGGTTTTCTTAAGCTGCCAATTGCCACTAACTGCATCAAGCTGCGGTCCGGCGATGGAAGGGGATATCGAGGCATGCAGTTGAACTTGGGTGTCGATGGTGAACTGGCTGATCTTCGACAATTGGCTCAGGAGCGGTGTAATGTATTGGTCGAGAGCATCGTCTATGTCCCAAGATGAAGGCGATGCCGACGATGAGAATAGCGAGAAAGTGAGGTGGTAGGTAGTGGCGTATTTGAACGCCCTCGTCGTCCTCGCATCAAGGCCAGTCTTGTCATCCAGGCTTAGACTCGTCTCCTGAAGGGTGGCGAAAGCGGTATCGCTCGTGAGATATGAGAGGGACTTCCGCTCATCTTCGTAGACCTTGCGTATCTCTTGCGAGACGAAGGTAGCTAAGCTGTCGGTCGCGCTGCTAGGCCCGTATCGAACATCCAGCACTGGTTCCCACGATCGCAGCTTGGCCTCTGGGTCGCCTCGTTGCTCCTCGTGTAGGGATACAAGCAGATCGCAGTCACGCTCCGCTGACGCTGCGTCGCTGATCCCGTGGGAAGTATTGAACTCGTGAAGTTGGTCAGAAGAGGTGTTCAGATCGATTTGTACCTGCTCAGCGAGTGCTTGTCCATTGAGAGCCGGTGCGTTCAAGCAAACATGCAGCGGGTATTGCATGTGGCAAGCCTGCTTCCGTCAGCACGTGCTTGCCCTCGTAAAGGGTGAGTTCCTTGCCTTCCCTTCCGACCAGCTCTTCATCGCCGCCAGGGGCAGCTGTGATCGGTGGACGGAGGTTGTCCATAGCCAATGTGGCAGCCCGAGGCACGCGATGATGGTCCAGAAGGCGAAGATGATCCAACGACGTGTCCATTCTACAACCGGTGATTGCGGAGGCGGCGTCGGGTTGCTGCTGGCTAGCCCGTCCTCAGCACTGGACTTGGCCTTATGTTCGAGCCACCCATCTGCGGCTGCTTGCTCCGCCATCGTCACCTTGAATCCCTTTCCCTGTTGTGTCGAGCCTCGAGCTGGTCGGAAACCGGAATTCAAGCGCGCGCTTCAAGCGAAGCACGACTTTTGGCCGCTTAGGCTCTAAACGCTACTTTGGAAACACAACGGTCAATGTCTCGCCTACTACTTATCCGTTCCACTTGACGTTTGGAGGAAGCCCCGGTGGTACTCTCTTTGTTGTACTGCATCAATCACGACTTGTCCTTCGGAGAGTAAAGGTGCGCAGACTCAAATAGAAATGCTCGGCTTGTCGAAGGACACCTCGCGAACGGTTTGCTTGTGGTGTTCTCATAACTAGACGCGCTGCTTCCACCAGATCCGTTTCCATGGGAATAACTACTTAGCAACGCGTTACTGCTAGTATAAGCATCCTTAAAACATATAAATGGACTGTCTGAACAATGCATTTTTGATGGCCTCGAATGCTTAAACCACTCGGTTATGTTAGTTGTTCATTGCTGGATATGGTGATCCATGAATCTTCAATAGTTCTAGGCAGCATGGTCAACCGGGTGCAGGAAACTTGAGCGATATAGTCGACTGTGTGCAGACACTCTTAGTAGCGTAGTAGAATAGGTGTAGGGGTTATAAGCAGCGTGGTGCATTGGGTGTAAGAGTTTTGAGCTGTATGGTTAGCTAGGTGCAAAGATCTTGATCCCCCCTGGTCAACTAGTTGCAGGAGTTCCGATTAGCATGGGAAACTGGATGCAGATATTGTGAGTAGCATGGAAGACTCACTGCTGGCATTTTGCGCAGCGGGGGTTTCCGCACATTAAGGGAATGGACGAGGGTTGACGGCGACGGCTGACGACGACGGCGACGGCGAGGTATACATAATCGATTACAGACAGTACGCGTGGACGACCTGACAACGACAACCAACATCGACCAGTCAATTGCTGGTGCGTACAATCATACGCTACGAGACTAGTAAAGGTTTGTATACCCTTGCTCGCAGTTGACGGTCCCGATGTCTGTATACTACTACTACGTATACATACCACATCGACTACTAGGTGAAGCTGGTCAATAACTCTTGTTCAGATTAGGCGGGAGACGGTAAAGACGCTCAGCCGGGGCCTCATCCCTCCGGCGGACAGGCACTATGAACTCGTCCACGCCGTGGTGCTTCTGTTCGCCAACATGGGTATCTACGCAGGGAGCTCGGACCGGGTGGAGCCTCCCGATGCGAATGTGCTGTTTGCGTCCTTGCAGCGTTGGCCAACGTTGCATCGAAAAGTCGAAGCGGCGGTGCAAGAAGTCCACCCAACGATGCGGGCAAGGTATCCCCGCTTCTTCGAGGTCTACGAGCGCTACGCACGCATCTATCCAAGGCGTATGGAGGAGCTGGCCACGCAGGCGTTCTTCCTGTGAGGGCCTTGTCTATTGGAGTAGGCTGCTGTCCCGAGAGGAATGGCAACGCTGATGAATTGCGTTGTTGGAGTTCGCGTTGCCAAGAGGCGGTTTACCCGAGGCGGATGGAGGAGCTGGCGACACGGGCGCTCTTCCGGTATGTGAGCGGTACTCATCTGTTCGAGTAAGCTACACCCAGCCGGCCGAGAGGAGTGGCAACGGGAGGAGGGATTTCGGCGTTGGAGTCTTGGTTGCGCGTTGCGACAGTTGGGTCTTGTGGGATTGTGAGGTGAAGAGAAGAACCAAGGAAGGGTAATGTCTAGAACGCAAGGCGTAGTAGTACTCGTGATGCTGGAAGCGTGGTCTTGTTGCAATTATATTTCCGCCATGTCCTTTCCGCCGGTGCTCTATCTATCGTCCTGTAATCGGTCTCTCAGCCCGGATCTGAAGTTAGCCCGGCCGAAAGACCCAAAGTGAGTAACCTCGTAACGGCAACATGATAGGCCTCACTCCCGCCTCTTCTTGCCTTCCTCTAACGACCCAAGCTTCCCATCACCCTTACCACCTTTCCCAACAAGCGACCCAATGAGCGGATCCTTGCACGCCTTTTCGAGCGTATCTTGGTAGGCCTCGATCGCCCATTGCGGCGTGTTGAGCTTCGGCCAGTTGACCTGTACTGCCAATTAGCAGACACCCCACCCCACACACACGCCTCGACAACAGGTACGAACTCACATAAAGCGTCCCATGCTTCAACATGAAGTTCCCAGCATACCCCGCCACACCCAGACACAACAACGTGAAGATCCGCAGCGGCCAGACGGTCGAGTCCGGCATCCGACTCGTGCTCGCACTGATCGCGACGAAGAAGACGCAGAAGCCCAGCACGTACGGCACAGCCTGCACAAGCAGCGGTCGCCGATCCACAAACTGCTGCGCGGAGCCTATCCCCGCTTCGTCCGGCCGGTAAGCGCCGAGGAAGAGGTCGAAGCCGTCCTGGCGCGGCCCGTCGGTGAAGTTGTTGCGGACGTAGCGCGTGATGCTGTTGTTCAGATCCTGCAGTGCGCCTGCACGGGTGCGGTTGCCGGTGCGCGTGAAGTCCGTCTTTAGCGCGCCAGTGCCGGAGTAGGAGCGGGAGACGACATCGGCGTTGTCGGCCCAGACGTTGCGGAAGAGGTGCTCGAAGGTCTGGTCATCTTGCGCGGACTCGCCGGGGCGCAGGACGTTGATGTCGATGAGCATACGGGTTAGCGTCCAGCGGCCGAGCATGGATTGGATGACGTTTGTGCGGTCTAAACAGTCCATGCAGTTCGTTCGAACCACCGCAGTCTGCTTATGGCGAACATCGATACCACCGGACGGCATATCGATACCGTGGAAGTAGCCGCCCGCCACCAAGCCGTCCTTCAACTGATCGAGCAACAGTTGGGCGCGATGCCAATTCAAGCCTTTCGTCTCATTATGAAAGTCAAAGTAGACATAATGCAAGTGATCATACCAGCTCTTCTTGTCGGTCGGCTCGATGATGTTGAATTTCTCGCTTGTCCTGCGATCAGCCTCCGTCTTCTCCACAGGCGACGACTGTAGGATCTTGACCATCTGCTCGTAGGCGTCTTTGACCTTCACCTCACGACCCTTTTGGTTGACGAGATTGACCATGTAGTTCTCGCCATAGAGCTGGATCTGCTCGTCGAAGTGGCTCATAGCGGCCTGAGTTGCCGACTCAACGCCGCGAATATGAAGTTTGGGCGTGTAGTGCAGCGTGTTGACCTCCGACCAGAAGACCGGGACACTGCCGCGGGTCTGCACATATGCGAGTACTTGGGTCTCCCTACCACCCACAGGCTTGCCGTTTGAGAAGCCCTGATCGCCGGCAAAGCTCGTCAGGCCGCTGGAGGCACTGTCGTTGAGAACGATGGATTGCTCCGTCTCATTGAAATTTGAGACGTGGCCCTGCTCATCCAGACCGCGGGACAAGTATCTGGTACCCGCCCTGTGCCGTGAGCGTCGGGTGATGAGCACAAAGGTGAGACCGTTCCCTTTGACGGAGGTGTTAGTGATGTTCATCATCCCGAACATCACAGGCAGGATGTACGGGTCCACCGCCGGTTGCGCTCCCGAAGACAGACGTCCAGATGCCTTTCCTTCCCGGAAGTCGATGAGCGAGGAGCAGACGAAACGATTCCAGAAGAAGCGGTCATCTGCTCGTTCCCACAGCGGCTCGCCAGGATCGCATTGTGCTTGCCGCTGGAAGCTGTTGGTCAGGTCGAAGGTATAGGAGAAGTACATTGGACCAGTCTTAATCTGCATCTTGAGGTACGCCAAGTACGTGTCCTCGTCTGGATCCGTGACTTGCCGTTCCCGAAGCGGCAAAAACTCGGTCGAGACGACTTTGTAGACCTGATGGCCCTTGATCCGGCCCATCTGCTGGGACTTGGTGATGACGATCACGTAGCTGTCTGCATGCCATTAGTGCGGTCATGGACAAAGCAGTCTATGTCACGCACCGTACCTAGCCGTAACTTGATGATGCCCAGGATGCCGGAGACGCTGGAGACGCGATGGCCTCCTGTGATCTTGCCATCATGAAGCCTGAGGTCGCCAGAGGGCCTGTCGATGACGAGGGTGGGCGCATTCGGAGAGGAAGGCGAGGAGAAGGCGTAGTATGTTGAGGATGCGTGCACGTTGATGTCCCGGAAGGGAAGCATAGCACTCATTCTGGACGGCGTCAAAGGCGAGCCAATGGTGAGTCTGGTCCTGGGATCACGCTGTCCAGCTGTGTCTCATGGGTGTGTAGTATATGTATAGATACCTACGTCCGTATTTCGCGATGTTGTTCACATTTGACAGGAAGGCGCAGCATGTGACGAAACCTTGAACTTTGAAGTCGGACCCTGGTGACGCCGCTCGTGCCAAGCTCCGACCCGAGCTGCTCATGATCGTCCAAGGCTACTGCTTTGGAGCATCGGAAGCGTCCAACAAAGCGTCCACACTCAACCACGTCCACGTCCACATCCTCTCCACTCGCCCTCTCTTCGACCTCGACCAACTAGACTTCGATTTACAGGCGCCCGCCCATCACCGCCGAGCGCGCATCTACCATCCCAAACGCCTACCATGGCGGCAAGGATGCAGCAAGGTGGTCGACCCGGAGGCGCACGCTTCGCACAGTTCAAGCTCGTCCTGCTAGGTACGAAGGCTCTGCGCAGTCAACCAGGCGCACAGTCGCTGACATACTCCTCCAGGCGAGTCTGCTGTCGGAAAGTCCTCGCTCGTCCTCCGCTTCGTCAAAGTACGCCGATAAGCTGCCTCCTCGCCCTACACCGCAGACCAAGGTGCTGACACATGTGCCGCGCAGGACCAATTCGACGACTACAGGGAATCCACCATCGGCGCCGCTTTCCTCACCCAAACGATAGCCCTCGACGACCAGACCACCGTCAAGTTCGAGATATGGGACACGGCAGGGCAGGAGCGGTACAAGTCGCTGGCGCCCATGTACTACCGGAATGCGAACTGCGCGGTGGTGGTCTACGACATAACACAAGCAGTAGGGGCATCACATGGAAAGTAGGCAAGGCCAAAAGACATACTGACGTGCGCGTGCAGTCATCACTAGACAAGGCGAAGTCCTGGGTCAAGGAGCTCCAGCGCCAGGCGAACGAGAACATCATCATTGCGCTTGCCGGCAACAAGGCGGATCTGGTTGCCGAGCAGCCTGACAAGCGCGCCGTGCAGACCGCGGACGCCGAGGCATACGCGCGGGAGTCGAACTTGCTGTTCTTCGAGACGAGTGCGAAGACGGCGGAGAATGTGAAGGAGCTGTTCACGGCGATTGCGAAGAAGTTGCCGATTGAGCAGGCGAGTCAAAGGGGGATGAGGGGGCCGGCGGGCAGGCCGGGCGGTGTGGATTTGGGGAACCGGCAAGAGGCGGGTAGTGCGGGTGGTGGGCCGGGCGGGTGCAACTGCTGAGTGCAGTCCGGCTTCAGGGTGGGAGAGAGACAGAGACTACAGAAGAGTGGGATTCATCTATTGGGCGGCCGAAGGGACGGGTCAACATATGACCAGGTGCCCTGGCAGCGAAGTGCTTGGGCAGTCGAGGAACTGAAGAGGCGTCTAGGCGCATAACCGTTATAGCCCGGAGTGGATTGTTCAATGGCAATACCATCGTAATGACAATACCCATCCTTCTGCGGTCTCTGAGCAAAAGATCGAAGTGGCCTTGCTGATGCGTGCACGTGACTGTAGGCGAGGTTGACAGATGATCTGGTTGCCATGAGTCGTGGAGCTGAGATAAACCACCTGGATCTCCATCTTCTGTTTCATCATCCGCCCGTGCCAGCGGAAACACTCTTTCCCCTACCAAACGTACCATGACCAGCCCACCCGCGGCGTCCAAAATGCAAGGTATGATGGGGATGGCTCCCTTTGGTAGGAGTAGCCCAGGAGATTGCCGTCATTGGTATCCGAAGCGAGGCGGAGTTGGCGGTATACACTGTTATGGGAATCGAGGACGCCCACCATTCGACTTCCATACTTTCATATCACATAACATCCCCTGTTACACCTGTGGTATGAGGTGTCCGACTTGAGCACCACGATGTCTCCCAGGCAGCACGCCAACGCGCAAGCGTCCGACTTGAGCACTACGATGTCTCCCTGGCGGCGACCTTACTGCTTGAGCGTCCGACTTAAGCACTACGATACCTCCTAGGCAGCACGCCAACGCGCAAGCGCCCGACTTGAGTATCATGTGATGTCCCCTAGCCAGCACACCAACCGCGCGAGCGTCACTTCGTATGCCGGGTATTCCCTGGCGGTCTGCTCGGCACAGCGGGGTGTGTCTTCAACCGCTCGCAACATGGTATTCTGGAACTTCTTCTGGCCTGTAGTCGGGTCGTCCTGGGCGGCGTAGAGACCTCGTGTACTATCCGACTGCTCTTCCTTGTTAGCCTCGCTCGTGGAGTACAGCCCTCGCCAGAAACTGTCCGTGGGAGTGTTAGGCTGAAGCGCAATGTGAGCAAGCGCGAATCCTACCGTATCCACTCCTCGTGGCTGTAGACACATAGAGATGCGTCTCACATCCAGTGCATTGGGCGTTTCCGGACAGAAGGGAAAGGAAATCTCTGGGGGCGTTGCATCGGCTGACTTAAGACAAAGGCTTCCCGCAGGTAGCGCCAACGCCGCATGTGCCACCTGTAGCCCAAGCGACTGGACTGCCGCCCATGGGAAGAGTTACTGACGCCGGTCCATCTACAAACGTCCAAGGCCTGCAGAAGCTCCGCGAGCTTAGGCGCGAGCAGGTTTACCGCTTGAGGGAGGAGTTGGGCGAGAAGGAGAGCGAGATTGCCGGGCTGAAGGCCGGCAACGGGAAGCTTCCCTCGGCTGCAACAGAGCAAGAGGACGAGGTCTAAGCCGGAAAGCTTGCGCTAAGGGAGGCGAGGAGGAAGCTGAAGCGTGCGCTGGGTGGCGGCGATGCTTGTGAGGAGCTTAGCCGCATGCATGTTTGAGAGAGCCGTTTGCGCGAGGTGGAGGATGCTAGCGAACGGATAGTACTGTTGGAGGGTTGCTCGTGCTGATGGCGCGCATGCTGATGGAAGCTCGCTTGTACCGAGGGATGGTTGCTGGTGTTGATGGCGCTCGTACTGAGGGATGGCTGCTGATGGCTGCTCATGCTGATGGCTGCTCATGCTGATGGAAGCTCCTACGCGGTAGACATGTAGCTTGCTAGTGAATCTCCTGCTCCCTTATCAGCCCACACCGTGAGAGATGAACGTAACGCGCAAGCAGCAGCGCTTGCACGAAGACATATGTTACGGAACGATGGAGAAGGGATGTGGGTTGGTAGTAGACTTAACCTTTTATCGCAAACGTAGCAACGCTCGCACAGGAAGCACAGATCAACGCCGGTAGCAAAGCAAGCTACGTGCCCTGTAAGCACATCCTCCTTGCCGTCGTGCCCGCCCTTAGCTCTACCTACGGCAGCAGCCTACTGCACTGCACCTCTGGCCGTTATGTCGGCTGAAGTCGCGGAGTGTGCTGGAGGAATGTCAGCGATATGTTCGGTCTCTCATGGAAATACGCACGTACAGTCCGCATCATCCTCCATCTCGAGGCCTTCTACTGCGAGAAACTGCCTGAGCAAAGCAACATTGCCACTCTCGAGGACGCGCACACACCGCCTCTTAATCATCCACACGTCCACGTCGTCGGCCTTCGAACGCTTCTGCCTGGGCTTCGGTTGGCCACGGCGGATCACGTCTGCCACCGCCGAGCGGTCAGTCTGGTGCGGGAGATCCCCCATCAGCAACGCCATCTCGCGGTAGAACTGCGCGAGCTCCTGTGCCCTCTTCAGCTGGTGCACAGCAGTCTTGATCAGCGCTACAAAGGCTTAATCGTTGGCACGGCATGCGTCGTAGAACGTGCGAGTCTCCACCAACTCCTCCTCCCTGGTGGCATCGTCGTCTTCAAGCTCCTCGATCTTGACTTCATAGGCGGCCTTGTCCGCTGACAGTGAGCGGACCGTTCCCCTCACGAGACTGAGCTGCTCCTTGGTCTGTACGTGCGCCACAAACTCTGCTTCGCGAGACTTCGAGGTGCAAGACACATCAGCGGAGAGCTTCTCGATCGCCAGCCCGAGGTATATGAGCTCATCAGACGTGCTATAGACGCAGAAGCCCGTGATTTCGCAACGGATCTCCGCGTTTTTGTAGAGCTGGTGTACTTCGCGATTCACACTCTGCTCCAGCTCGTCGCAGGCCTGCGCATGTCCCACGAGGGCGCTTATCTTGTTGTCGAGGCCATGAATCTCCTTGTCTTTGATGTAGTCAGCCAGGCCGGAATCGCGTGCAATGGCCCGGTCGAGATGCGCCAGTCGCTGTTGGTTCTGTCGACTGATCGCGTCATGCTCAGTACCTACAGTGCCTTTCTGCGTTCGCTTACCAGTGCTGACTGTAGTACCTGTACTGGGTAAGAAGCTGCACCACCGACCTTAACGCCACTTCGCGCACGTCGATCTTGTGCTGGAGCTCTTTAGCCTCTTCACCACCGCGGCACACCGCATGTTCGTCTTGTCCATCTGGCTCGTGGCATCGTCTGCAGTGGACCGCAGGTGTGTACACTCGTACCGCAGCTCCGCGTTGTCGTCGCTCTCACGCGGCCTCCATTGCAGCTCATCCCGCAGCCTCTGCTCCTCCTTTGCAGCCGCTAACAACGACGCGCCGAGCCCCGTCACTTTTCCCTCGCAGCCCGCGCGGGCATGACGTGCGCTCTCGAGCGCACAGTATCTGCTGGATTGCGGCGGCATGTCGAGTAGTGCTATGTACAGGTAGTGAATGATGTTCTTGAGGCGTGACGTCCGCTGTTTCGCTTCTCGCACAGCGGGAAGGTGCGATATGCGGGAAGGTACGATATCGCACCTTCCGCACTTTCTCATGCCGGCCGACCCGGCATCTCATCGGCAGACTCCCTTCAGCGCGGCAGGTACATTAGCGCAAGACCTGCGCTCACTCCACAACCTGCCCATGCCTCACTCCCCTCTTCTGCCAATACACAAGGTTGCCTCTGCGACGAAGTGCACGATATTGATCGGCTTCTCGCGCCCCTGGAACGCATCGCCGGTAGCAGTCTCGGCGACGTCCACTTCGGGACCGTTGAGCGCAGGGCCGGCGAAACCCTGCTTCAGCTTCGACAGATTATCGCGATACATGGTGATGATGCCAATGACCGCCGCCGGGACACTAGCTGAACCGGTCAGGAGCTCACCGAGGCCGATATCGCGGCCACGCCTCGGGGAGTCTTCCACGAAGAGCTACGCACCTCCTATACTAGGTAATTGTCGACGTTGAGGGAGTACTGGCGGTTTTAGCTAACACTGTGGTGCGCATAAAGACGCGGCCGAGCACAGATTGTCGAGGCGAGTGGACCTGGCGGTGCGAGGACGACTACGTCAACGCCATCGCCGAAAGCCTAGTGGGCTCCTGCAGTGCAACTGGCGGAGCCACCGTCATTCGCAGGCTATGCAGAGTTACGTGACGGACCTACATATCAACAATGTGGCCGCCGCAAAGAGCTGGCCGCTGTACCTTCCCAGCAACCAGAACGCCGAGATCGCCCTCAAGCCACGCGAAGGTAATGCGGCGGCAGTCGTCCGGGCCTTGTCGCATAGCCTCGTGGTGGTAGAGGTTGCGTCTGATAAGCTGGTCGACTTTCTGATGGAGCCGGGCATCGACACGCGCGACTTGGAGGATCCGCCGGCGGTTGCAGCTCGCTGGAGGGTCGGCGCAGACGCGGAGTTGTTCCCACCGCTGTTCCTAGGCTACTTCCGGGATGCGTGGTATGGTCTGCTTCGTACAAAGAAGCGCGAGCAGCTGAGAAGGGTGGCGAGCTTGTAATTTCAACACAAGCCAGCCAACAGATCGTTGCTAACCGTCCACAGGTATGACTGGGCGGCTACGGTGATCGCTCCCGTCTTCCTGCAGCGCATGCTCTGCGCCCGCTACGCGGCTCCAGACATGCTTTGCGACGAATACATCATCGAGTTTGTCGACCACATGCTGTCGCACCTAAGCCCAGCCACCTTCTTCTCTCCCGGCGCAGCGGCGGGTATAGATGCCACGGGCTCAATCACCTCCTTCGAGTGGGTCACCCGCGCCATCGCATGCTCAAACAGCCAGCTGGCTCGTCAGCGCGCCAAAGACTTCGACAAGATGTGCTGAAGAGCTCGATTGGCGATCGCTCGTGGAATGAAGAGCGGTACACGGAGACGCTGCATCACTGCAAGCTCGATCTTACAACTTACAGGCGTTCGGGTAGGACCCCGAGGGCCCGTAAAGAGCAGCGCGCGCATGCAGGGCAGGACGACGCCTCTTCCGCAGGGACGGACCTCGTACGCCTTTGGTGTATGCCATCCGAGCAGCTTCGTCTTCGTGAGCCAAGAAAGCCACGCCCGCTCCTGTGCCAGATGGTGCAGCGACTGGGCAGCCAGAGCCGCACAAGCATGCTGCTGGAAACTCTCGGTCTTCCTCTCCAGCCGCCCAAGCCACGCCGGCTCCCGTGCAAAAGCATGCTGGGATCTATCAGTCTTCTTCTCTGGCGGCCCAAGCCACGCACGCTCCCGTGCACAGCGACGCAACTGAAGCGTCTCAGTCGCAGTCTCCGGCCGCCGTCGTCACCAGTCGTGCAAACGGTGCTGCTTCTGCGACCATGCAGCTCACGCGCTCTAAGCCGGGCATGCGGGTTCGAGGCAAGACCGGTGAGATGGTGGTACGTAAGCGCTGGGTTGAGACGTATGCGCCGCTGCGAGCTCAGCCCACGGCGAGGGTCGATGAGCTGGTCGGGCCACAGGTTGTCGGTGCGGAGAGAGAGATGGTAAAGGGAGAGGCGAAGGGAGAGGTGGTGAAGGAAGAGGTGGAGGGAGAGGTGGTGAAGGAAGAGGTGAAGGGAGAGGTGGTGCAGGGAGAGGTGGTGAAGGTGAAAGCCTCGCCGCCGCACGTGCGCAAGTGACCGGCTACTTCGTCGAAGAGGATGGAGGATGGATGAGTGATGACGGGGGTCTCGGGAGCAAGGAATGAGAGGTCGAAGTAGCCTCTGCGCTATGACTCCGCCAACCGTGGGTGAGCTGGCAGTTTTCCCGCAACAGGCAAATGCATGACTTCTCTACTTGAACCACATATCGATCTTGTTATCGCGTACTGACACCGTTTTCCAAAGCCAGCTGTGTTACTCGGTCCGCTCGTGCAGGCGCGGTGTACGTATATGAAGGAGCCGCAAAGTGAACAGGTTCGCGGCGGGCGCCCTTTCTTGTGGTGCTGGGTACAAGTACTTGCACAGACGCCGCTCCCGGACGGTGTCGCCGCTCTTTCGTCTCCCGTTCTCAACGCGGTTGCCTTGCGTCTGCACGTTAAAATCCTGCGGGCGTGGTGACATGGCGACACAACCCAACTTAACCAGCACATCATCTCCGGTGGGTGAGGATCGCTTGATAGGACTGGGAGGTTGGCTAAGCTCAACACCGCATGTCTTTGCATTATCCTGGCTTAACATTGTACGGCTACACGTCTCCGCCCGCAACAAGCGGATGCGAGTCCAAGTACGCCCCGATCGCCTCCTTCGCTCCTGGGAACTGCTCTCTCGTTATAGTATAGCAGTCCGTGAACGTACTCCTGTCCTTGACCAGCATCTGCCTCCGCAAGATACCCACGAGTGTGAATCCCAGCTGATTCGCTCCCTGTCCGCACTCCTCGCTCCGACTCCCTCTTCGGAAGACTAGCTTGTCGTAGCCCAGCACTTCGAACAGGAACACGTTGATGGTCACGCCGGCATCGAAGACGCTCTCGCTGCGTTGGTGCTTTTGAATGAAGAGTGCATACTCGAGGCACTTTGCGGGATATGTCGTGAGGGAGTGTAGCAGCAGCCAGCCCACAGGCTTGCGCGTTTGCTGGGAGATGATGGTGTACGTGACGCTGCCGTAGCTTGAGCGTTGGGCGTCCGCCATCAACACCTTGAAGTCGACGAAGTTGCTGTACGTTCGGCCGTAGGTCTGCTTGAAGAGGCGCACGTTCTCCTCATCAGCGAGCAGCGGCCACAGGTCGGTCGCATCATCCGGCTGGAGAGGTCGTATGGAGAAGTAGCGGCCGTGCAGGACGACGGGCTTTGCAGGCCAGCATTCTGTCGCATCTATCTGCGGAGGAGTAGTGGGCGCTGTGGAGGGAGGACTGTAGCTAGCTGCAGACGACGGCGAGTTGGCGTCCATGGCGGCTGCGAGATGACGGGCGAGCCATGGCAGGTGGGCTCTGTACGAAGACACTCATTATTTCACAGTGCTGCTCGAAAGTTATAATCGGCAGCTACCTCCTAGGTGGAGTTGTGCGCAGTTGTAGCCTTGTAGGGTGGTGAGGTAAGGTTTGGCCGGGCATCGGGCAACGAAAACGATACCTGAATCGGACGTAACCTGCCGATCGTCTTTCCTCCCTCACGGCGATGCCCATGCACAGACCAATCCTCTGAAAGCGTCCCACACGGCTGGCTCCTTCTATACTGTGCACTCTCCCCGTAATCGGCGGCCCATTCGTGCGTGCCAGGCGGTGTGTGCACCATAAGGAGTCCATACCTCCTAGGGTTTTGCGCTTGAAGATCACATGCGCTGCGGTCTCACTTCCCAATACAGTTTTGGCGAAGACCGCAGTCCGTGGGCGAGGCATCATTCGAACACTCTCTCCTCCAAAGTCATCTCGCCTCACTACGCTCTGGTGACGATTCTCGACACATGCTGCGTATTTCAGCTTGGGTGAGCCGGGGTCCACTTTCGCGCAGGGACGCAACATTCGATAAACGTTGCCAGACGACCATGGTGGAAGCGGAAGAGATAGCATGACCTTGGCCCTACATGTTTATCGACTAGATAGAGGCTAACGAACGAGCGCAACGCAAAGCGCAGGCGACATGATGATGTAAGGGGAATAGCAAGATTGCGCGAATACCAGCGTCCTGGAGGAGGCGTCACACGACATGCTAGAACGGGATACCGTGACAGCTTCCGGTTTGCACCTACTGCAAGCTTTGGGGTGATTACCGGTCGTGTGAATGGGCTGCTCATGTCGGAATTAGCCAAGACAGCGTTGGGATTCAGCGGCACAGCCAGATAGATGTGGTAGTTGAATCGGTGTGCATACGATGCCTACCCAGGACTTGCACAACTGCTCTGCCATCCACCTTCTTCTTTTAGCGAGACAGTCGACATAGACTGAGGACAGCATGGCGGCACGATCCCTCCTGCTGCTAATCGGCACGTACGCAGCTTTGAGCGCCGCCTGGAGCCTTAACGACGACTGGTACTTGTACTACCCAGGTAAGCGAACCGAACGGTATAACCTCTATATGAGCCATTAGATGGGCTCTAACCTTCTGCTTCAGGCGAAGCCTCACCTACTCAGGTGGCAACTCCGACGTCTAGTGCGGCGCAGGGAAGTCCTTCCATAAACACCACCGACCCCGAAGCTCCACCGCTGCCCTATGTACGCCCGGACGACCTTTTGAACACCCTGCACAACAGCGATACCTGCTACACCGAGGCCGATCTGAGTGGCCTTTGCGGGTCACTGTACACGTACGAGGATGATTGCGCTCGATTCGTAAGTGCGAAGGTTATGACCCATCTCTGAGACACAAGCTGACTTATACTCTTCGGCACGTAGGGCCCTGGCAACCATGAGTTCAAGATATGCAACGGCGCTGAAGCCTTTGCTATGCAGTGCAATGTCACGGAGTATCACGAGTACGTACTGCGTTAGATAACCCGCGGTCTTCGTAATGCCTTACTGACCCTTTGCCTTACGCCTCAGATACAGATATCGTGTGATCGGCTACCGCGACTTCGAAGAGAAGGGGTGCGTAGGCAAAGATTGCCCGCCAGACTTCTGCAAGAATCCCGGCAAAGGCAACATCATTTTCAGCACTGCCAGCGAGCCGGACGCGCTGATGGTCATGACTACCTCGCATCGAGTGCACTACCACACGCAGCTCCGAGCGCGTTTGGAACGCGAAGGCTTCCTGACATATCCGGTGCCGGACGCTGTACTGTCGCAAAGCTGGTGCAATGCGGAAACGATCATGAAGGTCTCCAAGGACGGCGTCAGTCGGGCCAACGTCGGATTCCTGCGGTACAGGTGTGGCAAAGCTGTCATTTGTTCGACGCCCAGTCAGGATACTATGCGGAAAGTGCGTGACATTCTGGACAGCGAGTAGTACGTGCATTCCATTCTTCCCCCGTCCACAACACTCTTACTGACATCATGGATCGCCAGTCCGTCGGTGGAGATCGGCCTCTCGGTTGGGTTGCCAGCTTTCTTCGTCGGTTTGTTCATCCTGTGGATCACCTGTATTTGCAAGTGGTGCTGCTTCTCTGGCCGAACGCGGCCACAGCCTCGGCAAGACGAAGAGGATGCCGGGCCCCAAGACGGCGAGGCGGACGACCACGTCAAGCCTGTTGCGAGGAAGAACCCGCGTTCGCAACCAGACGTCGGTGAATATGAGCTGCCGGTGTACGGCAGTTGGTAATTGCAGGACCATGCGGATGCACTGGTGGGCACGACAAATGACGCAACCTTGTATTTAAGGTAGAGTACTCGGATACACTGAACGGTTGTCTACAAGCTGCTCTGGCTAGTTTTTTGACGTGACGTCTCGAGGCGCTGACGGACTGGTGAGCCGACACCGTGCACACAGCCGTCTCACAGTTTGGAAATAATCCGCAAGTTCAGCAACAATTCCACGACTCCGAGTTTCACGACACAATGTCTATATGCTCGGGCAAGAGGTGTCGCCGTTACTGACATTCAGGTCGTTAACAAAGATTCCGGAAGGGGATCTGCAGCATCGCAGAAGACAAAGCATATAATTACTACAGAATGCGGCGAAGAGGACAAAGCGACATGTGTGCCGGCTTCCCAAATGCAACCTGTCTCCCACCGTGGAGTGACTTCAGCTTTGGGAGTGACATCAGGATCCACAAGGAACAGGATAATGAACGACAACAGAATCGAGGTCCGACGGGTCCCGCAGGCCAGAAATTGGGGCTGCCTGGCATGTGGGGATGACGAAGACAGCGCGAACACGCCATGGGAGCTGGGCGGCGAGGGACAGCTCTACTGCACCGAATGTATCCACGATCAATTCATTCTCGCCGCGGATGATGACTCTTCCTGGCCGCCAGTTCTCGCCAATGTGCAACTGCGGATTAATGACTTCGCGGCGGCGCTCGAGGAGCGCGAACCTGGTTTCGTGGCTCGATACAGGGAGGCCTCGCGGATGTTCAGTGTGAGACGACTGAGCGACCGAATCCTTTGCCCGCGCCTAGGCGACACCAACAGCGAGGGTGTGCGGCAACCCTGCGGTGGCTTTGTCGCAGCAAGGCTGGCAATTGGGAGCCCGGATACCTGGATAGACTGTCCCCTGTGCCAGCGCCCGACTTGCCTCGTCTGCGGAGGCATTGGCACCGATCCCCAGACCAATGTGCACACCTGTCCTCCCGACACACTCGCGGACAACCCCGATGATCCACGTGGCGATGAAGATATCGGGTACTCGACTCAGTCTTGTCCTGGGTGTGGTCTCATGGGCTTTTTGACGGAGGGGTGCAATCACATTTCGTACGTATCATGCATTCGGTCGAGCCAGAGCTGATCCCGCTGACTGGCCTACCTACACAGTTGTCCAAATTGTCGTGCACAATACTGTTTCTTGTGTGCAGAGCAGCACCGAGACAATCCAGCCGGTGAGGGCGAACATTGGGAGCACCCCAGCTGCCCAAGATATGTGAGTCACGCTCCTGATTGCACACAGCACAATGCAAGACACCTAATGACCTGCCTCTTCCCCCTACTAGCACAAGCCTAATCCCAGAAGAGGTCATATTCATCCTATTTGGTTCAACGTGAAATACTCCGCACAAGATGTTGCACGCCTGTTGTTCGAGCAGCGAGATCTGGACTATGCCGATGCCCACCCGGAAATGGTGGCCACTGACTACGATCCGATGGATGTGGACAGACCCTCCGACTTGGAGAATCTCCACTTCGAGGACCTCGATGCAGGACCCTCAAAATCCCGCCCCTGGGCACGACGAGTAGTCCACGTTCATGACCGGTACCGAAATGGCGATCTCAAGAAACTGTGGCACGACGACCCCGAGGAGGCGGCGGCGGCCCCCACCGCCACACGACTCAATGCACGTCGGGTGAACCATGAGTTCCTCGGCCTGCTGGCCGCTATGCGGCATGTCGTAACTTTCGAGCACAAGATCGCACGCGCATGCTCAACCCCTGCAACAGAGCCCTTTCCGGGCGACCCGAATAGCATCCGGCTACGTATCCTCTTCGCCCACCAGGTCCATATGTTGCAGCAGCGCTTCCGGAAGTTCTGCAGGCACAGCAATGACAAAGTGCACTCGGCATTGCGCTTGCGTGGAAACGCCGGTTGGCGCAAAATCCTGCGGACAGTGCGGCAGCTGCAACTGCCTGGGCTGCCTCAGGACCCAGGCGATCTTGTCCAATGGCAACGGCTATGCGATGGTGTCGAGGTACTTGTAAGCCGGCGACTTGCGCCTCAGTCGAACTCCGACGAAATCGCAGATGCAGATCCAGCCACTCCAAGAGGAGCCCGGATAGTTGACTACACCAGAGCACTGACCCGATACTACAGCGCAATTGTGCCTTTTCACCGACATGCTAGGCGCTTACCCTTGGCAGTTAGCTGTCGTGTGCGCATACTGCGTCAGCGTGCACGGGCCGCGCATGCAGGTATCATACGGATGGAAGGCGGCTTAGAAGCCTTGCGCGATCACGGAATAGACCAAGCGATTAGTATTGACCTACTGGACACTATAAACGACGTCTCTTCCGCCGCCGACGGAGGCAACCCGGAGTCGGACGCACCTGAACACAAAGTATCAGCGCTCTGGAACGGTCGATACCAATGGGTTCGTAATCCTATAAGTAGAGAGCGCTTGCTTGTTGAACATATGCTGTCCTCCCCCTGTTGTTTTGTAGCTTCAGGATATGCTACTGAGCATCGGCGAAGAGAGACTGCGGCTTGCACAGCAGCAAGGCTACGCAGGGGAGGACAATGAGCCTCCACGGCTGCCTGAGCTCTACCACTTGCTGCTCCAGATGGAGCCGGCCCTCGGTTCAATTGCACATGATCGTGGTGGACCGGAGCAGACTCCCATCGACTGGAATGCTCTCATCCAGATACGCGACTTCTACAACTACGACCCAGGTGCAGGCGAATTCCAGCCTGTGTTCTGTCATGCGTTGAAACTGCTCTCCAGCATGCTGGCACTTCCGGACCAATCTGTTAGCTCTTCTGGGCAAACAGGACCGGACTCACCTACGCAAGCTATTCTGTCTTCAGGGGAGGAGTATGATGATCCACCGCCGCCAAGACCGCGCCGATTAGGGCAAGCTGTTGACGATTACTTCGATCACGAGCTGGACTGGATCCGAGACGCACTCGTTCACCAGCAGAACCACATCATAGAGCTTCGTGAACGTGGTGAGCCTACATATGACAGAGTACACTCCCGGACAGCATTACTGCGCGATGTCTACCAACTTCTGTTACGATTAGTAAACCCAAACACACACCCGGATCACGACAACCACGAGATGTTTGAGCGCCTTGAGCAGACGGCTGAGGCGATCAACAGTCAGACGTCGGAAGAATACTCCGACTTCCAACGTTGGTCACAGGCCGATGTCGACTTGTTTGAGCAACTCACACAGTTCTACCTGCCAGTTTTCCGAGGCAACCCCGAGACCAACCCACCGCAGGTTCGCCAAGAAGTCGTAGATCGACTTCAAGATAGGTTCAATGCCGCACGGGACGCTTTCGAACTGAATAGCAACTTCACGTCAGCGGAAGCCATTACTCAACAACGAGCAATGATCACCACGGTCCGCATGACCTTCCAGCAGGATCGAGCGCACTGGTCACAGCCTGATGGCATCAGCGAATATCAAGCACAACGGTTTCTCAGGGCACTTAGTGTTATAGACCGCTTGCTTGAGCTGGACAGCATACCACTTGCTCTATACCGCTTGGGGGATGTTTTGGATATAGGGCTGATCAACACTGAGCAAGCAAACAGTCTGAACGAGCTAAGAGATCTCCTTCAGACAGGGCCCATTGGGGGCTTGCGTATGTTGGATTATGTGCCGGTTATCACCGGCCTGGGACAGGCTTTTGTCGACACCAACCGACAACTTTGAACTCCCCTGCTCTGGTAAATGGGAGTTTCGAGCAAGTCATAGATGTACGCCAATAACGTTTCGATACTTCGTGTCCCAGAAATCTCAACTTCTAAGTGCGGATGAAGCTGCAGGTGCGGTCTACTTCCCAGCGATGGCAGCGGGCACACTACGAGTACGTGCGTCAGATCGATACAAAGGGTCCCGGCCTTGTCTTTGAGCCCATGGACTTCGGGACAAACTGCTGCGGATGAACAAAGACTGAGCTAGCGGAATGCGGCGATCTAGGAACAAAGCCTACACCGATGGTACTGGGCATGGCCACATGACGTGCAAGAATCTACCTGACTTAGACCATCCAGTTGCTGCGGGTTCTGCATCGGATTGCCTGGAATTGATCATATATGCTGGAAGACGATGGCGGCCATTCCGAACAACTCGCGTGCACTGGCTCAAGCGACGGCTGTCCAGCCGCAGCATGACGAGCAGTGGACGTGCGTTGTCTGCGGGGACACCAACAGTTTTGGTGCAGGAGGACAGGGTAGAAGGCCCTTCGCGATCGACGGGCCCCTCTATTGCGTCGATTGCATTACGGAGCAGTTCCAGTTAGCCACTGACGATGAGAGCAGCTGGCCGCCGGGCATCGGCAGCAATACCATCAACATTGACGACTTCGTCGGTGTACTCCCAGTGGACTTTGTCGAGCGTTACAGAGCCCAGGAACAGATCTACAATGCTGGAGGGGCCCTTATGCGGGTCCACTGCCCATACGACCGAGCGGCCACGGAGACCGAGCCGGCAGAGCGCTGCAACGCCTTCATGGGCAGACTCATTCGTACGCCCACTGACGATGAGGCATTGCAGCCATGTCCACGTTGCAATGGCAACGTGTGCATGAGATGCGGTGGACGAGTAGCCTATGACGCGGTCAGAGACGGACATCGCTGTGAGCGAACGGCGCAGATAGTGGAGCTGGAAGACATGGCGAATGGCCCAGGTCAGTAGCTCAGGGCGCTACTACTTTCTGACACAACCACTGACATATTGTCTCTTTCTGCCTGCTAGACCGAGGCTATACATATCAGCTGTGTCCAAGGTGCGATCGGTTGATCACGCTCAACAGGTTTGACTGCAACCACATCCGTTGTTGCTGTGGTTGCCCGGTCTGTAAGTACTCCTAGGCAATATGCGCCGCCTCTTTACCGATGCTGAGGGGTAATAGGTTATATATGCGGTGAAGAGCATGAAGATATCGATGGTGCCGACCCTCGACATTGGGGTGACCGGCCAGGCTGCCCAAGATACAACAATCCCAACCCTCGACGGGACAGTCCTCTTCCTTCGTGGGACAAGGCCGATTATGAGATCCAAGACGTCGCAAGGACTCTGCTCGATGACCGACAGCTCCGGCTGATGGACGACGATTCCCTCTCCACTGCGGGTATCCCTCCTCTCTATCCCCCCAGCAGAGAACGAGATCTCTCTGGAATGGTATTTGCGCAGCCTACTCAGAGACCGTCGCGGTACCGCGGGTTTGCCAGGAGGGTAGTCGACATACACGATCGCCTGGTCCGCGGCGACCTTGTGCAGCTTTGGTGCTCCGAGGACGACGTTAGACGCAAGACCGTTCGTTACAAGCAAGGGCACCTCCTCGTGGGGGTGTTGTCTGCCTTACGCCAAGTAGCTACGATGATGCACAATCATAGTGAGCTCAACTCGGGACGACTCACACCCCTCGAGCGGACACTGGCGCGCATTGAGTACACCCATCACGTTTGTATCTTCAGGCAGCTCTTTCGGGCGTATAACAGAAACTTTATCAAGAGTGATTGGCCGGACGACCTGCGTTTGGACTCGAATCAGGGCTGGCAGATTATCTGCGCCACCCTTCGGCCGTTGCAACTCACTACTGGCGAAGATCCCGCAACATTGCGGCAAGACTTGGCTGACTTGGGATTGATGGTTGAAGACCTTTCTACAAGGCACACTGCCGCTCATCCGGGAGATCCTGCTAATGCCGTCGAAGGCCGTCCGTTGGTGACGTCCATTGTAGCACACTTGCAAGCCATTTTAGCCATCCTCAAACCGAGGCAGCTGAATGACGCGGGTCGTCTCTCTCTTCCGGACAGTGTCTTCGTCCAGAGCTTCCGTAACGCCTTGGTCGATAGCCTGAGATCAGTTGACGCCACGCCGCAAGCAGCGCAGGCTTTCTGCGACCTTGATAACGACCATGCAATGGCGTACGAGCTAGCACATCAGCTGCCCACGCTAGCTATGGATGCGGCAGATGAGAGCGATCGAGGGGGCGAAGCGGGCCATTGGGCTGAGAATCACGCATGGCTTCAGGATATGCTGCTGTCAGTGGGCCAGGAGCGACAGCAGATTGCTGAAGCAGACGAAGATGGGCAACCACGATTGGAGCAATTGTACCACCTCCTGAGTGAATTGGAACCTTTGTTCAGGCATATGGCGACACCTCCGACAATGTACCTGGACATACCCGCTCAGGCATGGAATACTGCACTCCGTATACGAGATGCAACAGGATACAAGCCCGGCCGTGGACCCGTACGGGCCGTCTTCGCTGACGCTTACGCTTTCCTTCGCGAGATCCTCGCGATGTATGACCGAAAAACGCCGGGAGACCTCGATCGCACCCCAGCCAGCCTTCTGCCGCAGACCGAGCGTGCGAATTTCCATAGGAGGTACGGTGTAGTCTGCGACAACCTCATAGCGAAGCAGGAGAGGAAGATCCAATCGCTAGCGGTGAGAGGGCAAGCCGATCGCCACACCGATGTCGCCATAAGACTGCTAAGCGCGTTGCAGCATCTTCTCAGACGCCTGAATGAGCCAGGCCAGCATCCCAGGCAGGGCAATCAAGAGATGCTAGACCACGTTCGCGAATCGTGGATCCGTCTTGACTATGGGTGGGGTGATTTCGAGAACCGGACGGAGTGGGCAAGAGGTGATGATTCTGTGTTCACGATTGTGAGGGCCGTCCTTCTGGCTGCGGATCGAGTCATGGAGATCAACGCGCAGGCAGAGACTGCGCGGGCCCTCCTTGTGGCCCACTTACGAGCGGCCGAAAATGCATTGCAGAGTTCCACAGATGGCGAGTACGTAGGTGGCATATCAGCTGCCTGGGACCGGGATACTGCGATCTGGCAGTCTGTTGACTGCAATATCCACCCAGACCATGCCGACACATTCGACGCGCTTCTGGATCACATCGGCCAGGTGCTTCATTTGGGCGGCTTGCCTGCAGTCATTCGGACCGGTGACTCCGATCGGGAATACACTGATGTGAGTACTGAAAGTAAAACCTGTGTGTGAGACAATAGCTGACTTGTACCCTTCTATGTGGTAGGAACTCTGGCTTGCAGAGCGATCACGGTACACACTCCGCGAGGCAGGCGGGCACGGAAACGATGTCGTGGTAATTGAGTGGGTCCCGCGTTTAGGCCGGATATTAGACTCTCAGATAGCCAGCCAGATCGCAGAGGGAGAGACCAACGCACTGCAGTGGAGAGCGCGAATGGAGCGGCGCAGTGGAACATTGGTCAATGGCAATGAGTATGTCGACTTGACTGCGGAAGACTGAGAAGGAATTAAGCAGCAGCAGTTAGTCCCGGCAATGCTTATGAGTTTACACTACAGGTCCGCTTTAGCTTCATCGCCAGCCCAGCAGCGCCTGATTGTCTCCCGCAGCGGTTCCTTCTCAATCTCTCGCGGGTTCCAGTAAGGGTTGCCGACCGCAATCTCCACCGCCTTGTCCACGTCGTCCTCCTTCATCCCGAAATCCTTCAGACCCCTCTTGACCTCCAGCTTGGTCAATAGGACGTTCAGCCCTTTAATAGCGTCGCCGTCCGACCCAGGCAAGACATCTGCGAGCTTCTTCATCGCGTCCGGTATCTTGGGTGCGTTGTATGCTAGAGCATGTGGCAACACGATGGTGTGCGTTTCGGCGTGCGGGAGGTTGAAAGAACCGCCCAGTGTGTGGCAGAGCTTGTGGTGAAGTGCCATGCCCACAGAGCCGAGACACATGGCGCACAACCACGCACCGTATTGGGCCTTGGCGCGCGCATCGGCGTCTTGCGGGCTGTTGACGATGACGGGCAGAGACTCGGCAAGCGCTTTCGTGCCTTCCAGTGCGAGGAGGGTCATGATGGGGTTGGTATTTCGGGCATAGAGTGCTTCCACTGCAAAGCGTCAGTATTTCTGCGATGGCTCCTAGACTAATGGCTTGACCATGCGTACCTGCGTGTGCAATGGCGTTGACACCACTCGTGGCCGACATTGACGCTGGCAAGGTCATGGTGAAGTCCACGTCATATATCACCGTCCCAGGTAAGATCTTGGGGTCACTCCTCGTAGTCTTCTTGCCCTCCGCCGTCTCACCGAGAATGGGCGTCATCTCGCTCCCGGCATATGTCGTCGGTATACAGATGTGGTCCAGTCCTGTCCTGATACTGATCGCTTTGCCCAGCCCAATCGTGCTGCCGCCACCAAAGCTGATCACACAGTCTGCGCCACATTCTTTGGTGTACTCAAGCGCCTTGTCCGTTACGTGCGTTGGCGTGTGCATGGTAGCCTCGCTGAAGAGACCGGCTGGCTCGATGGAGGCATCTCTCAGTATTGGCTCTAAAGCCTTGACCTGGTCCGCCTGTTGTGGTGTTGATAGCAGCAGAGGCTTGGACTTGTTCAGTCGTTTGACTTCGTCTGGTAGCTTCTTGATGCTGCCGCTGCCGAAGACGACACGGCCAGGGTTGGCATTGTATTCGAAGGGCTGCATGTCTGGGTTGGCCTGAGATGAAGAACGACTTCTGGTTGAGGGTTTAAGATGCTACAAGAGCTCTCCACGAGCGGAATGGCCACCATGCTGGTGGTAGTCGGGCACCTGCTGCTTAGCCAATGCTTGGAATTGCCGGAGCAGCTGCGTGAGGAGGTGAAGTTCGCACGGGCCATCCCACCGGCATTTGCATTTGCGAGCGTCTTTCTTTCGCCTTCGCTCGTTCACCCTGTACACACTACGAACAAACGCCTGACGTGGTCTGGAAAGAGGTGCTCTTGAGCATGTAGACGCAGACAGGCCTTAGCCGTCTGACGGTCCATGGCATGTCCTGTTGTGACCGTCAACAACCGAATCTGCTTCGTAGCTTCCATGCTCGAGATCAAGAGAGGACCCAGCGTAACATGCCAGGCTACTTCCTGGGCCTGGGACATGATGGCATATCTGCTAGGGGTAAGTCAGCGATTACCGATGGTATCAGCACGCTGGTTGGCGAAGTCTGGGAGATGGAGTGGGAGGGATCCTGAGATGTGGCAAAGGAAACTGACACGCAGATGAGGTTGGTGCTCACAGAACGAGTGTCAGTCAGTTCTCACCACCTTGCGGCTCAGCTCTGAAGGCAAATGCATGGGTGCCCGACGTCACTGGCGATCCAATCCGCACGCTTTCATACGGTCCCGGTGAACACACGGCTCCTTGTGCAAGCGTGCCAGGCATCGGCGCCGACTTCGGGACCGCATATCAAGTGCCCATCGAGTCATTCAATTGGATTGATCAGACCCACCTTGTACATTATGCGACTCAGAGCCGCAACTACCATCTCGGACAAAGACAAGACCCAGAGTAGCAGCTACGGCGTCGAACATATGTACCCTCATACACCGCGGAGGCCGTTGCAAAATGTGGCGCCAAACGCTGCACCCACTAGCACATGGCAAGAGCTCGATGGACAAATGGTGGCGACTCCGGCGTCTTGGCCGCAACAGCTTGGCGACGTCTCCGCCGAACCCTATCGCCCACCCTCTGGCTCTACTCTGGACGTTGACGGGCATTTGATTGTTCACGGTCTACTGCCACATACGGCAAGCCAACCGGGCGAGAACACGACTCTGGGATGGACTCGCGTAGAATCTGCGTTCCTTATGCAACCCCTTATGCACCCCCAGCCCAGTGAGGATAAGCGCCGCATTGTTCATCTGATCCATTATCACGAGGATCGAAACTTGTGGGTGAGCTGTAAGCACAACTATTCACGCACCTTCAACCACTCACTCTGCGTACAAGATTGCCCGGCGCTTGACCGGCATGAGCAGTAGGCTGGCGGACGCAGAGCGCACTTGGTTCTTCTCGCGGCTGCAGTCGTGATGGGAGGGCTCTTCAACACTTCGCGCTCCCGGTGGTGGTGGTGGTTTGACCTCCCGCGAGCAAGGGGCGACCTCGTACGCGGCTGCGCAACACCTGGACAACAGAAAGTAGGAGCGACACTGTTCACGCGATACGAAGCCTGCGGCGTGTGTGGGCATATATGTTCGTGCTACGGGTGTTTGGGCGGCTAGCGATGATACCCTTTTGCTTTCGTTTTGCTTGCTCTGTTTGGACGGTTTGGAAGGCTATGTCGGTGCGGCAATGCTACACGTGTACCACTGTAACTACTAGAACCCAATGCGAGTACAACTCGGATGGGTCATTAACAGCAATGGATTCCAAGCCATAGAATAGCCGTCATGTAAGACTGAGACGGGCCCTTACACCTAACTCCGACTGCACTTGACACTGTGGATAGCGATATGATATAACGTGATTCGAACGCTACTCAACTCGTTCCCTGCTTGATGCCATCTGACCATCGAGCACAGGTGGAATCGTTGTCGGCGGGTATGAAAGATACATCATTATTGGTAACATGCTGCAGGCCTTTGGTGGTGTTGATGAAGAAGCGGAGCCCTTCACCACGCGGCGATCTCCCGCTGTCAAAGCACGCCTCCGGCCCTCCGGGCCTCCTAGTGGAAAGGCTGCGTCAGCGCTCACGGATGCGCAGGCCACTCCACACAATGGCGCTCAGTGTCTTGACCATCACCGTTGCCTGGCAGGTAGCTTAGACGATTCCTGCAGTCGATGGCGTGCGCAATTCCCTCCAATCCTCCCGCCACCCTGTGTCCTTAGCAAGCACTCAGCGCAGCGGTCTTCCTCCTCGCCGCCTTCGTCATCACGGCGCACTTCCGCCAGCATAGCATGCTCCGCCGTTTCCTGCCCTTTGCCATCGTCGCCGGGCTCAGCACGCTGTTCCTGTTCACCGTCTTCCACAACGCGGCATGGCGGCGCCTGCCGCAGGCTGTTGGGCTGGGCGATAGATATGGTGGGCCGACGGAGGAGGAGAAGGTGAATGCGCTGCCGGACTTGAGAGCTAGCAGGCCGCAAGATGGAGGGTTCGGTAAGGTGTCGGAGGGTGTCTTCAAGGAGCCAAAGGTGGAGTCTTTCTCGCCGTACCCGGTGGGAGAGACGAAGGCGGTCGGGAGTAACTACACGAAATGCCTGGTGATTGCGAGGACGAAGGAGCAGTGGACGGGTTGGATTGATGAGGAGTTGGGCGATATGTTGGATGGTGGACTGCTGAGCAAGGCGGACTATGTCGTCAACGACCGCTCAGCGCCTCTACACCCGCCCATGAACAAGGGCCATGAAGTTATGGTATATCTCAGCTACATCATCGATTTCTACGACAAGCTGGCGGACGTCAACATCTTCATGCACTGGCATCGCTTCGCCTGGCACAACAACGAGCTCCTGAATACGGACTCGGCGCTCATGGTGCGCCACCTCAGCCCGGAGAGGGTGGCGCGGGACGGGTACATGAACCTGCGCTGCCACTGGGACCCGGGCTGCCCTGCCTGGATGCACCCCGGCGCCACTGAGCGCAACCTGGAGAAGCAGGAGGAAAGGCACATAGCCGACTCCTGGGCCGAGCTCTTCCCTCTGGACCCTATACCCGCTGTGCTTGCCCAACCTTGTTGCGCCCAATTCGCCGTCTCACGGGAGAGGATCCTGGCGCTGCCGAAACAGCGCTACGTCCATCTGCGCGACTGGATCCTGCGGACCGAACTGTCGGACTACATGTCCGGACGGGTGTTTGAATACATCTGGCAGTTCGTCTTCACCGCGTCACCCATCCACTGCCCGAGCATGAGCGCGTGCTACTGCGACGGCTACGGCCTCTGTTTCGGCTCGCCCAAGGACTTCGACCATTGGTTCGAGCTCCGGTACGAGTACGAGGACCTCAAGGAGGAGTTGCGGGTATGGGCGGAGCAAGCGGACTTGATTGAGACGGCGCGCCAAAAAGCCAAGGATGGGAGGTTGGGTGGGGAAGAGATGTTGGAGGTGCCGCAGATTGGGTTGGATACGTGGCTGGGGGAGAGGATTGAGGCGTTGGAGGTGGAGATGGATGGGTTGAAGGGCCGGGCGTTGGAGAGGGGGAAGGATCCGAGGCTGAGGGCGGTGGAGGCCGGGAGGGAGTGGAGGGAGGGTGATGGGTTTTGACCGGTTTGATGGGGTGATGTGCGGACGCCTGGTTATGTGTGTATATCGGTGGAATTCGCGATTAACGTACAAGCGGCATATCCGGAAAGCGAGTGGCAGTCTTAGGTATCATATGGGCGCCCATCTTAGTCTCTAGAAAACATTGGGCACTCGCATACCGGTCCGGGCCGCAATCTGATGTGCTTGCTGACTGACCTGGGACTTCTGGGAGGAATTCCTTCCCCAAAGTTTAGGGAAGCGAACTTGGAATTTAGGCAATCTGTCCAGGGCAATCAATCACTCTGCCTCAGTGCCTCTGCCAGTTGCGAATCGTGATCACTTCCAAAGCCACCCTAGAACGCGGGTTCTTGTTACACCGTTACTCAACTTATTACTCCGCACACAATTCCCCAGTCCCGACATGCACGTTGATGTTTATCGGAACAAGCCTTGTGAACCTGTTTGCCATGCCAAAAGATGACTGCGCCAAGACCGATCTAGCCTGTTCCTGACCGCCACACGGCAAGTTGCAGGGATCGAAACGTGGTTGTGCCGTTGTGGCGATCTCCCGTTCCCAATGCAAACACGCAAATACCAAACACCATGCCATCCATGCCACATGGCCCATGCCATGGCCGATCCTTCAATTTCCCACAATCTAGATTTAGAGGAACCAAAGGCCGAGATGATGTTAACACGGTACGAATACGAGGTAGGATGCAGGATGATGGCTAGTCAACGAGCGTTCATAGTCCAGACGCTGTACTCCATGTGATACAAGTGTATCCTTTTCCCACAAGCCCAAACTGTTTGAACCACTCACACCAACTTCGTACTTCGTACAGATCCTCAGAATGGCGCCCATTTCTTCGTTCCTTCTGGCCCTGGCTAGCACGGCAGCGACTGTGGCAGCTCAAGGCTCGTTCACTATCCCGAACATCACATCGCATCAACCCAACGGTTCCCCAGAAGGTCAGGTCGACTATTACAGCATGGGCTTCGCCGTGACCTCGACCCTCAGCGGGAACAAGTCTGGCTATTGCACCAAGGGCTGGAGCGACAACGATGATACTTCGCAGGTTGCCTACTCCGAAAATGTTCCTACGGGCTCCTGGGTCCAATGCGACTCCTCGTCGGCCAACTACGGTGATGGAGACAGCGAGTTCGCCTACCAACTCTTTCCCTACTTCTCCATTGGGAACTGGTCCATCCAAGTGCAGCAGACTTAGTGCGTCCAGCCTCGATCTCGACCAGATCAAGATCTCTCGCTAATGTCCTACAAGCGTCGATGGGTCTAGCCAAGTCGTCGCAACCAGTTCTCAGTACAAGATTTCCAACACCACCACCAGCTACACGTACTCCTGCACCATTGATCCCGAGGAAGTGTCCGACGCTCAGGTACACGCGAGCGGTGACTGCAGCCTTGCCGCCGATGAGACCCTTAGTGTGCCGATCGAGTCGTCGGTCGTAGGATCAACGCCTTCATCCACAGCCGCTTCCTCGACCACTACGGCCGCTTCCACTACAACGGCCGCCGCCTCTACTACTGCGTCTGTCTCATCCAGCTCGCTTACCTCCTCCGCCACGGCGTCCTGCACCCACGCTGCGGTGGTCGCGTTCCCAGTCCTTGAGTCCACCACTTATGGCGAAACTGTGCTTGTGGCCGGCAACATCACGCAACTGGGCACTTGGAGCACGAGCAAGGCGGTCGCTCTAAATGCGAACCAATACACATCAAGCGACCATCTCTGGAATGGGACCGTAGCTATCCCCGCTGGTACCCCGTTCGAGTACAAGTACATCGTTCGGGGCACCCGTGGCGGTATCAGCTGGGAGTCTGGCGCGAATAGGGTGTACCATGTGCCGAGCTCCGCGTGTGGCGGTAGTGCTGTGGCTGGCAATAACCCGGATACATTCAGGACTTGAGCGGTCTCCCGAGCACGTATAGCCGTGGGTTCAGCTCCACTCATATCAGCATCAGCATCACGTGAAAGCGCAGCCTTCCCGCGTGGATCCGCAACAATTGTCTGCATAAAGCTCACCGGGATGACAAGACAGGAGTGCATCTCGCTGGCATCGTTCACCCGCGAGACCCCGACACATCTCAGGCAGGAGACGCCGAGCAATCGTAGGCTGTACAGTATTGCCACAAGTATGGCCGTTCAATGCAGCTATGAGCAGCCCACCTACTACCCACGCGCGAGTGGTCCCATGGCTATCTAGTCTATCAGAATAATAGGCGCAGATCCTGCAAGCCTGCTCTTAGATTTTCTGCTGTCCCAGCTCCATCATCCTCCCAATTACATCCTCAACGTCTGCTGTACCGTGCAGAGGAAGAAGCGGCATGAGCTGATCAACCCGATCGCAGTAACTAACATTTGGCGCCTCTCCCGTCAGGATGCCGAGAAAGCGCTGGGAGAAGACGAGTATCTTGGGGCTTTTGCGAAACTCGCAGAATGCAGGGAATGGACTGCTGTATGTTTACACGCAGCACTACACGATGGCGCCGCGTGCTCCGGCAGCAGCAAAACTTTAGGAAGGCTTCGATGTCAGTCCCAGCCAACTCCCTGGCATCTTGTTCTTCCGTTGACGCTGAACAGCTCAACGCTTTCGCACAAGCTACCATCGATGTAGAGCCGCATTCAAGCCACCAAACCGGCCGCTGCCATGAACAAAGTACACTGCCCGGCTGTATGCAGTGATGTGGTTACCCTTCGCGTAGTACGGTGGTACCTTGGTGCGGTTATGCCGGCGAATATGCCGGCCGACTATGAGAGACGTCGCCATGATTCCGCGGGCAGACAGAAAGCGGGGAACTCTCCGAGTGAAGAAGGAGACCAGCACGGAAGGCCGGTATACGCACGCTGCCATAACACTGCTGCACCGAGCGCAGTGGGTACAGGTATCGTCCATGTTAATCGTAGGTGCGCACCAAGGTCACCACGTCCTCCCGTTTCTTTCACCTACTTACTGCCATGGCATTCTCTACCTCTATTCTGGCAGTGTTCATATCTCTCGTAGCACTGTCGGTATACAGCCACCTCAAGTCGAAGCAAAAAGTACCACAGGGCGCCAAGCTACCACCTGGACCTGCGGGCAAGCCGCTTATCGGTAACCTCCTTGACATCCCGCCCGCGCATTCCTGGCTCAGATTCAAAGAGTGGGCGGATCAGTATGGACCGCTCTTCCGCCTAAGCCTCGCCGGCCGAGAACATTATGTCGTCTCGACGGAGAAGGTGGCCAATGCGCTCCTACGGGAGCGAGGCAACATCTACAGCTCACGCGAGCAACTACCAGCTGCCGTAAAGCTCCTCGGCGACAGCTTACGCCCTCTCTTCTACCCGCATGATGACACCTTCCGCCAGTCCAGAAGGCTCATGCATCGGCTCTGCAAGGAAGGTGCAGCGATCACCTACCAGTCCACGCAGATCCTGGAGTCGACGCGGTTGTTGTATGACCTGATCCGCAACCCTGAGGACTACGAAGGCTGGTTGATGCGCTACAGCTCCGGCCTGATCTTCCGTGTAGGTTTTGGCAAGGTGATGAAAGACAATGACGACCCCTTGCTCAAGCGTCTCTTCGCCGAAAATCATCAACTCGAGCGAGTGGCTTCTCCTGGGGCGTATCTGGTAGACACGTTCCCCATCCTAATGAACTTGCCGGACTGGCTGGCGCCCTTCAAGCGAGAGCTGAAGGCCTTGCATGTCGAAGAGCAGGATATCTTCTTCGGTTTGCATGAGGATGTACGACGTGAGGTCCAGCAAGGGACAGCGCCGGATTGCTGGCAGAAGACGTATATCGAGCATGCCGAGGAATACAAACTTACGACAGCACATGGAGCATATGTTGTCGGCACACTGTACGCACACATAATGGTATGCCCTTTGGAGAAGGCAGTCGCTGATCACCCTTCTGCCGTAGATTTGAGGCCGGCGCAGGAACGACTGCGGCGGCGATGATGAGCTGGCTGTTGTGCATGGCACTCCATCCGGACGAGCTGAGAAAGCTACAGCAGCAGCTTGACGAGGTAGTCGGTAACGACCGGCTGCCTACTTTCGACGACTTACCCAACCTTCCACGAGTCCGCGCGGTGGCAAAGGAGACCCTACGATGGCGACCGGTGACGGCTGGTGGTGTCCCACACCTCAGCGAGAAGGACGACGTCTACGACGGCATGTTCATTCCCGCAGGAACCAATGTGCATGCGAACCAATGGGCGATCCACCGAGAAGAGGCGCTGTATCCCGATCCCGAGACCTTCAAACCAGACCGCTGGCTGGAGCCGAAGTATCCGACATATCGCGAGCCACTTACGCAGTATCCGAACCTGCAGAACTACAGCTCCTTTGGGTTCGGCAGACGTATATGCCCTGGTATGCACATCGCTGAGCGCTCGCTTAACATATTGGTGGCAAGGATAGCATGGGCGTGCGACATCAAGAAGAAGACGGGCAGCGATGGCAAGCAGGTGGAGGTGCCGCTGTACGACTACGTTTCGGGTTTCAACGTGCAGCCGAAATGGTTTGCGTTTGATTTGAGTGCGAGGAGTGAAGAGCGCTGGCAGGTCGTGAAGGAAGCGTATGAGTGGGAGATGGAGCACGACCCATTGAAGGACAGGAGAGGGTGGTAAGGTCCTTGCCGGCACACGTCAGGCGCACACTCCTGTATGAGCGTGGTCGCGCTCTCCCAAGGCCAGAGCCGGCTACTCTAGCATTCACGCAGGGTTCCCTTGCAACTCGGACGCCGTCTTGCATTCATTCTAGCGGACCGAACCTTTGATGACGGATGCTGCGAGAGGAATCAGTCGGTTTGCCGTACCATGGCATAGTGACGTTCTGACATACCAGCTGTCAACCGGAAATCTTACGCACTTCTCCGTGGCCCAGCAGGACGTCCCATCCCGTAGAGCTATGGTCGTAGTGCACCCAAGCAAACTCTGCGACATAGCTTATGGCTGCGGTCAATGCGCATTTGTCGATATCTTGCTCATTGTCAGGCCCGTAGGGTACCGTCTTCACGATATTCCCGATCTGACGAGACTTTTCCCGGAGCTCCTGCGCTGTAGTCGAGCCTTCCAGAAGCTTGGGATCGACCGAATCGTCCGCGTAAGATTCGCATAGCCATTCTAGAACGTGGTCTTGTCCCTCCGTGCGTACAGCCTGTGGTGGGTTGGTGGAAAGCGTGTGCCGCCGAGCGCATTCCAGGCCTGCAACTGCAGCCGGATTGGCCGAAGCCGAGTTTGACACCAACTTCTCGAACAGAGGATTGAAGCGGACCGGGCGTGAAGTGGTCGGCAATTCTTCGAGGAAGACGGCACGGCGGACACCGATGGAGTCGTGGCAAAGCGCATGCCACTGTTTGCAGATGCGAGGGGCAAGACAGAGCAAGTCTTTCACCGGCAGGTGCAGGAGGATGTCCTCCAGGAGTTCGACAGTGTTGAGCACGCGGGCTGTCGCCGACGCCGCCATGGCTGCTGAACTGGTGTCGGTCACCGGTGTGTTCTCAGTGGTCAAGTACTGAAGAGAAGCAAGAACCCCAAGCTGCAAACAAGCCGTGCAGACTTTTCAAGGTGACGTACGTGATCCCGCCTTGCATGTGACAGTGTTAGAGTCGCACGTGCGGGTGAGCGTCCACGTTCAACCTCAGAGAGAGCCTTGCTGGATACTGGAAAGACGGCGTCACGCACCTTGCCACGTCAGACTGCGAGCCGAAGGAGTAGGTATGGAAGTGAAGTCCACAGGGCACCGCCTTCCCGAGGATCTCTCCAGAGCCTGGCGGGTGAACGGGCGGCACTGTACTCGCTACTAGTTTCCTGGAAGCGTCGCTTTTTTACAAGAGATTATAAGGTTTATACCTTGCCGTCGCCGCAGATACATGGCTGGACTAGGGTTAAGTGAGACTGCAGGCCTCAGACTAAACCATACCGAAAAGCGGCGATAGCAAGACCAAAGCAGCTGACGGTCAGCCGGTATGTGAGCGAAATAAAAAGGTATCTGATCGTTAAGCTTACCGGCGACCGACAGTACTTGCCTCCCTGCTCCTTCGCCGCCTCATGCTCTCGTTTGAGCCTTGGAGCCACACCCGCCGAGACAGCACATCAGAACGCCACAGAGCGACGTTGACCAGCACCACCACCACCACTCCCCTTCTTCTTGCCGCCCTGACCATCCTTCTCCTCACGCTTCCGTTTTGCAGCAGCCCTGCGGTCTCCACTCCCATCCTTCCACTCCCGCAGCTTCCGGTCAATCTCATTGTACCCGAAGCCCGACACATCCACCTCCCTTGCCGGCAACGCAGCCTCCAGCTCGGGCAGCAGGTACATCACCTCTCTAAGCTTCCACTCGCACTCCTGAATAGAGTCATAGTGCGCAGCATCGCTGAAATCCAGCTGCTTCCGCACAAACCCCTCGAGCACTTCCGCCAGTGCTTTGTGGGCCGCGTGGAAGCCGTGCAAGTCGGCGCGGATGCGAGACGATGCGAGGGTGCTGGCCAGCTGCTCGACGCGGTTGAAGGTAGCCGGGCTAGCGGTGCGGCTCAGCCATTCCGCTGCTTCAAGCAGAGGACGTAGGTTGGTGAAGTAGGCGATGAAGATCTGGTAGTTTGGCACGACTTGGTCGCTCAGCACCAGCTCGCGAACGGCCGTCCTGATCTCCTTCCACGGATGGCCCGTCTCGCCCGTGTACTTGAGCGTTAGCTTGCCCTTTTTGTTGCCATCGTGGAGACTGCGGATGGTGCGCAGGGGGTCGGTGAGGAAGGCGGTGAGGTGCGGCCGAGAGAGATTCCCAGGACGGATGCCGCGGAACTCGCGCATGATGTTTTGCTTGAACAGAACCTCGGCATAGTTGCTAGTGAAGATTGAGTACGTGCCGTCCTGGTCCTGAGGCATGGAGACGTCGATGTGGATGTCGAGCGTGCGGAGATGATGATCGGGGCCGATGTGGCTGAAGTAGGCGAACATGGCGTCTTGAACATCGCAGACAGATCGGGCCAAGTTGCCTGTGTCGATGTAGAGCTGCAGCTCATCGGCGTCGCTGAGGCCTGGGAAGCTGTTTGGGTCGGAGGCGTCTGCGAAACCGACGTCCTGGTCTTCGAAGCGGATGCTTGGGGTTTTGGAACCGCGCCAGCCGGTGATGGTCGCCTCGACAGCCATGGCAGCGCGACGGAGGGGTGCGATGGTGTGGCAGCAAGCTTTCGGTCGACAACTCTCGTCAGCGGGCACTGGTGCTGGTTGGCTTGGAGGATTGTATGTTTTGCAGGTGTGTTGAGCAGTTGCTGTGGGACAGGGCACCCAGCGCAAAAGAACGAAGCACGCTTTTGACCCCTCGGGCAGGACGTTCGAGGGGATCGGCTGTGTTTGCCGCTAGAAGAGACATGCTTGGCAGCCGCAAGTGAATGCAAAACTGAAAGTCTTTTGTATCGCAGTCACCCGTGGATTCGCTGCAGCTGGATGAATCAAATGCATGCATCGAGGTTGTAGGCGAGCGGAAGAAGGCACGGGTTCGCTCGTGACTCACATCTCAATCCGTCTAGCAAGCGGGCATCGATACACGAGCCCACTGCGACCATCCTGGTGTTGGATTCCCCGGATCTGAAGTTTGCTCTTGATCACCCTCCGCCGAGCAGCCGGACTTGTGGACAGGGTCCCGGGAACTCTTCAGCGGCTCATTTATCCTGGCATCGCCATGAAGCTGAAGCGGTGGCTAGAATGTCGTGGCCCTCGCAATAGAGCGGGACCACAGCCGCCACCGGCGCAACCAGCCGCCACCAGATCAGCGGTAATAGCTGTCTTCATGACCGCCGAGCTCTTGGAGCCTATACTCTTCCAGCTTCCCCTGAGGCAACCTTTGCTAGCAAGTTGCGTCTGCAAGAAGTGGCAGGATGACATGCGCGCCTCAGTACTCAGCCCCCGTGCTCTCTTCTTCGCACCGCTTCCTCCGACGTCCGCGCTGATCCGCGTCAGCCCTTTCATCTACAAGGCGCTTGGTCCTCGCCGTCTCCGGCACCGCCGCCACATGGAGCCCATCCGGCCATCCTGCGGGCATCCTGGTCATGAACCCCCCAGCGCCAACGCTTCAAGTTCTCGGGCAACTCTGTTAAGCTTTCATTGCCGCTTGGTTGGCGACTGTCTCGTCCGCGGGGCGTACAAGTCGAGGGATTTACGAGTCGGAAGTGCCTGTCGACGAGGCTTAACGCTGGGAGTAATTTGCTGCGCGATGACCTTGAGTTCAAGGCGAAGGACCATTGCGGTTGGGAAAGCGTCGGATGCGGGACGTGGGGCAGCCGGGGCGGTCACGTCGTGTTGCGACCAGGAGGCTGAGCAGGAACAGATATGGCTGCCGTGCGTGGGTGTCCTAGCGCGAGCGGATGGGAGATGGATGCTGGCTGAGAGATGAAGGGTTGCCTTCAACAGACGACGGAGGCCGACATGCAGGCAGACAGACCCCTAGCTCGACGTGCCGATGGAGCCGGCGTATAGGCCCGATCGTCTAACGCGAAAAGGACGACAGCTTCCTTGGAGAGGATGACGGAAGCCCGTTGGTCTGTTGCTAGCTAGTCGGGACTGCGAGGGTTGGAGTGGAAGCAAGGGCGGTGGTGAAGATCGCAAGTCCAGTACCAGGCAAACGTAAGCGGGGAGGACAAAGAATACCAGTGGCGGCAAGAAGAAGGGAAGAGGAAAGAGGTGGTGATGGTGGACGCCCGTCGCTTCTTGGCCACTTCGAGGTACCGTATCGGCCCGGCCGACCTGCGAAAGCGTCAACTACGTCTGCTAGGGAGTTCCCGCTCCCTAAGCACTAGCCAGCATGGCATTACACCGGGCGGCGGACACCTCGTTTCCACTGTACTATTATCTTCCAAAAGCAGGCAGTATATTAGCCGAGCAGTAAATCGTGATGGTGCGTCCCCCGCCCGACCCTCGTGCGCCAGTCGCCATGAGGAAAAGATGCCGGGGTATATCGACTCGACAAACATACGATTCCCCCCATCTCCACCAAGTAACACCCGAAACGCCCAGCAAAACCTCCTCTACGGTCCACAACCCATCACTGCACCTTAGCATGCTCGCCGGTACGGGGCGCACCAAGATCAGCCGTCCCGTCCACCTCCGAAGTCGCCGGCGCCGCAGGGTTCCCCAACACCTTCCGCACCTCCAACCCCGGCGTCTCCACCGCCGGCGAAGGCACTCCGCCATCCGTATCCGTCGCCTGCGCCGAGTCCTCACTCTTACTGCGCCGGTGCGTCGCCCCGTCAGTTTTAGCCGCCGGTCCCAAATCCAACGCGCTCGTCCTAGCAATCCCACCATCCCCCTCAGTCCCCAGCGGCCCCACGGGACTAGCAAAAGGACTCCCCGCCCCGCCCAACCCATCCTGCCCACTCATCTCAGGACTCTTCGCCATGCGCGCGACTTCCTTCCGCAGATGCTCCAATTCCTTCTCGAATCTCCTGCCATACGCGTCGATATAATACGTCGCGCCGTTCCAACTCGCCCACGCAAACATCCCCAACATGAACCCCGCGCTAGCCCACCGGTACCAGAACCAGATCGGACACGGCATCATCGTCAGCAGCGCATAGCCATACTGAATCCCCATGAAGATGACCTCCTGCAGGTATTCCGGGAAACTGAGCACGAACTTCCCCAAGATGTTGGCGCGGTAGGATTTGCGCAGCCAGGTGAAGGACGTCGGGCGGCCGGCGGCAATCTTGGAGCGCTTGCGGACGGTGATGAGGAAGTGGTAGGAGAGCTGCCAGACGGCGTAGGGGAGGGTGGCCCAGAGGATCATGTCGCCGAGGCGGTAGTGCTCGGGGGCCGAGGGGGGCGAGTACTTGATGGTGTGGATGGCCGGGAACATTTCGAGCTGCATGGTTTGGGGGATGAGGTGGACGAGGACGTGGAGGGTGACGCAGGGCATGATGTGGATGAAGAGGCTGGTGGGTTTGTGGGGTTAGCGGTGTAGTTCTGTTGGTGTGCAAGACGGGCTCCATGGTGTTGTCGGGACGTCAGCGGTAGGAGAGGAGTAGGGGGCAACGTACGATGTCACCTTGTCCAGACTGTGGAACACCAGGCTGTTCCTCCACATGGCGATGGCTATGGCATTATTGCCGAAGGCCAAGCAGTACGTGCTGATGAACAAGCGTTTCGACTGCGGGAAGAACCAGATGGACAGGATGAGGAGGAGATTAACAAAGTAGCAGAGGTCGGCGAGGAAGTACTAAGGCGGAAGGTCAGAACCCATCTAGTGTCTCACTTGAGGATTATGTCCTTCGGTCTGCTTACGTGGAAGCCGATCTTGTGGTAGTTGTACCAGCGGATGGGCATGAAGTAGCTGTAGCAATGTCAGTACACTAAACAATACGTGGGCATGGAGACAGGGAGACGCACGCCAATTGGAGCGTATACCACCAGTGGAAGTACTCCGGAAAGGCGCCGATGAGGTAGGCCGAGACGAAGATATTCAGCACGGCGACGACGAACGAGATCTTCTCCTTCAGCGTCACCGTCTTGGCGTCACTCCACCTCGTGCTCAGCCGATCAACAGACACCTTCATGCGCTGCCGGTACTTCTCCAGCTGCTCCTCCGGCTGCACCTTGACCCGTTTCCGCCACTCCTCCACCACCGTATTCCGACTGGACAGCGCCCGATTCGCCAGCTTGGCCCGCTGCCGCCGCACCTTCTCAGCCTGGTTGTGCACGGCACTCTGCATCTTCTCCAAGCGCTGCGGCAGCGCCAGGTTCTCCAGGATGTCGAACATGGTCAGCCGGTCGACGGGCGGGAAGTCGTTCTGGCCGAAGGGCTCGAAGTTGCCGTAGATGTCGGTGGAGCTGGTGGTGCGGGACAGGCCGGGGGTGGAGGGTGTGGCCAGGCCGTCGTAGGTGCCCGAGTGGACGGACAAGTAGTCTTGCGCCTCGCCGTCCCCGGATGGCGTGCGCGTGCTGCCACCACCGCCGCTCGCCTTCGCATCGGCCGGTCGCTGCTTCCTGCTCGCCTCCTTCGCCGCCGCCATCTGGTCCAGGTCCAAGTCTGTCGTGGACCGGGACTTGCCCGGCGCATCCAACTCGGCCATGCCCGCGAACTTGCGCAGCTCTTCCGGGTCAATCTCCTCGTCCGTCTCGTCGATGATGTCGAGGTATGACGAGCCGTGGCCGGGGTAGTAGGGGCGTCGCAGCTGACTGTTGTACGTGACTACCATCCTGGGACGGTTAACGAGCGGTCCACCAACGTACGTGAAGATGAACAAACTAACAAAGTACTGCCAGCCTACTTCTAGTCCCAGCGGTCACCGGTCACCGCAGCTAGTTCTCGGCGGGGCACTGGCCATTCACATTGAGCGGATGCAGTGTGTGACGCAAAGCTAATAGAAAGGCTCTCGTAGTCACGCCGTCTGCTCGAGCGTGACGGGTGGCATGCTTGGTGTGCAGCACACAGCACGCAGGCCTATCGAAACGTGTCCGCGCTACTGGTGTTTCGCTGTCCAAGGACCAGACGTCATGGGCGGGCTGCGGCTGTTCCCGTTGCGTGGAGTTGTGGACACGACTTCTGCAAGGCTGTCTGGCTGTCTGGCTGAATCAGCAGGAAAGTGCATCGCGGACAAGTCGCGTAACTCGCAGACGCGACAAATCGGCGTCAAACACAACGTCGGTCCCAAGGCAAACACTGGAAGGCCGCCACGCTATACCGCTGCATCTTCCACATCGCACTCACTGCGACATGCTGATATAGGCTTACAAACTTCGAAGCGACCCGTAGCAGGCCGCAAGATCCACACGCCACCGACACTGTCAGTGTCATACCGCACGACAAGATGGGCAAGCTTCTTGAGCTCCAGCTCTTCAACTTCAAGAGCTACAAAGGCCTGCACTGCATGCAGTTCGGTGACAGCTACTTCACGTCCATCATCGGTCCCAATGGCTCCGGGAAGTCCAACTCCATGGACGCCATCTCCTTCGTGCTGGGTATCAAGTCGTCGCATCTGCGCTCCACTCACCTGAAGGACCTGGTCTACCGTGGACGTGTGCTCAAGCAAGCCAAGATCAACGCGGACGGCACTGCGACGGATGATGTCAATGCCGACGCGAACGGTGATGGCAATGCCGAGGCAGGCGCATCCGACGATGAGGATGTGGAGACGCAGACCAGCACCCAGCGCAACGACCCGCAGACAGCCTGGGTCATGGCTGTGTATGAGGACGATGCAGGCGAGGAGCAACGCTGGAAGCGCAGCATCACTTCAGCCGGCCAGAGCGAGTACCGCATCAACAACCGCGTTGTGACCGCCAAGCAGTACAACGAGGCTCTGGAAGCGGAGAACATTCTCATCAAGGCGCGCAACTTCCTCGTCTTTCAGGGTGACGTTGAGGCCATCGCAAACCAGAACCCGAAGGACCTGACACGGCTCATTGAGCAGATCAGCGGCTCGCTAGATTACAAAGCGGACTATGAACGCCTGAAGGCGGAGAAGGAGAAAGCGGACGAGGACCAAGCGTACAAGCTCCACCAGCGCCGCGGCATCAACGGCGAGATCAAGCAGTACAAGGAGCAGAAGGATGAGCTGGACCATTTCGAGCAGATGCAGGACGAGAAGGATCAGGCGATCGTGACGCAAGTCCTGTGGAAGCTGTTCCACTTCCAGCGCACCATCGAAGACAGCACAGCCGAGATCCAGAAGCACCAGGAGGAGCTCAAGGAGTACCGGCGCAACGTTCAGAAGTACGAAGACCGCCTGATGGATGCAAAGCGCGAGCAGATGGAGGTCGGCCGCAATGTCAGCAAGTACGAGCGTGAGATCAAGCGCAAGGAGAAGGCGGCGGAGGAGAAGGAGAACGCGTTGGTGCCTATCGACGAGAAGCTGTCTCTCACTAGCAAGAAATTGGCAACCCACAATACTCGCATTACTGAGTTCAGTCAGGAGCTTGGAATGCAGCGGCAGAGTGCCGATCAGATACAGAATAACCTCGCCAAAGTGCAGAAAGCGCAGAAGCGGTGGGAGGACGAATGGAGCGCTCAGCAGCAGCAGGCTGGCCGTGAGCTCAGTGAGGAGGACATGCAGGAGTATCAGCGCTTGCGTAGCGAGGTGTACAAGCGCAGTGGCAGCGATCAGATCAAGGTTGTCAACATCACGCGGCAATTGAAGACGGATGAGGAAACCGTCAACAGCCTGAGGTCGAAGGTGGACAGCACGCAGGCGCAAGCCAGCAACCTTGAAGGTGAAGTGGGTGGATTGACTGAGCGGCGCTCGGAGCTCAGCCGAACAGTCAAGACCACCACCAAAGAGATCGATGCAAAGAAGAAGGCCATCAACGCTCTGGCCAGTGAGCGCGAGCGCACCAACCAGAAGCATCGTGAGCTTGACGAGAAGCTCATGGAGGTGCTGCGCAAACTCTCGGACGCTGTCGACATTCAACGCGAGTCGCACAGAGAAGCCCAGCAGCGCGAGACGGTGGCGCAGATGAAGCGCATTTTCCCCGGCGTGCGAGGCATGATCCACCAACTCTGCAAGCCCAAGCAGAAGAAGTACGAGGCCGCTGTCGTCACGGCGCTCGGTCGCCATTGGGATTCGGTCGTGGTCGAGTCGGAGAAGGCAGCCAAGGATTGCATGCAGTACCTGAAGGATCAGCATGTGGGCCAAATGACCTTCGTCCCGCTCGACACGATCATCCACAAGCAGCCGAATGCCAATCTGCGTGGCCTGCAGCAGGGTGTGCGTCTCGCCATTGACACCATTGAGTTTGACACGAATGTTGAGCGCGCCATGAGCTTCGCCTGTGGCAACACAATCGTCACTGACACCCTCACTATTGCGCGCAGACTCTGCTACGAACGCAACGTCGACGCAAAGGCTGTTGCCCTGGACGGCTCCGTCATTCACAAAGGCGGAAACATGACCGGTGGGCAGGAGCCGGGCGACAAGAAGCGTCGCTTTGAGGAGACTGATGTCGAGAACCTGCGTGCTCTGGCCGAGAAGTTCCGCGCAGACATTGATGCCTTGCCTAGGGGTCACAAGCGCCAGGCGGAGGAGGAGCAGCTTCAGTCGGAGCTTACTGGTTTGGAGGCCAAGCTCAAGTATGCTCAAGAGGAGCTGAAGGCGATCGAGCGCAACATCCAGTCGAAGACGAAGGAGCTTGACCATGCACGTGCTCAGCTCGCCGAGGCACAGCCCAAGTACGATGAGCAGTCTCGCGGCCTGGAGACGCTTCGTGCGTCGCTCGAGGAGTACACCACATCGATCGCCGAGGTGGAAGACGAGATCTTCGGCGACTTCTGCCAGCGCCTAGGATACACCAGCGTGCGCGACTACGAGAAGCAGCAGGGCTCACTGCAACAAGAGGCCAATCAGAAGAAGCTGGAGTTCAAGCAGCAGATCGCGCGCTTGGGGAACCAGCTGAGCTTCGAGACGCAGCGCCTGTCCACCACGGAGAAGCGTAACCGCGATGTCGAAAGCCAGATGCAGCGTGACCAGGATTTGGTTGCGCAGCTTGAGCAGGAGAAGGAGGAGATTGCCGGTGAGCTCGACGTCCTAAATGCCGAGATCGAGCAGCTCGAAGGCAAGCTGGCCGAGGTGCGCACGGAGAGCGAGGAGCGTGGCGAGAAGGTCACGGAGGCTCGGCGGGAGGTGCAGAAGCGGAGCAAGTCTGTTGACAAGACTTTGAAGGAGGTGGCGACGCTCGAGAGCGAGGTGAAAAGGGCGAATACAGGCCGCTACGGTGTACTGCGCACGTGCAAGGTGGAGAACCTCACCCTGCCACTCGAGCAGGGCAGTCGCAAACTCGACTCGCTGCCGCTGGAAGAAGCCGTCCTGGAAGAAGAAGCAGAAGAAGACGAAGACGAAGACGCCATGGACGTCGACGATGCCGAAGCCCGCACGCCCCGCGTCAAAGACTACGGCATCCACCTCGACTTCGACGAGCTCGACGACGACCTCAAAGAAGACAGCACCGCCGACTGCGACGCCAACCTCTCCGAAAAGGTCGCCACCATCGCCGCCGAGCTCGACAAGATGGCGCCCAACATGCGCTCCGCCGACCGCCTCGAAGCGACCTCGGACCGCCTCAAAGCCACCGAGCGCGACTTCACGTCGGCCCGCACCAGCGCCAAAACCGCCACCCACGCCTTTGACAAAGTCAAAAAGAAGCGCGCCGAGTTTTTCAACAAAGCCTACAAGCACATCTCGGACCAAATCGGGCCCGTTTACCGCGAACTGACCAAAACCTCCTCCTTCCCCCTCGGCGGCCAAGCCTCCCTCGACGCCGAAGACGAGGACGACGAGCCGTACCTGAGCGGCATCAAGTACCACGCCATGCCCCCGCTCAAGCGCTTCAGAGATATGGAGCACCTGTCCGGCGGGGAGAAGACGATGGCGGCGCTGGCCTTATTGTTCGCCGTGCACACGTATGCGCCGAGTCCGTTTTTCGTGCTGGACGAGGTGGATGCCGCGCTGGACAATGCCAATACGCAGCAGCTGGCGCAGTATGTGCGCGAGCACGCGGGGCCCGGGATGCAGTTTGTGGTGATTAGTCTGAAGACGGCGCTGTTCCAGGACAGTGAGACGCTGGTCGGGGTTATGCGGGATCAGGGGGTGAATTCTTCGAGGGCGTTGACGCTTGATGTGAGTCTTCTCTTTTTCATCTTCTTCCCTCTTTCCTCCCCGAGTTCGTGTGTACGATACAGAAGGGTTGTGTGATTGGGGTTTTGGGGATTGCATTGCTGACTGGGGATTCTGGCACAGTTGCGGAAGTATCGAGCCGTCTGAGCGGTTTACGGCCGAGAGACGAGCCAGCAGACCGTGTCATTCGTAGACATGTTTGCACAGGCATGGGGCGTTTTTACGGTGGAGAGCGGAGAGGGGGGGGGGGAAGGATTCGAATCTACGAGGCGGCGATTGCTGTGGCGATTCTACGCTGTTTTTGCATCGCGGGTTACCTTCTATTGCTATTGCTGCCTTCTATTGCTGCGGCAGAAGACCCGCGAGGCGTTGTGGGCAACGCGTGTTGTCGCATATGGCGAGGGACTGCATTCATAGCGTATTGCTTCTGGCTGGTGGTGTCTGTCTCCAGTCACAAGTGTATCAATACCCATTTAAGAAAGTTGCGATGAGTTTGGACCCTTTTTTACTGAGGTTTTTGGGATGTCGTGATTCGTCGTCAGCAGTGCGCGCCTGAAACGCCTAGTAGCCCCATGGGCATCATCCCTCGCTATCCATTCCCCCAAAACGTTACTGCCAGGAACCCACTCCTGCCTGTGAAACGCTCCCTCCCCAATCCCGATCCCGCGCCCCAAAAACGCTCCTTGCCTTCAGCGCCCAAAGCGCCCTCTCGACCTTAGCCGTAAGCTGCCATATACCGCCCCCTGTAAAAATGGCGTCGCTCATTAAACAGTCATCTCCATCCCCTCATTCCACCCCCCGAGCCTCCTCCCTCAACCCCTCAGCATCCACCCCCAGCGCAGCCACACTGCCATCCAGATCCGCCACCACGTTCTCCAACCCCTGCACCATAGCGGCAATCTCTCGGCGCTGCTGCAGCACGCGCGTCAGGAGCTCGGCGTTATCAGCTTGCACGGCGGTCTGGCGGGTCTTGGTGTCTTGCTGGTGGGCGAGGAGGGCGGGGGCGAGGTGCGAGAGGTAGAGTTGGTTGGGGGGGAGGGTGTGGGGTCTGGTGGTTATATCGGGCATGTAATTAGCAACACATTCATCCCCAGCAGTCAGTCAGCTAGCACACTTCAAAACTTACGGTATCGGCACACCCCCATCCCTCCCTTGCCCCCCATCCCCCATCGCGTCACTCCGCCCCTTCCTGCGCCTCGCCTCCTCAACCAACCCATCCAACTCATTCAACGCCCCGACCACCCCCCGCTCCGCCAGGATGACGTCGAAATTCCGCCGCAGCACCTCGCCCAATTTCGCCGTGAACTGCTCGTGCAGCACCTTCATACTCCCGGGCACTTGCTGCGCCGGCGTGGGGAAGCAGGCGGCGAAGTTGGGGTAGGAGCAGGTTTTGAGGAGATGCGCGATGGCGTCGGCGTAGAGTTTCTGGAGGGCGGTGGCGCGGGGGCCGGGGGCGGAGGGGAGGGGAGGCTGGGGGGTGGGGGAGGGCGAGCGTTGTTGCAGTTCGGTCGACATCGTTCGTGTGAGTCGAGGTGGTGGGTGATGGTGGTGGTGGATGTACGCGTGTGCGTGTGAGTGACGCGCGCATCTTCCAAACATGCTACCCTTTCCGGACGAGCCGCGGCCCCCCGCAATGCGATATGCCGATGCCGGGCTACGGCAAGAATGCACGTGCCAAGGGGTTAAGTCCATGTCCGCATTCTTGTGACGCGCGCGTCGCGCAGCCACTCCGCCGTTTGCGCTGGCTTCACCCGCAACATCATCACCACATACAACCACGCTACTCCCACACAAACCATGCGCGGAAACTAACCTCGCCACCCGTACTAACCGATCCATCACCAGTTCGATCAGCGCCCACCACGCGCAGACTCCTCCACCACCATGGATTACTCCAAGAAGAAGAACGACGAGCTCGTGACGCTGCTGAAGGAGCGCGGCCTCCCTCACACCGGCAAGAAAGCCGACTTCGTCAAACGGCTGGAAGAGTACGATAGCGCGCAGTCCACCTCCACAACCACCACCACAGCCCCACCAGTGACTAAGCCAGCGCTTGAGGACGAGATCGACTGGGACGACGAACCCGCGACCGAGACCGCCGGCACCGCAACCACAACCACCGAGCCCGCCGCAGATGCCATCGCAGCAGCGGGCGGCATAGGCGAAGTAGCGAACCCAGTCGCCGTACCCAATCAAACACTAGTGGAGGACCCAGCGACAACGAATGACTTGACCGTAGCCGCCGCGCCCACAACCGCTGAAACGGAGCCGACCACCACCGCCACCGCGAACGATGGCGATGCGAAGGCAGTACAGCAGGAGAAAGAAGCCTCGCCGGAGAAGGACTACAGCCAAGGCATCGCCGCCCGCGCCATCGACGAGGAGCTCGAGAAGCGCAAAGCGCGCGCCATCCGCTTCGGCCTGCCGGACGACAGCGACGAGATGAAGCTGCTGGCGCGCGCCAAGCGGTTCGGGACTAGCAACGAGAGCTCGGCGGTGCCGGGGCTGCTGAACCAGGCGTTGTCGCAGGGCCGGAAGCGGGACCGGGAGAACGCGGGGACTGGGGAGGTTGCTAGTGGTGTTGAGGATGGCGGGGTGAGGAAGCGGAACAAGGGCGGGCGAGGGGGGCGGAATGGGAGAGGTGGTGGGCGGCCGGGCTTGGGTGGTGGGAGGCAGGGGAGTGAGAGGGAGAGGGCGAGAGGTGGGGATCGGGATCGAGCGGTGCCGGCGAAGAAAGCTGAGAATGGGAATGGAAATGGGAATGGGCCGAGTTGGATGAACGACGCGGATAGGCAGAAGATGGACGCGCGGAAAGCGAGGTTCGGCGTGCCGAGCTGAAAGAAGCGACCCATCGAGAACGTCACGAGCGCGATCGACCGACGTGGCAAAAGAGCGACGGCGACCGGCGAGAAGCAACAAGCGGGAGTCCGGAGAAGGTTCGTCTTTGTATTACTACGGCGAGCGGTACCCTCATTCATGTCTCCCAGCCATGATCTATGCACCTCTTTGCCGCTGAGACTAGTTGGCGATCTACTTCCCAACATCATGCATACAGACAGCCCACGCCACGAGCGGTCCATCCCCAAACCCAGCGGGCAGCCTTAGCAAGCCGCTTTTCCCTTGTCACTCGCGCTCCCCTTGACCGACTCTTCCTCTGCGCATCCCCTTTTCTTTATTCCGCAGAGGAGGCCCAGCCGCTCAGGACCGTGGCGGTCTGTGCTCACGTGAACGCGCACTTCCCTTTCCCGATCAGGAGGCGCTAGCCCATCCCTCCGCTGTCTTGGATGAACGACTCCAAGACAACGTCCTCTCCGGCAGGGCCTTCCCTTCCCCGTGACTGGACCCCCAACGCTACAACTTCGCCTTGAGCCTGCCATTCCGCCGCTCTTCTTCCCCAGGCCTCCAAACCTGCACCTCCGCCCGCGTCCCATAATCCGCCGGGAAGAATCGCGGACCCAGCACCTTCTTCACCACTTTCCCCGTGCCGGACTTCGGCAGCTCGCTGTCTACTATCATGAGCAGCGTGGGCATCTTATACCCCGCCAGCCTCTCTCTCAGATCCCGCCGCAACCGGTCAATCGTCAGATTCTGGACCGGCCGCTCCATATCCCTCGCATCCTTCAGACAGATGGCGGCAGCGACCCGTTCGCCGAACTCCTCGTCGGGAACACCGACGACCATCACTTCGGCTACATACGGCAGCGCCATTATCTCCCGCTCGATGTCGAGGGCGGAGATCTTGTACCCGCCGCTCTTGATGATGTCCACGCTCGCCCGGCCGAGAATGAAGTAAAACTCCCCTTCTCGTCTAGCAATATCACCGGTGCGATAGTACCCCTCCTCCGTGTGCGCCGCGCGCGTCGCGTCCGGGTCAAGGAGGTACTTGCTAAACATCTCCGGGCTCTTGACGAGGACCTCGCCTTCGTCGCCTTCGGATAAGCGGACGTCGCAGCCGGCGAAGAGCGTACCGACACTGCCATCCGGCACATCCTCATTATTGGTGAGCGGGACTTTGAAGACAGCGCCAATCTCTGTCGCGCCGTACCTCAGCAGAATCTTCTGCCCGAGGATGTCGGTCCAGAAGTCCGAAATGGGTTTCGGCAGCGCGCTGGTCCCGCAAAGACAGGCGCGCAACTTCCTCGCTCCCGCCACATACTCGCCGACATCGGCTCGTTTGGCGAGGGTGGTTTCAAAGTACCGCCGCATGCGCATGTAGATCGTCGGCACGCCGCTGAAGAACGTCAGCCCTTCCCCTCTCCGCCACCGCTCCCACGTCCACTCCGGACTAAACCCGCCCGAGCTCCGGAACTCGATCAGCGCGCCGGAGACGAGGAAGGGGAAGAACATGATCCCTAATCCCGTGGCGTGGTGCACGGGCAGAAGGTGGAGGAGCACGTCGTCTTGCGTGATGCGGTAGTGATCCGCTACGGCCAGCGCGCCTTCGAAGGTATATCCCCTTCGCATCACTGCCCCTTTGGGCTGGCCAGTCGTTCCGGATGTGAAGATCACGACGCCCGGCGCGTTGTCGTCGAGGTAGAGGTCCGAGGAGACGATCAATTGATCCGGCCGGAGACAGGGTGTAAAAGTCGATGGAGCGACAGGCACACAAGCAAAAGTGCTGGTCGGATCCCGATCTTTCATCATCTTCTCGAGCGCCACACCTAATCTCAGCGGCGCGCCGGACGAGCAGACCACAGCAGCCGCGCGGGCTTTCGTGGCGAAATACACCGCTTCCGCCGCTGGCACCGCCACGCTCAAGGGCACGACTGCGGCGCCGAGTGCGAGGACCGCTAGCATGGCGACGGTGTACTCGTAACCCCCCGGGGCGAGGACGGCGATGTAGACTTCCTCCCTTCGCTCCAACGCAGCACGCACATCGCTGCTGAGGTTCGGCCGAAGTCGCTCCCGGAGCGCCAGCACATCGGAGAGCAATTGGATGTGCGTGGCTTCCAGCCCGGCATCATCGGCGTCGCGCACGCATAGGCGGGGGGGTTGTTGGTGCGCGAAGCGGACTAGGCGGGCGAAGAGGGAGTGGCAGGGGAATGTGCTGCGGCCGGTGTGAGGGGGTGCGTAGAGCGTGCGGTCGCCGTCCATGGTCGTTCGTCGCCCGGTGGGGTTCAGGATCGTTGAGTGGTGTTGGAGAAGTTTGTTGTCCGCATCATGCGGTGAGAGGTCCTCAGTGGCGATTGAAACGGAGTTGATCAAACACCACTCAAGTGAAAGGAAGATGTTGGCTATGGTTGGGTAGGGATGGGTCATTGGAAGGTGGAGAGCATTTTATGCGTATATTTCCTGATCTCTGCTACTAACACTACAGTCGCTTTGCGGTACTGGTGTGGTCGCCGCCAAAGCTGCCCCATCTCATTACCATGTTATCCCCACGTTTGCGGGAGAGACATAGCGGGGTGCGGGGTGAGAACGTGGAGTTGAGATGATCGGGGTCGGCAACAGCATCCGAATTGCCTTGCGACTTCGGTGAGGTTGGACCGAGGATGAGAGTCTCCAGCTTTAGTCACTGTCGATGGCATGTTTGACTTCTGCAGGTTACCGCCGAGAGGGCGAGCTGCACTAGTCGTCACATCGCCGACCCGGCCCCAATGTGAAGTTTGAGCTCTCGGAGACCCATCTGGGACAGAACGTCAAGTCCTGCTTCCTGGAAACCTACCACCATATGCCCTGAGCGCCGTTTGAACACTCGCAACTATCTATTCCATCAATTCGCCGCCATGCCGGACTTCACCGACAACCTGAAGCCGGCATCTCCAGGCGGCCCCGAGATCCTCGCGGAGGAACGTCGCCAATCCGATGTACCGGTCGGCGAACTAGCTCAGCATCTCTTCCCACACCATGACTTCCTCGGTCGGCAACAACGCATCTTGCATGTGCTGGGGCAGGACCCGTTGTTCAGCAAGGCCAAGCAGATGAACTTGTCCCGGCCCGAACGATACCAACTCGGGTTGGCGCGAGCGAAGATGCTCAGACGGCTGGCGGATCAGCATGGCTGGGACGCCGAAGACCAAAGCATGTCCCAGTATCTCTGCGATGATGTCAGCCCGTATATGGTGCACTATACTATGTTCCCCACGACCGTCCGAGAGCAAGGCGATGAGAAGCAGCGAGCGTATTGGATGCCTAAGATTCAAGCAGGCGAAGTCGTTGGATGCTATGCGCAGACGGAGCTCGGTCACGGTAGCAACGTTCGCGGCCTCGAATGTCAAGCCCGGTGGGATCCGAAAACGCAGGAGTTTGAGCTGCATAGTCCCACGTTGACTGCTAGCAAGTGGTGGAACGGCACTTTGGGCAGGACGGCCAACCACGCCATTGTTGTCGCACAGCTGCTCCTCCCAAAGTCACCTGGCTCAACGGAGTATGCGAACCACGGCCCTCATCCATTCATCGTCCAAATCAGGGATATGAAGACGCACAAGCCGCTTACAGGCATTGCAGTGGGTGACATTGGACCCAAATATGGCTACGCTCCAATGGACAATGGGTACATGCTATTCGATCACTTCCGCATACCGCACTCGGCGATGTTGTCAAACTACTCCCGAGTCGACCCGAATACCTGCACTTACAGCAGGCCAGCGAACCCGGCTGTGGTTTACGGGAGTCTGACGGCGGTCAGGGCAAGTATCATCATGCACGCTCGTTTGGTCATGGCTCGTGCGGTGACGATTGCGGTGCGATATACCTCCATACGACGCCAATTCCAGGACAGAGACAATAACGATAAGTCGGCACCAGAGCTTTCGGTGCTCGATTACCCGACGGTACAAATACGCATCCTACCTCTCCTCGCCACTGCATTTGCTCTGCATTACACAGGAGCAGCTATGCAAGCGTTGTACGCGAACACCCGCGCTCAAATCGACAAAGGCGACTTCAGCAAGCTCGCCGTCCTCCACGCGCAGTCTTCCGGCCTCAAGAGCCTGTGCACAGAGTTGGCGGCGAACAGCATCGAGACATGCCGGCGAGCAATGGGCGGCCATGGGTTCGGAGGCGGCAGTGGTTTCATCCAGCTCAACAACGATTACCTATCGAAACCGACAGTCGAGGGTGACAATTGGATGATCACGCAACAGACCGCGAGCTACTTAATCAAGCGCATGTCGTCAGCGGTGGCCAACAAAGGCAAGTCACAGGATGAGGTTGAGCAAACGTGCAGAGATTGGCTCAGCAATGAGCATAACAGCAACATATCGCCTCTGTCCATCTTCGACAGCGACGAGCAGCTCGTTCAAGCCTTTCACAGGCGATCGCGAGATCTGACATATCGAGCCTACGTTGAGCGTGAAGTGAAGAAGCGGAGCTGGAACAGCCTGCTCATTCAGCTGCGGAAAGTCAGCCATGCTGAGTCGCAGTCAATCCTGGTGACCAACTTCCACATTGCATTGAACGATTCCAAATCCAGCCCGTCGCCGGCTCTGAAAGGGCATCTGCAGACGCTCTTCCGCCTCTTCGCCTACTACACCATGGACGCCGAAGCCCGCGACTTCGTCAAAGCGAATGCAGTCTCGGACGAGGACCTGGACATGCTGCCGGGCAAGATACAGGAGCTGATGGCGCAGATCCGACCGCATGCAGTCAAGCTTGTAGACTCGTGGATGATACCCGACTTCCTGCTCGACAGCGCACTGGGCCGGTCAGATGGCAAAGTGTACGAAGACCTGTTCCACAGAGCGCACAGGCTCAACCCGCTGAATGAGATCACCTTCAACCCGTACTACAAGAGCGACGAGATCGTTATGGGTCAAGGGAGTGATGAGCTGAAGAAGATCATGGCGAAGCTCTGATCTTACAGAAAGCGTCAGCGGCGGCGATTGGTTCCTTGGGGCCTTGTTGCATTGCAGTCTTCAGATCTTAGCCTTAGCCGGACCGCCCGTCGACTTGCCGTGTACATAGCTGATCTCCCGGAACGCCCTGCCCGCCTCACCGTACAGTTCGTTCCTCAGCACAGAATAAACACCCATCTTCGCCTTCGGCGCCCACTTCCTAGCCAGCTCCATCGCCACGTCAAACATCTTCTCCGGCTCGGCAACAGCGTCGACAATGCCATCCTTCAACGCTTCCTTGCCAGTCCACCGATGAGCTTCCAGTAGCATCTTCCGCGCCACCTGCGGTTGCAGCTTCAGACGCGGTAACGTCCCGATACCATGAAAATGCAGGCCCAGGTCGATGGGCGGCATAGAAATGTACCCTCGTTGGCTGTTCATGACCCGGTAGTCGTGGCTCAGAGCGAGCGGGCCAGCGCCACCGAATGTATGGCCGGTAATCAGAGCGATGGTGGGGAAGGGAAAGTCCACAATGGTGGCCAGGAGTGGGAAGAAACCTTCTGAATTGGCGAAGGGGTTGCTGTCGGACTCATCTAACTCCAGACCCTATATCATGCCTGTATCAGCTCGATCTTAAGCTTGTCCGGACCCATTGACACTTTGCAGAATAAGTGGCGGACATACCGTACACCAGAACTTGGTATCGTTGCCCTTCGTAATGACGGCGCCTTCACTGTCTGGGCCTAGTAGCTTTCGAACAGTGTTAAAGGCGCCGATGAGCTTCTGGGCGTAGACACTGTTCAGCCTGTTCTCAGGCGCCTTGCGCATGGTGATGACGAAGATATTGCCATCGTAGCGGTCGAGCGCAAGATCAGTCTCACTGATGACCGATTCAGGCATTGCGACGGATTTGGTAGGTGGCTTGGGAGTCTATTATGAAGCAGGTTGTTCTGCACAATGCATACGAAAAGGCGCCTGCCTACATGGCACATCACAGTATATGTTCACAGACAGTGGTCGTCTTGGGGTTAACTTAGAGCCGAGGTCGTCGTTGCGGGACAAGCCTCCGATATCGTTCCGGGCTCGAACAATAGCTCACCTGTTGTGAACAACTACCTTATAAGGTAGTCAGTTGCTGCTCCGCAGCAAAGCCAACCTATAAACCAAACAGGTAATGTATAGAGAGTAATACTCGGGTCTCGTATAGCGTAACGCTAGAGCACTTCTTGTAAGGCAGCTTACTAAGGGGACTCTAAATGCTACCGAGAAAGCAGGTTGTTATCATCAAGAAAAATAAGCCAAGGAGCCAGACATGATCTATACCAAGAAACGCCTACTGCTGCCGAACAAGCAATCGATACAAGGAAACGAGGGATTAAACACAGCAGCAGTAACCAGCAGGAAAGCCGTTTTTGATAGCGACGTAGGTCTCAATCTGACGACGGTCAAGGGACACGGCGACGCATATCCTGTGCCAGTCGATCAGCGAGATCTGCTCTGGCATCCCTGATTGGCTTCGCGTGCTCTATGTTGAGCCTGTATTCCACGATGATCCTGTCTCACGCTTCCTCCACCGCCGGCAGGAGATCTGTAAGGATCTGTCGCAGCTCTCGTATGCGGAGCTTCGGAAGTGCATCTCTGGGAGAGAGATCCATGCACGACGAATCATCGATACACGGAGTGGACTTGCTGAAGCCTTGTCTCGGCCGTCAGCGACGTTGCATGGCGCCCCACGCCACGTCGTCTCATCAATCGTTCGCAATGGCTTCGTGCTGCCCGGCCGAAATATGGGCAAAACCGGCGAGGTCCTGAAGAGATACGGGGGGCGAGGCTCGAAACGGGTGGAAGCTTGCTCGACGAGTATCAAACGGCGAGAAAACCCAACAAGTAGGTGCACTCAGCGGGTTGATCAAGATCCATGGGAGGGAGCGAGGAAGCAGCTTCGATGCGCTCAACGCTGTCTGTCGTCTTTTCGTTAGTTGTATCTATCTCGACTCGCTGCTCGATGCAAGTTGAACGACCGACACCCGCTGCGAACGAGACAAGGGAGTTGGGGAAGAGCGCACATGCAGCAGACGTCCAGTATGCTTCCAATAAGAGGCCATCGCCACCGCGCAAAAGTACACATGCCGGCAGAGGGCCGATCAGCAACCAGGCCACCAGCCATACAGGCGTCGAGAACAAGCAAGCGGAGAAGAAGCCGCCGAACATAACATAGAGGCGCCGCTGCCCTTGCCTCAGCAGCTGCCGCTGAGGTGAAGACAGCATTGTAGTTCGAGGTACTGAAGTAACGGCCGGCTCGAGTCGGAAGCATCGTCATTTGCGAAGCAGCAGCGAGTGGCGGACTTGCGTTGACTCACACAGACACATGTCCGCTACCGTTCACCCGCCATGAGCTTGTGGCGGGCCTCCTTTCATGCGCTCTTCCTCCCTTCTCTGCCAGTCTGCTGAACCCACGAAGGAGGCTGCCGAGCGAGATGCGAGAGTCAGACATGTGTGAGATGGTAGCCGTTCGTGCGTTCAGCGATCGAACTTGAAGGGCGATGCGATGTAAGGTCTGAGGATGCTTTCGCCTCCAAGCCTTTTGGCGCTAGAGGCCACTATAATCCCAGCGAGTGCTGCCGCTAGGAGGTGGCGTAGGTCGCCGTAGACGGTGGTGCTCACCGAGACTGGGCTGGGTGGGGGATGAAGGCAAGGCTGAGCGAAGAAGAATGGACTTCGGAGACGCCGGTAACGACTATTGTAGCCGAGTATGCACCACTCAGTCATCGTCTTCTACAGCCCTCTTCCGCCTACTCCTGGTAGGTTTACCAGGGACAGCCTTCTTCCTACCCTTCTTCTGCGGCTCCTCTTCAAACTCACTGCCGTCTTCATCCGCTGAGCCAGCAGCAGCCGCCACAGGCGCAGGCGCAGGTGCCTTCCGCGTCTTCCGCTTCTTCGAACCCACCGCCGCATTACCGGTGGACACGGTCGCATCCCGATCCCCCTCACCGCTACCATCCGCAGGTCCCCCCTCATTAGCCGCCTCCGGCACAGTATCGCCCCGCTGCACCCTTGCCCGCTCAGCCAACTTCCCCAACGCCGTCCCCATTCTCTTACTCCCCGCCACCCTCTTCCTCGGCGCAAACGCCTCGCCCCTCCTACTAACCCCCGCAGCACCAATTCCCACCCCGCCGTCAAAGAACGCAGTGATATTCGACTGAGTCCCCTCATCCATCCGCCGATTCATATCCCTTATAACCGGCACCAGCACCTCGTCAGTCCTCTCCTGACTCCACCCAATCGTCGCCATCAAAAACGACCGCAGCGCGTCCAGGTCCGGAACACCCCACTGGAACGCCTGCGGATCATGATCGACCTCCGGCTCCTGGTACGCCACATCGACCCGCGGATCCGGAAACCCCGGCGGCAAAAACAGCTTCGTGGCATTGCGGCGGAACTTCTTGCGGAACGGGCGGGCCTTGTCATCCTCCTTCGTGATCGTATTCATCTGCACCCCTGTCCACCAATCCCGAAACTCCCCCAGATCCCCGAACTCGCTCAGAACCTCCAACGCCGTGACGGGACCCACACCAGGCAAGCCCTCCGTGTAATCCGAGCCCAGCAGCTGCGCGACCGCAATCATTTTATCCCGCGTCAGCGCGAACTCCTTCTCCAGATCGCTCGCCAGGTAACACTCGACGAACTTGGCCTGGTTGAACATGTTCTTGTACACGCGCGTGCCGCCGAAGAGGAAGCAATCGCTGTCATCCGTCACAATCCCATCGACCAAGCCCAGCTTGACGAGCTCGGCGCACTGCGCCTCGGCCTCCATGGGTGCCGTCACGTAGGGCAGGCCGAAGAGGCGGAGCAGCTGCTGGCATTCCGTGATCATGATATGCGTGACCTCATCCGCGTCGCGGCGGTCCTTCTTCTGCTGGTTGCGGAGCTGCTTGAGCTCTTTCTCGTAGTCGGCTATGTTCTGCACCATGTTGGTGGGCTGCTGGTTGTTGTTGCTGTTATTGAGTGTGCTGGCGAAGCGGGCATGCTCTTCCGCCTCGAGCGTCAGCGCTTTGAGCAGCTCCTCTTCCTCGGAATCAGAGAAGCCGGCGAACTCGCCATACTCGTCGTCGACTTCTGGAACGGAGTGCTGGGCCGCGAGCCCGGATGCTGGCGCAGGACCCGTCTCGATGTCATCGTCGTCCGGCAGACCTGGTGGGAGCGACTGTTCGCGCGATCGCCGAGGCCCGTCTGGAATGCCAACATTTTCGAAGTCGGCAGGCGATGGCGACTGCACAGTCTCGCGAGGCGTTGGTGCGGCCGTTGACTTGTCTGCTACGTCCTCGAATTCCATGGAGGGTGACCTCGAAGCCTGCATTGGCACATGCTCCCCGCCCGCTGGCATCACAATAGGCAGATCAGCTCGGGTCTTGACAGGTGCGGCTCCCTCGCCTTCGCTCTCACTCCACTCAAGGTTCTCCTCTTCCTCGTGTTTCTTCTCTGAAGCGCGCCCGAGATCGTCCTTCGGTGTCGCAGTCTCAGGAGCCGCCTGCTGCCCCCAAGCAAATAACTGGTCGTCGTCGTCGCTCTCCTCGACTAGAAATGGTGCAGGCCTCCTCTTCTGCGTCGCTTCCGTCCCCGTCTTCAGAATTGCCTCTTGCACAGCGGGCTTGCGCGCCTCTTCAAGAGTGTCTTCCCCTAGCTCCTCCTCTTCCTCCCCACTCTCCTCAACCATGAACGGTGCCTGCCTTTCCTTCCCAGCGTTCTCCGCCTTCCGCTGATCTGCAAGCGGCGGCGTAGGCGGCTCAGCCCGCATAACATCAGCCAAATCTCCCATTCTGATCTCGTGATCAACCGGTTTCCCACTCAACTCGGCAGGGAAGTCAACCATCTCCAGATCAATCACCTCCCCATTCCCATTCCCATTCCCAACATCGGCATCACCACCACCCCCATCCTCCTCCTCACCCTCGAGATCAACAACCTCCCCAGTCTTCCACCTTCTCAACGCAGGCGCCTCCCTTGACTGAAACCGAAACTGCTCGTCAAACTCCCTCGCCCTCTCCCGATCCTCCCGCTCAATCCCCCTCTGCCTCGCAAGATCCTCCTCGATATTCCCCGAGAACCAAGGCGGCAGCGGCTCGCCGCCCTTCCTCTGCGACTCCAGCGCGGCAGGATGCTCAAACCCTCCCGCCGCCTCTTCGGTCCGCTTCGCCATCTTCTTCTTGCCCAGAAGCGAGGAGCCCAAGTCCAGCTTCTCAAACGGCAGCGGTCCGCCGAACCCACCAGCCGGCTTCACCGCACCTGTGGCTGGCTTGGGAGCTGCTTTCTGCGCTTGTACCTGCCGTCGCGCAGGCGGGCTGACTTTCCGTTTCCCCCGTCTGCTCTCCGCGAGCGCGGCCTGTAGGTCCATCGAGTCGTCGTCCGCATCGGCGTCATCATCCGGTCTCGGCACCGGAACACCGAAGCTCGTCACCTCATGGCTATCCGGCGCCACGTCATGCGCGCGCCTATTGAGCAGATTCGCAATCGACCTCGCACTTCCTTTGGGTACCGGCCGCGCCTCCTCGGCAGCGCGTTGCTGGAAGATGTCTAGCATGTCATTCTCGTCGTCACCATCAACTTGGTCCGTTCGCTCAGCGTCTGCGGGTTGTGAGGATGGCTCTTGTCCGCTCTGCAGCGACATGGCGATGGCTCGTCTGAGCTCCTCGTCCTCTTCTTCCGACTGTGCGCCAGTATCGCCGAATAGGTCGCCATCGGGGTCGACTTCCTCCCACTCATCCTCTTCCGCCTCCTCGACAGGCTGATCGGCTACGAATAAAGAGTTGGGATCCTCGGCTTGCGCGGCAGCGCGCTTCGGCTTCCTCTTCGCGCCTTGCCGTCTAGATCTGTAGAGCGCCCTCCTCTGCTCCCCTAAAGCATCCTCACCCTCTGTGTCTAACTTCCGCCTCTTCGGCAGCCGATTCAAGCCCTCGATCGGCACATCCTCAAACACTTCGTCCTCGTCATCCTCGCTCTCTGCCTTCGCCACCGTTGTAGGTCTATCGATATCAATAGCAGTCTCTTGCTTCGTCCCCTCCTCCCCAATCACACCCAGCGCCCATCCACCTTCGACGCCCTCGTTCTTGACCAACACGTATTCCCGCGCCTTCTCGCCCGCGACCCTGCTACTCCCATTCATCCCTACAGCAAATGCCGCATCTCCATCGTTGATGTTCATCAGCCTCGTGGTCAGCTCGTTGCGCTCGGTCACGCGGTCGATCTGGAACTTGGAGAAAGCCATGCGGTCTGGAAACATACTGTCCAGCTGCTCCTTCGAATGCCCCATTCGCAGTCTCGAGCGCAAGCGCGCGGCATTGAGGATGTTGTACCGGTCCGACGCCGGCAGCGACGTGAAGAAGGGGGAGTCGTAGTCGATCTTGGAGAAGTCGTAGACGTTGATGTCCTCGCCGCTCTCAAACTGCCGCGCATAGGCTTCCAGGTCCTCTAAGCTCATGACGCGCGGATCGTTTGGCTGGCCCATCTCGTTCATGCTGACGTCGAGGTCGGGAAGATGGTAGGCGTCCTTCTTGCGGAATTTGCGGTTCTGCTGCCGTTCCTGCTGGCTCATCTGCAGCTCGTCGACGTATACCAGTCCCTCGTCCGGCACAGTCTCCTCTTCTTCATCCGGCACAGTGTGTCCGTGTCCGTCCTTCCGCTTCTGCTCGTCCTCCTCCGCCCGCCGCTGCATCTGCACCGCCAACAGCTTGCCCGCCGTGCGCACTGCATCATCCCGCCGCCCCTCGCGTCTCCGCTTGCGCGCGTTGATCGTCTGCCGCTTCAGCGCCGGCGCGCCGCCATCGAAGACGAAGACGGGCTTGATGCCGAAGAAGAGGAGCTTGCAGATCCGGCGGAAGAAGCCGACGACGTGGCTGTTGCGCAGCGCATTGCCTTCCTTATCGCGCACCGCTTTGAGGAATTGGTAGATCCAGATGGAGGCGTCGACAGCCAGGCGCTTGCGGTTCAGCGTTTCGATCTTGATGGGCCGCGCGCATGGTTGGAGAATCTGCCAGAGGCCGGTGACACCCATCCTTCCTCATTGCCTGCTGTACCTCCTATATACAGATGTACTTGTTGAACGCCATGCTCGGATTGAGGGACATATACGCTGACGTCATATCCTACGCGCTAACACTAAAGTCACGTGCGCACCATGGCTCTCCACCTGCTGGCCCTGCCCCACTTCGTCCCCCCGCCACCCAACACGAACCACACTTCCTCTTCCCTCTCCGTGCCCAGAACAACAGCGATTGAGCCTTGCAACGTCGGGCGAGGCCATTGCTATAGCTCTTGCGTATGCGCGTCCATCCCATCCCGATCTCACCTGTAGCAAATAACCAAGCCCGAAAACCACCTGTGAGACTGGTCTCTGCACCCTTGCGGCGCACTGCAGTATCTTGCGTGAGACAAAGGAAGCGAGAGTAAGTTTTGTTTGGTGTTCATACCTCCGCATGTAGGCAGCAACCAATGCCAGAGCATATATACACAGCTTGCCATCTTTCTGTCCGGCATCAAGTCCATCTCACCATTCCACGCAAGGTGAGCCACATTCGTTCAGCTGATCATGCCATCCAGCCAGTTCCGCCCGTTCAGGAGGGCCCTAAAGTTGAACCGGCTCTCTCGTCGCTCCAGCATGGACGCTCTAGTCACTCGCTCCATCCAGCTCGTCCAGGCGAAGAAGAAGGGAGACGTACCCTGGACAGTCGACGAACCCCACAGCCAACCCTGCCACATATGGGCCAACGAGCAATGGCAGTCCCTCACCCCAAGCTCGAACGACAACAAGCCCACCGCCAACCCCAGCAGACCAGCAGTCAAGTCCCTAGCCCTCTACAGCTGGAACATCGACTACATGCTCCCATTCCCAGACTCCCGCATGCGCGCCGCCCTCCGCCACCTCGAAACTCAGCACATTGCTCCGCAAGACCCCTCGGCCGCCACGGTCATCTTCCTGAACGAGTGCGTGCAGTCGGACCTCACCCTCATCGCCGAAGATGCATGGGTGCGCAAGACGTTCCAGATCACGGACGTGGACGGCAGGAATTGGCAGTCCGGGCACTACGGCACCATGACCTTGATCGACAGACGTCTGGCAATCGACTCGTGTTTCCGCGTGCACTACTCCAAGACGCAGATGGAGCGCGATGGGCTCTTCGTGGATATCCGATTGGGCGATGATGATGGTGGCAAGATTGTGCGGCTCTGTAACACGCACCTCGAGTCCCTGGCCATCGACCCGCCCTTCCGGCCGCCGCAGCTGGCGGTCTGCGCATCGTATCTGCATGACAAAGCTGTCCACGGAGCGATACTGGCCGGTGATTTGAATGCGATCCAAGACTTCGACAAGCACTTACACACTGACAACGACCTCAAAGACGCTTACCTCAAGCTCGGCGGCCGCGAAGACGATGCCGAGGGCCACACGTGGGGTCAGCAGGCTGCGACTGTGCAGCGGGAGCGGTTCGGCACCAGTCGGATGGATAAGGTGCTGTATTGCGGTGGGGTTCAGTGTAAGGTGTTTGAGCGGTTTGGTGGCGGTGTCGAGGTTGAAGATAGGGTGGAGAGGGAAGAGCTGGTGGAGCTGGGGTTTGATAGGCCTTGGGTTACGGATCATCTGGGGGTGAAGGGTGTGTTTGAGGTTACGGCTTAGTGTGAAGTGCATGGCCTCAGTGGTGTGGACGTGCCCGGTGGCTGGGCGCAGGACGATTAGTGACACCCCGCTGGGTCGAGCGCTCGCCCACGAGGCATCGAGGATCGAGCAGCGTCGGAGCTATGTCGTGCTGGGGTTGTAGGGGTAAGAGTGCGTGCACTAACCTGTGGGCTTGGGACTGTGAGCCTTCACGAGGGTCTTCGGTCATCTCCAAAACCTGTGGTACGGCCGACGTGCAGCAGCAATACGACCGGTCACGGCAAAAAAGGTGTGCTGAGATTTGGAGATTCCCCAATGACATTGCACTTTTCAGTCCTATCTGTTCCGGGGCGGCGGCTGCAAAAGGTCATATGGTGTGGAGCGCCGACGACTCACAAACACGGTCGCTCTTCATGTATGCATGAGGCGTCTTTGCGGACCTCTGGTGACGAGTCAACGCTCCCATTTACTGGCTTCGCTTTTCAATTTCGAGGATACAACGGATGCTTTGAGTCAAGTGACCCAGTCGTTTCGCGACAAAGCTCTCGCACGACACCAATAAATATAAACTCAGTGTCAACATTCGCTCAGTCCCCCACTACCACCCCGACCATCTACGACAAGCATTTGACACTGCGTATCGGCGAGCGACGCACCCAAACCCAGACTCAACCTGGGTGTTCATCACCAGGCAGCAGCTTACATCTCGACCATGGCCATCGCAGCAAACCGTGTCTACGACACCACCGAGCTCCTCGAGAGCATCCTCCTCTACCTTCCACTCCACGATTCGCTACTCGCACAACGTGTGGGTGGCAAGTTTCGGGACCTCGTACGCACCAGCCATAATTGCCGCAAAGCGCTGTTCCTCGAGCCGCTCAAACTGCCGACTGCCGCCGAGGTCGCCGCTACGGCATCGCAAGACCGCTCTCCTTCGCTACCTGGACAACAACCAATGGCCATGCGTGAAGCCGTACCAGCGGGCTTGCCGACGGCCATTCCGATCAACCCTCTGCTCAACAAGCTCGTTGAGTATGAGGAGACGCAGTGCGTCGAGGTGCCGCACCGTCTCGCCTACCACCGCACTTTTGTCAGCCTCGCTCTCTCGGAGGTTGGGATCAAGCAATTTCAAGCGACACCTGTCGGTGCATCGTGGCGCAGGACGCTGGTTATACCACCTCATGCCGTGCCGCTCTGCGTGATGAGCGGGTATTCGCACGAGCCGGGCTGTGAGCGCAGCTTGATGGAGGGTCTGACCATGGGCGAGCTGGTTGAGATGGAAGTGCGCTATCAAGATGAGCGGGCCGTTGCCTTTCCGGTGAGCAGAGGAAGGGATACGCTAGCGGTAGGGCTGATGACTGGGCTGTCCTTCACGGTCCGAGGCAAGGATATCAGGCGGGTGGTGTATGGCCAGCACAACCGCACGGTCGGCGAGGTGTGCGGGTGGGACATCTTGGCTCTGAGATGAGACGCTTTGTGCCCACAGTGCTCGTAACCAAGTACATGGACTGTGGGCAGCCCGCTGGAGGGTGCCGTTGCTATCTACAGACTGTCAGGCGGAACAGTGCAACTCTGTTGGCGAAGTATAACAGCTACCACTGTCAACGCCGGAGTGCACTTTCTTGATGTAACACCTTAGCCCGGCAATGCCTTCGATCGTCGTGACTGCTCCAGCGCCACTGTATGTTGTACAGTCTGCTCTCGGGGGTGCTACGTGTCCAGGCCTAGTCGTCTGACTGATCTTCCCATAGGTTCGACCTTTGACATCGGAGCATTGCTAGTCACGATACTCGGTTTTCCGTCGAGTTCGATCTCGCCGACGGAAAGCTCGAGCAAAGCTATAAACAGTCCCACTCATGTTTGTCCTTGCTGTACCGGAGTGGACTCAGTGGAGACACCTGCTTGCCATCGTGGCTAGGAAGGCTATGGAGGTGAAACCACTATTTCACTAGCTGGGACCCGGTCATGCGTCCATGTTACGTCTATTGAGGTACTGAGAAAGTTTATGCCACTCCCAATCTTCAGCAAACATGCCGCTCGGGGATGGATAATGATTCGGGATGGAAATGCAGTCTGACCCGATAACCTCTCCCTGTACGTCGCTACAGCCAGTGGCCCTAACAGTCAACCAACTTTTTGCATGATCGGTTGGTTGACTAGCTGATTTGCTCAACCGGTCTGTTAACCGGGAGCTTTACTAGCGGTCAATCAACCGCGCGAGTCCCAGATTTTCCGGTTGGTTGACTGCGTAGTTAGATATAGATATAGGTGTCTGCCTATAAATCCTTACCCAAACCCGTACCCTAAGGCTTCGGAACCTCTCCTCCGCGGCGAAATTATGGCTTCCTAGTAATTTCGGAACTACCCGCGCATCTAAACTCCACCTTAATAGCTGAACTTCGGCCTTCGGCACGGGAAAACTTGATTCCGGAGCTACGCTACTCGTATTGACCTATGAAAACGGTTGCAAATGTCGATCCGGTCACGCGAAAGAGGCTTTTTGTCAACCGATCAACTAATCACGCGCTTCCTAGACGGTCAATCAACTACACAAACCCTCAACTGCGCGGTTAGTTAACTGTTAACAGTTAGGGACACGGGCTACAGCACTGCGCATTATTATTCCCCCGAGCTTATACGTCGCGACTGTTTACACAGGTGGGTTTGACACGCCTGCTACGTGTAGCAGCGGTTTTGTAGGTAAATACTGCCTTGCAAGCAGGGCCGGAAATCGATCGAGTTTGCCTTCTGAGTTTTGACAGCTTTTGATGTCGTTCTAGCCCAAAACAACCAAACACCTGCGCACTCATAATCTGTGTCAACCAAAAGTAGCTGTCTTCCGAATGAGCCAGCGGAACTAGCAAGGTCGCGCTTAAACCGAGTGTACGGTGTGCCCGTTGTCTGCCCGGCGTACCGAACGAACACCGTAGTGTCCTCGTTCATCTCCATCAGCTGAGCATGCCAGCTGAAGAGGCGCTCGTAGTAGTCGTAGCCGTCCGCGAGCATGTCGTTCAGGACGTCGAAGAGCTCATCGCGGGCGTAAGCTGCGGTCCGGAGGTAGAATGTCGTGGTATCGTTGTTGATAGGCGTAGACTCGTCGATCGTTTCCAGACCGAACAGTAGTGTGACTTCAGCTTCCGGGCACGTCAATGGGTCGTCGACAAAATCCTGCCATACCCTTGTCATGTTGCCATCTGGTGGAGACACCATGCAAGAACGCCTTCGTCAATGCTATTGGTTGCCAACCCTTGCGCATCCATGCGATCCTTCACAACATCCGTGAGCATCTTGCGCAGGTCTTGTCCACTGCTATCATCTTCGCTCTGGAAATCAGCTGCCTGGGCAGTGGACGGCCCAGAGAGTGCGTCTTTGGCTGAATGCCAACGCCGTTTGACCTTGTGAGCGAGCTGTGTGGCCCGAGACAGCGGAGCAGATGCAAACAACCTCCGCGGAAAGCGAGCGGTCGCCATGTTCTCTGCGGCTCCTGACGATAGAGAGAGGAATGAGCGATGCGGCGGCGCAAGCTCATATGTCTTGTTACCGACTACAAGGACCGATCTGCATGGAAGATTCTATCCTCCTGTTTGCCAATTAGGCTAGCAGCCTGCGTACAAAGCCTGCTGCAAGCTCATGCAGTTTCGTATTAGCTCTCGCATGTTTGGGAGTATGCCCCGAAGCAAACATCAAGATCCCATGTTGCATTGGCATTGGCGTCCCAAGCCTCAAAGAGCGCCTAACCCTGTTCTCACTGTATTCAAAGCTCGCCTTACGCAGCAATTAATGCCACAACGCTTCTACGGCTGCATGCGCAAGACAACCTCTGATGCGTTTCATGTTTGCCTGCAAGTCGAGGTACGTCGTTCAGCTTATTCGGACAGACGGAACAATGCATATGCAGTCGCACTGGCAATGGTGCCGTACTGTAGGAGGTAGGCTGCGAAAGAAACCCGCAGCAGATTCTTCCGCTTTCATCTCGCGCACGAAGTGTAACACTCTTTTTCCTTGCGCTCTTGGGAGGTCCGGAATAAGGCAACTTTCATAGGACTCACCAAAACAAAGCGCGCTCGAGGGCGTAACAAGCAGCAGTAGGCCATTGTTCAGACTTTGCTGTGTTGAAATGTCGTCACACGCTGCCTGTGGCTTGCGTAGGTAGGCGCCTCTGAGCTGGGTCCGTGGGGGCGTGGACCGCAATCGAACTGTCACCAAAAGATACCTACCTAGGTCTCACCATCTATTCGAAAGATGAGACGGGGCAAGAGCAAAAATATTGTTGTTGGTGATGAACTCCCCATCTGGCTGTGGAATTTGTTAGACGTGATCACACATTGGAGATGTGTGTATTAAGACTTACGAATCGAACCCAGGTCTCTATTCGGGTATTAGTGAGCGTTCACAGATCTGAAGATCTGAGGAGTAATGCATACCCCGCGCTCGTTGGTTGAGTTGGAACTCTTTTGACAAGCGGAACTGATATGGTAGTCAGTAACGACTCGTGCTTGATTGTGTGTGATAGCTCTTACATCATGACCACTAGACCAATGAGGACAAGATCAGACAAGATCAGCTGATCAGGTTGTTGATGTATGTTCGGCAAGTGCTGGTAATTCATATAGCCTGAGTCCATATTCGCCGAGTTTTGACCGAGATGAACATCGGCGGGGCCGCCACGGCACCTTTGCACTGCGAGCCGGTCGAAGGACAGCGCGTCAACAGAACGAGATGTTGTGCTCGTGCGAGATGTCGTTGCTGTTTCGGTCCCGCGAGGATTCTAGTAGGTAGCTAAGGACGGCCTCCAGTCCTCTGGTTGGAGAGTGCGATATGCTCTATCACCCTGCTCACGCGTGAAGAAGAGAGGAGAAGGAAGCAGACGATCAGGACAGGAGGAACAGTCTTATATAAGTACAAACATTTCATCGTTACACAGCCTTCATTCAAGGAGCAGAAAGCGGTGTGGCTACTTTCGTGGGTTCGCAGTGTTCTGATGAGTAGTGGCAGGATATATATCGCGAACACATCTTAAGAACCACGTCACCCTCGACAGATACAGACTCTGTGACGCGCTAAGACAGCTATGGAGCGCTTCGCTTGCTGCTCCGTATGTGAAAAGGTGCTCCAGATCAAGGCAATACCGTGATAAGAGACCAGACGATTGGGCGTGGATTGTACTGGTCAGTTACGTTGACTGTACCCGTACCGGCTTGTCTCGGGGCTCGGAGTGAGCCACCTCCTTATGCGTACAAAATAGACCGTCTACATTCTGCGACGTACCTATTGGCGACACTGTTTCTGGACCACCGTGTTGATGGACGAGTCAAAAGAATGTAAGGAGAGTCGAGACGGAACACTTCGTCAAACCGCGCTAGGGCGATAGTCGCGTCAACCCCGCGTTTGCTGGGCGTCGGAGAGACGGCCCTTGGCTCTAGAGTGTGAGAGTGCATAATAACCGTTAACATCGAGCTCCGCCAGGTACAAGCGTGTCGTTACAGTCACATATACCTGCGCGGTTGAATTGCTCGAGGAGTGGTAGTCGTGACAGAGAGCAGCCAATCTCAGGCTCCTCCACCTTCAGCTCCGACACCTTGTCGTACATGTACCTTAGTTCCACGAGGCAACCGCATCCGAAGCTTCCTGCTGTGTAGGAGCTGATCCCGGAAAGCCTGCCGCGCTGCTAATGCACGCACTTCCACTGCGAGACTACCAGCCTCCACTCTGCCTTGATCTTGGCGACGGTGTGACGAGAGCCTCAATCACATCGACCGACCATCTGCTGCGACCGTGAGCGTCACTTAGAGCTCAACACCAACTATCGAGCGTACACTTTGTCCACCACATACACCTCCTTGGCTTTGAGCCAACAATCGCTGCAACATGAAGGCCGCACCGCTTCTGGTAGCCTGGCACGAGGAGAACGCACCCATATACTCGGCACACTTTGAGCCTCACGGCAAGGGTAGATTGGCGACTGCCGGCGGAGATCACAATGTTCGGGTACGTGTTGACTGAAGCGAAGATTCGAGACCTGAGTGCTGACAACGACCCCAGCTATGGCAGATAGAGGCGAACGGGGAGGACCGCAAAGTCACCTACCTATCCACACTCAAGAAACACACACAAGCAGTCAATGTAGTGAGGTGGTGCCCTCGAGGCGACCTTCTAGCTACCGCGGGCGATGATGGCAACGTGCTGCTCTGGGTCCCGTCAGAGAACCCAGCTCTCAGCGCGAGCTTTGGAGAAGATGGACAAGAGGATGTAGAGCATTGGCGGGTCAAGACAATGTGCCGGTCGAGTAGTGGTGCGGAGATATATGATTTAGCGTGGTCACCTGATGGCATGTTCTTCATCACTGGGAGCATGGACAACATTGCCCGGATATACAACGCTACGAATGGTAGGCTGATGGCAAACTTCAAACACGTGAACACACACTGACTGCAACCAGGAACCGCCGTACGGCAAATAGCGGAGCACAACCACTACGTGCAAGGCGTAGCATGGGATCCGCTGAATGAGTTTGTGGCTACGCAGTCATCTGACCGGTCTGTGCACGTCTATACGCTGAAGACCAAGGACGGCCAATTCTCCCTCGCACAGCACAACAAGGTCACCAAGATGGATCTGCCCGGTCGCCGCATATCTTCCAACAGCCCAGCGCCACCGGACTTTAGCAATCACCGAGCCTCTTTCGTGCAGGATGCCATGTCAGAGGCCATGGGCTCACCGAGACCGTCAGCACCCGGTACGCCACAGTCTCTGGCACTACCTATGAACCCACCGCCCACTTCGCACAGCAGGCGGTCGTCTTTCGGGTCACAAGCCGGCCACTCTATGAGGCAACGATCTGTCTCCCCAAGTCCATCGATGCCCTTGCCGGCTGTCATGCCATCTGCCTCGCCCAGCCTTACCGGAGGACTCGGTCTCGGGACGAGAAACACCAACATCTACGCCAACGAAACATTCACCTCGTTCTTCCGGCGACTGGCTTTCACTCCGGACGGCAGCTTGCTCTTAACTCCAGCCGGTCAGTACAAGACTTCGCACCCTGCTGGTGTCGACGGCGCCAAGACTGCAGACGATGTCATCAACACCGTCTACATCTACACACGAGCGGGACTCAACAAGCCTCCAGTCGCCTATCTGCCTGGTCACAAGAAGCCGTCGATTGCTGTCAAGTGTTCACCGATATTCTACAACATCCGTGCTGCCAACACCGAGACCAAGGAGATCACCATCGACACACGGACAGAAGAAGATATCCCCTCTTTACCCGAACCCGCCGTGCCATCGAGGGCACCGACTTCATATGCAGCGATGGACCCACCACCTCTTACGAGCGCACCGTCGCCATCTCCAAGCGCAGCAGCTATGGCGTCGCCTCGAAACCCTCTAGACACCGATCCTAGTCCAACGACTTCAGCCCCACCATCTTCAGGACCTCTTCCAGCGTTCGGACTGCCTTACCGGATAGTATATGCTGTTGCAACCCAGGATGCTGTCCATGTATACGATACACAGCAGCAGCGACCGATCTGCGTAGTCAGCAACCTGCACTACGCTACCTTTACCGATCTAAGCTGGTCGAGTGACGGCCAGACGCTGCTCATGACGTCCTCCGACGGCTTCTGCTCGGCTCTGACCTTCGCACCTGGCGAGCTCGGCACTATTTACCACCAACCGGTGGCGACTGGACCGAGGCAGACCCCTGCGCCCATCTCGGTTGCTAAGGCAAACTCTGCAGCTTCCACTCCACAAGCCACGCCTACTGCGACGTCCGCGCCAATCACGGCCCCACTGGTGCCTCCAATGACACAACAACCTTCGCAAGGTAACGCCCCAGCGCTACACCACCCATCTCTGTCACCGTTCACATCTGCAGCTCGTCCAGTTTCACCAGCCAGAAGCATGTCTACTTCAAGCATGGGAACCGAAGCCAGCTTTGCGCGCGTGCCCGACCAGAATGCACTCCTCGTCATGAACAACCCGACACCGAGCATGAGCTCAGTGCCTTCTCTTTCAGCAGCAGGGTCGAATGTGCCGCTCTTCACGCCACCGCAGACGCCTGCTCATCATGTTAATGGCTCGGTGAGTAGTATGCCGAGTGCGGCGGTGGGCATCAAGCGGACGAGCGATGCGTCGGAGGCTGCTACCGAGGAGGGCAGGGAGAAGAAGCGGAGGGTAGCGCCGACGTTGGTTACTGAGGGCGGCGAGGGGCCTACTGCATCTCACCCGCCGCCTGCAAGGCATGGTGGTGGCGAAGAATAGACGGATTTTTGCACGTCTCAATGGTGATTTCAAGTACTTATTAGCCTGGCGTTGGATGGATGGGAGGCACTGAGGCACCGAGGCTGTCATAGCAGCAGCATGGCCAGCCGTGCTCAAGCATATTTCATGGCCGCATCACCAAGCCAGCCGTTGAGAAATGCAAGGGTGATAGCAACCAGGGGTATCACAGATGTAGACTGGGAACCAGCTTCCGCACAATAGCGTACAAAAGCACTGTTTCATTTGAAGCCCGAGTGAGTGCAATGCAACAATGAGGTCCAACCCTTAGATTGTGTAAGTCTATCACGTATCCTCCATGCCCTTAGCCGTAGCATTCGTCCCACCTCGTTCCCATAGCACGGTCCACCAATGCTTCTTCCTCGGCGCACCCATCTGTTCCATCATGCGCGGCCATTCCTCAAACATCTCGCTCCTCTCCACCCAGTCCTTCGTACACACCCTATCCGCTTCACGAGCCTCACCATCTCCCGAGCCTAGTCCCGCGATCATATCACTGATTTCGATGTTCGGCACCAAGTACGGCTGGATATCATTCCGATGCATCGTCCTCTGCTCGTACGCGTACGCGAAGCCGATGAGGTCTGCTTCGCTGAACTGGGCGCCCATGAACGAAAGGCCGAACGGGACGTTGGGCCCAGTGGCGACGAGGCTGCCGATGCCGTTCAAAGTCACGTTCCAGGTGGCTGGGTAGAAGCCCATGGGTACTGTTATCACTGGGCTGCCCACCAATGCTGGGATCGAAGGACTCAGCTGTGTCGGGAGGAGCACGGCGCTGGTATTGGTGCGCTCCAGCGCTCCCAGGATACCGCCTGGGCCTCCGTAAAAGAGGTTGGCCTGGTACGCTGGCCAGAACTCCGGGCTCGTGTTGTTCCAGCCCTGCTGGAGCGCGCCGTCCCAGACGAGCGTGTCGCGCTGCGGCCACGCCTCGGCTTTGAAGGTGTGCGTGAAGTTGCGCTCTTCGGCCAAGTTCTCGATGCCGTGCGGGTTGTACTCGAGCTCCTGGAGGTAGTTGGCGAGATCGACGAGGAAGTCGGCGTTGAGGACAAGCGTCTCGTTGTTGTCCGTCTGCCATTGCTCGAAGGCGGTGAAGTTGGCGTCGACGATTGTGGCGCCTGCTGCTTCGATCTGCTTGATGGCTTCGTTGAAGGCTTCGAGGACGGGGGCGTCGGTATAGGCACCCCAGATGTCGATGACGTTGCGGGCAACGCCGATGCGTGCTCCTGCGAAGGCGTTGTAATTGCATGCGGCCACGTAGTCGGGTGCTGTGCTGTTCGCCCATGGGATAGCAGAAGTGTAGTTGTCATAAGAGTCCGGCCCCGCGATGGCTTGGAGGATGTAGGCTGCATCCTTGACCGAGCGTGCCATCGGTCCAATGGTATCTTGGTGCTCTGAGATGGGTATGACGAGGTAGCGGGAGGTCAGACCGACACTTGGCTTGATGCCCACCAAGTTGTTGACATCTGACGGACTCAGAATGGAACCACTAGTCTCTGTTCCCAGCGCCGCGAGAGCCAGACCGATTGCGCTGGAGACGCCAGAGCCTGAGGAGCTACCGCTGGGATCCTGACCAGGATAGTAGGCAGCGTACGTTTGGCCGCCATAGGCCGACCAACCGTTACTTGTGTTATCTGAGCGGTAGTTTGCCCATTGACTCAAATTAGTCTTGCCCAGAATGATGGCCCCTGCCTTCCTGAGCTTCGCGGCCATGGTGCTGTCTCTTGGTACTTTGGCGCCGACGAGCGACCACGAGCCCGCTGTGTTGTTCATCTTGTCGGCCGTCGCTATGTTGTTCTTGATCAGGATCGGGATACCGTGCAGTGGGCCCAGAAGGGTGCCATTGGCGCGCATAGCATCTGCTTCAGCAGCAATGGCAAGCGCGTCGGGATTGAGCTCGGTGACCATGTGCAGAGTGCTGTTGACTTCCATGATCCGGGCTTGGTAGGTCTTGACAAGGTCAACGCTGGTAAAGAGCCCGCTCTCGAGGCCATTGTTAAGGTCTTCGAGATCAACCTCGATGAGCGAGGGAAATTGCTGGCCTTTGATGGTGGTGCCCGTGTATGGTGGGACTGTCAGGGCAGAGACAAAGCTCGCCGCACTCAACACCACCGAAACGAAGGAGGAGCGCATCTTGATAGGCAAAAACGGGGAGCAGAGGCAGAAGCGAGTGAGAATCAGCCTACCTTTCCAGGGCTACTACAGCTGGAGTTTTGTATTCGCCGCCTCGACGCACCGCGACTTTGATAAGGAGGTCTTCGCATTCGAATTCAAGCATCCTAAACAAGCATAGCAGAGCCTCCTTCGCATGGCGTACCACCTGCATAGTGTTTAGCTGTCTAGAATAGAACTAGGTTCGTGACAGGCGGCCTACTATTGCTGCTACTACTACCGCTCCTCGCCGGGCTTGCATTTTCGACCACGGAACCATGTCATCAAGGACATGCATGGTAGTTGGGACGAATTAGAGGGTCGCGGTGCCATTCATGCCGTGCGAACTGGTTGTTTGCGGAAGGAGGTTGTGAGATACACAGATGAGTCTTGGCCAGAAGAGGAAGCTCTCTCGAGTGCTTGGCAGATCGCCGGCCGGAAAGTGAAGGCGGGATTGATGGTGGTGGTGATGACGAGCCGAGGCCGGACTCGAATAAACATGTGATCAAGGTGAAGAGAAGCACCATCAAGCTATTACAGCTACTAACAGGAACCCGCCATGGCCTCGCCAACAAAGCCGTCACCTACAGCAAACACTAAACCCAACCGCCTGCCAGCACCCACACTCTTTGTAGGCCCGCCATCGCGCAATGCCTCTCAGCTCTCGGTCTCCCGACAAGGGAACGATGGCAACCTCAAGAGTGGCCCTCACCCATTGAACCGTCAGAAGTCGGCCCTCGCAAAGCCGTACAATACGGACGCCGGTGCAGCAGGCGATGCCAATGGCATTCCAGCCCTCAAGAAGCAGAGCGAGAAGAGTGTAGATGCCAAATGGCGGGAGATGCAGAGCACGTTGAATGAGGTGGAGCTCACTGCGCAAAGCTCAACCCACGTCTTTGGAGAAAGCCATGCGAAAGCACTGGACGATCTGCGTAATGCACAGGTAGAGCTGGCACGAGCGTGGGGCAGAGGCAACGAGGACAAGGCTAGTCAGGCTGCTACCAATAGCATGCAAGGGCAGGACATCAATCGCTTCCAAGGCGCAGAGGACATTGCGAGCGATCGGTTTGGCCAACAGAGGAGACGAGGTGATACCGACGCCTCGGCTTCTACTACATTGAGCGATGAGAGCACGACCACGACAGGGACGGCAAGGACGGGGAGGAGTCAATTGGAAGATGAAACGGCGCAGGACATCAAGCTTGCGAGCGAGAGGAGAGCGGCGAATGAAGCGTACTTCAAGAAGGTGGACGAGGGCGTGAAGGATGTGGTTGCGAAGCTAGAGGTCGTGGCCGAAGCTATGCGAGGCGTGGAAGGCGAGAGCAGAAGTCTATGGAGTGGCAGCACCAGGTCATCGGACTCGACTGAAAGGGATGAGCCTGGCAGCGCCAGTCAGAGGCCGGCACGGGCAGTGGCGGTGGACGGGTGAACGCGAGTTCATTGTGTGAATCACTCAGTGGCCAACACTTGCGGGCATCCCAAACACGCAGAGTGAACTGTTGAACTCGGTCAAGTTCTCGACCTGCGCTGCCTACACCTGTCACAACGCCTCCACCTCGGACTTCGCGACTACCTCCCGCAAAGTACCATACCACGCACGCCATGGCTGCCCAACGAAGCCAGGTGCTTGACTGCCTCACCATCTGTGCATTCGCTGCACGCTTTTACGTGCCTCCCAACGCTGCTCCTGGGTTCGGAGAAAGTGGCTACTTCTACTTCGACTTCGTCCTCCTGCTGCTCGCAGTGTTGCAGAAGGTGCAGACGGATTTCATTGGTAGGTGCCCACCAAAGCATCATCGTCATGTTGACTTGCCATATGCTGACGACCTCCCTAGGCAGGAACAGCAGCCAGTGGGAGCGCTTTGGCGTTTGCATGTTGTTGCTGGTGGTCGTGGATTTGATAGACATTGACGGCAAGCTGGCGATGCTTTGCTGGAGCGGCAGCGCTTGGTATGTGTCTGACGTGGAGGGCTGCGCACGCGCGACTTGAAGCTTAACCTAAGCTGCGGCTCTCGAAACACACATCAGAGTCGATGGATACCACAACGGACAGATTGGCTTGCTGGGCGATATTCAAGCGTGGTCATATGCCGGAAACTCTAGGTGCATAGGTACACATTTGCGCTGCCAGCTGAGCTTGCTCCTGCACTCGCGATGCCCCTATATCCATCGGCTGAATCATTCCAATCTCTAGCTGCCAGAAAGATTTAGCGGCGATTTGCAGGAGAAGCTGTTGACTTGCGGGATCTTAAAGGCGGCGATCATCCCTGTCCACTTGTCAGCGAACAGCTCTCGACACGGCGCACGTAGAACATACCTTCGACCGCAGCATACAGGCCCAAGCCAGCCATCGCCAGCGAGCCAATGGCATACAGCACATGCAAGACATTCATCAAGATCTGCAAAGGGCCGCCACTGAGAAAGCCGTGCATCCAGTAGCTGAATCCACTGCTTGTACGCAACACCTCTCCAGTCTGCGGGTCGAAGCCTTCCCCGACCGTGCTCTTCATGGCGTTGAGGCGCATGTCGTAGCCCAGTGCAAGGATGGGCGGGAAGCTGTACGTGAATTGCATAATGGTCGCAGACGCGATCACGGACACGAAACCGAAGTAATCCGGGATGGCTGCCGCAATGATGTACGCGATGCTCCACCAGATCGGCACGATAATGGCCCAGTAAATCTTCCCGGGCTTGGTGATGAGCGGCGGAGCGTCGAACAGATCCATCAGCACGTTGTTGTACAGCACCTTGATCCCGATATTGCCATACAGACCCGCCGCTATCAGTCCGGAGAAGAGGGCGATCATGTTCCCGGCAGTCTGCCACCCATAGATTGAGACGCCTTGGTAGCTGATCTGGTAGCTGTACTGCCCCTGGAAGTGGTAGACGTAGCAGCCGTAGATGAGGTAGACGGCGTAGATGAAGAATTGGGCGCCCCACATGGCTTTGAGGAAGTCGCGTGGGCGTTGCATCTCCGCCATGAACTCGACGAAGAGCTGGGCGCCGCCGTAGGCGAGGACACCGGAGAGGAGGCCGTTGAGGGAGCCGACGAGGCTGCTGGGGTCTGGGAGGCCATTGTAGTGGATGATGGGCGGGTAGTTGCCATCGGTGTCGGGCGTGATGGTTGTGGGATCGACCAGGCCACCCGCTGAGCCAAGGACAGAGATGGCGTAGTTGGGCGGGCTGTGTGCCATGACGCCCATGGTTATGAAGATGACTGATTTCACGTTAACCTCCGCTCATTGTTGGACGCGGTTCCAGAGCATACCGAGCAAGTTCAGCCAAACGGCGAGATTCGCAACCCATCCGTACTGTCTCAGCGTCCGGATCTGACCAAGAAAGAAGCCAGCGATGATGAACAAAATAGGACACACGGCATAGCACAGCCGAAACTTCGAGACCTGCGAAATGCCCTGCCCGTTCTGGATAGTCACTTGGCCTAAGATCAGGATGAGGGCGAGGGCCTGCAACACATTAACGACATAACGGGCGGTTGTGCCGTAGAGTCGGAAAGCGAGGTCGCCGTAATTCTTCAGTGGGAACTCGTGGCTGTCAAGACCCAGGAAGGCGTGCCAGATCAGGTAGCCAGAGTAACCCGCCATGAAGCCGAAGACGGTGTATAACTAAGCTGGCGATTAGCAAGAGTGAGCAGAGTGAAGATGCCCAAGTGTAGACTCACGGCAATGCCGGGGCCCCAGCCAAGAGTGCCCATTGCGAAGCCGACGCCCTACAATGCAGCAGTCAGTATCTTACGCCGGGAATGCTGATGCGAGCGCCTCACATAGGGCCCCAAGATATCTGTGGTGATGAGGTAAAAGCAGGCGCCCCAAGACGCCGTCCGGAACGCTCGCGAAGCATCCGTCCACTCCTGATCAGAGACCTCGAGTCGCCTGTCGCGGTTCGCCAGGTTAACATTCGTCACCGAGGCACGCTGCTTCTCGGCGTCGCCGTTGCCGCTCGAGCTATTGGAGGCCTCAGCAAGCTGGTTGGCTGGCTTCTTGCGGAGCAAGATCTCTCGCCAGCTGGTCTTGGGTGGTGCGAAACTGCGCTCTTCCTCGCGGGTCTTGAGAGCATAATAATAATACTCTTCAAACGAGACGGCCGGATCGTGGAGTTTGCGCCCTTGCGGTTTGATGTAGGCGCCAGGAGGGCCGGGTATGGTGTCCTGCGGAGTGTCTTTGAGCTCTGAGACTTTGTTGTCCATGGTTACGACGGTGGAACGACTGTCGGCTCTCAGCACTGATGGTCTACACGCAGGCAAAGTAAGAGCGGTGGAAGTTAGATCACTCGGAGAGAGATGTGAGAGAGTAGGGGAGTAGAGTAGAGTAGAAGTAGAGACGAACCAGTAAACCTAGTCGCCTTACGGCATTCGACCCTCAGCTTGACGCTCGTGCAATTACCTTTGCTGCCTGATCGAGACACCTCAACTCCGAGATCCATCGTCACATAGCTTTGTTGCGTTATCACGGAAAGAAGGGTGTCGTGAGCTGCTGCAGTACCATGTCGAAGCTGCAGCTAGCCCCCAGCCAATGTAACGGTAGCAAGCCAATCGAAAAGCTTGACGGGAAAGCTTATCAGTAGTACTCAGCATTCAATTCAGGCGGTGGGTGCTGTGTCAGCACTACTGGGGCCTCGATAGCAACATACGGTAAATCCTAATCTGCGGCGTTCGTGATGCGAACGCGAGGTATGTGGGACCGAATCCCTTTCCTACCAAGGAGCCGAACTCCGCAGTGAGCGAACCCTGGGTGCAGGCGAGCGGTCTAATACCACGTTGACAAGTGCGGTATCGTCAGTACATGCCGTAGAAGCTAGTTTCGATCGGCCAACGACATCTGTGCCTACTTGCGAGCCCACTCTCCAATACCAGACGGACGGTATCCTCACCGCCCATCACCGCAACATTCCCCGGTCAACCCTCACCCCCACCACTCCAGCGTCCTCTTCCGCCGATCCTTCCTGCCCTCCTCCCTCGACAGTCCAATCAACTCCACCAACTCCCCCTTCCCCCACCCCGTCCCTTCCTCCCTATGCGCCCCAATCGTCCCCTCCACAAAGTCACCCATAACCCGGCAATGCTCCTCACTAGCACGCGTAACCGTCCCGTCCCACCACTGCCACGCCCTCACCTCCTCCCCAACATCCTCATCCGCCATCCCCGGCCCATCAAACTCCTCCCTCAGCGTCGCATCCCGCCGAAACACCACCCTCCCCTCCCGCAAATCCACAATCAGATGCCCCGCCGACTGATCGCCCAACTGCAAGTACCGCAAGCCCCTCAGTCCAGTAGCCGGCAGCGTGCGCACCCACTTCACCGCCTCCGTGACATTCTGGCCAATATCCAGTGCGATGCGGAAGCAATTCTGGCCCCAGAACGTCGACAGCGCTTCGGTGCGGAGCTGCTTGCAGACGCGCAGGAGAGGCGGTTGGCCGCTCCTTTGCTCGAGGCTTTGGAGGTGGCGTGGGTTGTGGCGGGGGTTATGGCGGAGGTTGGTGTAGACGGCGTCCTCATTCTCGCGCCGGAGAGGGCTGACGCTGAGGGGATGGGGTTGGACGAGCGCTAGCTCGTAGATGGCGAGGCGCAGCTCTGGGGGTAGGCTCATGAGGCGGCTGGTAGGGGCGGTTGATCTGGGGGTCGTAGTGGACATATTGATGGTATTGTGACGTAAAGTAGTCGTAGAATCGAGAAGTCTTGCACGCGCTGCAATGTTGTCGTCAAGTCGGCCCTGGGATTGTTTTTGATGTCGGCCGATGGAAGAAGAAATGTATCAGCGAGGTGGCCTTTATAGACTTGCCCGATGTCCTCCAGTTGGGAAGCTAGTCCGCATTGCAATAGCCATCCAGTAATAGACTTTGCCGAGGACATAAACATGTGCTTCTTTGGTGACTTCGTGACCGCATCATTTGGAAAGCCCGTGCGGCATCAACCGTGGACACGCGCCATGTGTTTCGAAACCGCCAATCCAGTTCCAGCCGCACAACCGACCATGACAGCCAGCAGAGCGTCTAAGCCAGCACGTGGAACTCACGCACGCACGCACTCACTCACCCACCCCCCTCCTCCTCCCCCCCAACCAGCCCACCCACCCTCGCCTCCCTCCCCGCCACCACCCTCTCCCACCCCCTCCTCGCAAACCGCCCCAACCCCTCCCAAAAATGCCTCCCCGCCTCATGCTCCCTCACCCTGCCCAATAAGCCCGCCACAGCCTCCCTGACCTCAACCCGCGGATGCCACAACCCCAGCGCCAAGTAAAACAACCCCCCCTGCACCCCGCCGCCCCCCGCCTGCCCCGCCGGCCCCCCGCGCCTCACATCCCACACCCCATTAACAACCACCGCCAACAGCTGCGAAATCTCCGCCTCCGTCTCCGCCGCCGCGCAGATCGCCAGGTAGATGTTCGCCGCGACGTCGTGGCCCAGGCGCAGCTTGGCTAGCATGTCGTGCAGGTGGTGCAGGTCCACGTGCTTGACCGGCCGGTGCACCCAGTACGCCGCCAGGTCCTGCACGATGTTGTAGTAGCTGCGCGTGTTGCGCCAGCCCTCGATGCGCGTGGCGTTGGCGGCCAGTTCCTGCATCTTCAGCTGCGCCGTGGGCCACACGTAGCCATGGCCCGTCACCTCGGGCGGCAGCGCATCGTCCTCGGCCACCGCATGCATCATCTTGTTCGCCGCCGCCGCCCCGCCAGCAAGAGCAGCAGGGGACTCTGCAGCCATCGGATTCTCACCACCAGCAGCACCGCCCAACGGCGACGACGCCGCCTTCGGACTACCACCACCACCACCACCCGCCCCCGTGGTCGCAATCTGCAGCGCGCTAGCCCCGTAAACCATCTCCTCAAACGCCGCCGCCAACCGCGTGAACCGCACCACCCACTTCCGGAACCTCCCCCGTATAGCATTCTCCCCAGCCCGCTCCTCAATCGCCTTAAGCACATGCGCCATAAACGCCGCGTCGCCCGTCGCATCGCCCGCACCCCCGAGTCCCATCCCGGCGTACCCGGCGCTGCCACCCAGCCCAGCGGAAAGTGAGGCCCCCGCGGCCGCGATAGCGCTGATACCCCCAGATCCACCCCCACCGCCGATTCCGCCGCCGCCGCCGCCAGCCCCAGATCCACCACCGCCCCCAGCGTGCGCAGCGAAAGCATGATGAGCATTCCCCGCCAGCGCTTGCGGGGACTGGGAGAAGAACTGCACCCCCTCCCCCCCGGCCCCCGCCACCTCGATCTTGCCACTAATCCGCATCCTGCCCGTGCCCAGATCACACAACAAATCCCACCACTCGGGCTTATGCGCGAAAGCCGGATTCGTCACCCCGGCGATAAAGCCGGGCACCTTGAGCAAATCGTCGATCTTCGTGAGATCCGTATAAGGAAAGGCATGCCGCGTGAACCCCCTCAGCATCCCCCCGCTCGCCAGCGCACAAGCCCCCAGAACCGCCTCCGCGACATCGGAACTCGGCAGGTTATGCCCCAGGAAGATCACTCGTTTTTGGGTGAGGAGCGCGTTGAGCAGGACGATGATGGGGTGGGTGGTGCTGCCGCCGGTGGTGAGGTGCGGGTGCACGGGGCTGAAGGGGAGCGGGTTGGTGGTGTGCGGGGTGGAGAAGGTGGTGATGAGTTTGACGAGGGAGAAGTCGCCGACGGTCTCCGGGGAGAGGGCGACGGGGACGCGGATGGGGATGGGGATGTGGGCGTAGTGGACGAGGGAGTCGAATTCGTGGGTGTCGCGGGGCAGGCCGTAGCGGGTGCGCGGGGTGGGGGTGGTGGGGAGGTGGTGTTGGTGTTGGTTGTGGGGGTTTGTTGGGGAGGGGGTGGGGAGTGGTGGGAGGGTTGCTGATGCTGGTGGGATGTCGTGGCTGCTGCTGGTGGTGTCTCGGTCTTTGTCCTTGGCAGCTGGATTGGTGATGGCATTGTGGCCGCTCGACGAGGCCATGCGCTGCGCAATCACCGCCTCGAACTTCTCCACGAACAAGTCCTTCGCCTCGCACCCTTGCAGTATAAACCGCTCAAACACGTTCAGCCGCGGCATGAGACTTAGATCCATACTATTCACCGCCTCGTACAATTCCGCCAGCGTGTCGATGACGGGGTTGGCGAAGTACTGTTCCAGCGCGAGGAGCAGGAGCGGCTTGTAGATGTGCAGGAAGGAGTGGCGGGTGCAGACGGCCATGGCTTTGACGACGGCGCCGCGCTTGACGGTGCTGTCTTGCTTGGTGTTGACGAGGTTGAGGACGTATACGAGGGGCGGGCCGTCGACGTTGTATTCGTCTTCGTCGGAGCTCGTGCCGTCCGAGCTGGCGTCGTCGTCGTCGTCCTCATCCACACCCCCGTCCTCCTCGTCGTTGTCCAGATCCCCATGCTCACCATCACCGCCGTCCTTCTCACCGCCCCCTTCAGCCCCTTCCTCAGCCTGCCCTTCCTCACCTCCTCCACCTAGCTCCCGCTTTCTCCTCCTACTCCTCCGTCTCCGCCGCTGCCTCCTCCTCTCCTCCGCCCCCTCTTCCTCCGCCGCCCCATCCTTGTGCAAGAAGAAGATGGTCCAGTCCTGACTCCGCAAATGCGTCTGGTCCGGCAACATCAGCTCGGCCAGCATATGCTCGTCGCCGCCCACCGGGCCGGGGTACTGGTGCTCCATGACACTGCCCCGATCAATATCGAAACTCGCGACCAAGATGTATTCGACGTGTTTTTCGGTACTTGAGGCCGGGTATTGCGATTTGACCGGCCTGGTGCGGTTATGACTGCGATGGTTCGCGGTCATGACATTACGCGGTCTATTCGTCGCCGTCGCCGTCGCCGTCGCCGATGTGGTAGGGCGGCCATGGCTATTGGAGGAGGAGCCGGTGGTACTCTGGCGCGTAGGCAGTTGGAGCGAGGACTGGTAGCTGTGCGCCGAAGAGGGGGTGGAGTTGGTGTGGGTGTGGTGTTCATTGTGGGTCGACTGGGCGGTGGAGCGCTTGCTGCTGGAGGGGAAGGAGGAGAGGGAGGAGTGGTCGCGGGTGTTGCGCGAGGTGGTGCTGGTGGTGGTGCCCGTCGAGTTGGTGTTGGAGCGCATGGGCAGGACGGTCGCCATGCTTGTTGTCTCACACACTGCGGCGATGTGGTACCGCCAATGCTGCTATTAATTTTTATATGCGCGAGTTGGTCGCATGTTTCGCTGGTTTCACATGCATGGAGAGTTGAGACCCTGGAACGATCGACCCCGCTAATGCAGGGATGTTCCGCATGGTGACCCGTGCAGCCGCCACCGCCAAGCTTTGCGGGGCGCGGTTGCTAGTCCGCCGGGTGTGTTTGTAAACAGACGAGCCCAATTCATGACGATCACTATTACCGTAACAGCATCCAAGAGCTATACCAACTGCACCCGTCAACATGGTACGTAACAACAGCCATACTAGCAGCTCCATATTGACAACTCCCCTCAGTCCAACCGCCCCCTCTCCCTCCACGACACGGGCCGCCAATCGCCCTTCCGCCGCCAAAACTCGGCCTCGCCCGCCACCGTCAAGGCAGCGACCCCGACCAGCTCCCCCACCAAAGTCCCATCATCAACCTGGTCGCCAGCCAAAGCAAGCTCGCTGTCGCCGGAGAAGACTAGTCCGTTTGTCCGCCGACCGTCGCAGATCAACGGGCACCACCACCACAACAGCAATGGCAGCGAACGGGCGGCTAGTCCTTTTGCGCGACCGACGAGCGGGTTAAGTTTAGGCGTAACGGGGAGTGGGAGTCCGTCGAGGAACGTGAGCTATGCGAGTAATATGAGTAGCGGCAGTGGGGAGGTGGTGAGGGAGGTGGCGCCGCGGCCGTTGCCGGCGACTGGACGACGGGCCAGTCCTCCGAGGGCTATAGAGGAGCCGGATGTACCAACGCCGATGTCAATGGCAACGGCGATACCAACACCCTCCTCGCCTGCGATACCACACAACACACTCAGCTCACCCTCGCCCTTCGACAGCCCAGCGCTGGACTCGCCCTCAATCTCCACCACCGAACCCCGCCAAGCGACCCACTACCCAGCTTCGGCCGCAGACTCACCCTCAACGCACCACCACCCCACCCAAGCACACCTCCGCCCAACCGCCTACCGCACCACCACCTCCTCCTCCACCGTCTCAACCGTCAAAGCGCCCCCGCCACCACCAATCTTCAACCCCTCACCCAGCACCAACACAAAACCCTCAGCCACAGCAACCCGCCTCATGAACAACATGAACGCCCTCAACAACAGCAACAGCAACGGCTACACCCACATCCCCCACCCCCTCCTCCGCAGCATGCGCGAAGCCTTCGAAGTCCTCGACACCGCCAACACCGGCTCCGTGAACTCGGCCTCCATCGCATCAATGCTGGAGCAAATGGGCATGGACGCCACGCCCACCTCACTACGGGACTTCTTCCCCCCAGGCGTTGGCCCCGCCCAACTCAACCTCGCCCGCTACCTAGACACCCTCTCCTCCCCAATGTCCGCCCTCAGCCACCCGGACGAACTCGCCGCGGCCTTCGAAGCCTTCGACCTCGACGACTCGGGCCAGATCGACGTCGCTGAACTGCGCAATGCCGTGCTCCACACCGCCCCCGAGCCCGGGGAGTCGGACATGGTGCGCCTCAGCGAGCGGGAAGTCGACAGCATCCTAGGCGAATTCGCAAGCCGCCGGGCCTTCGGTGCCAAAGGCGTAAATGTTGCGAAGGGGAAGGGCGAAGTATTCCGGTATCGGGACTTCATGGCCGGGATTTCGGGCGGGAGTGGAGATGGGGAGGTCGCTGGGGGGATGGGCGGTGGTGGTGCTGCGGCGGAGGCGGGCGCCATGGCTGTTTAATGCTCTTTGCCAACAATTTCTGGGGGAGCACCCACTCCACTCCAGGGCTTCGTGGAGGGAGCGAGCGAGACACTGTCCTCTGGGTAGCCTTTGTAGCCAAACCAAGCCGCCAACTCGATGGGGCCCCAACAAACCCAACGGATTCAATCAGGGCCGGCCCTGACAAGGCCCCCCCCCCCTCCCACCCCCGCCCCAAAACAATCCCCGATGCAGAAGTTTTGTGTGTGTTTCGAGCCAATGGAGTTATGATAATACATACAAACACATTCCACACTTTGGCGAGTCAGGCAGAAGAGAAAAGGCGCCCAGACCCGGTTTGGAGCAAGGCACCCTCGACTGTCTTGCCCCGCCCAACCCCAGTAATACATCTCGACAACCACCACAAACGCCATTCATCACATCATCAATCCCACGCCTATCCATATCATATCAACCCAAACCCCCCCCGCCCTTTCTAACATCTATAACTTCGCCCGCCCCGCCACAATCCCCTCCCACTCTTTGGGACCGAAAGCCTCATACGCCTCCGCCCCCGGCGCCAGCCAAAACACCGCATCCGCACCCGTCCGACTCGGATCCACCCCTGCCTCCCGCAAGCCCACTTTCTGATGCTTCAGCGTCCCCGTCACCTCCAGCTCCTCCGTCACCACTCGCAAGAATAGGGGGACGGCGTACTTGGGTAGACGTTTTCGCACAAAGGCCGCGAGATCCGCCCGTAACGCCGCGTCCGCGGCAAACCCAGCGGCGGAGGAGGTGGGGGTGAGGCTGATGGCCGCGCACCCCGCGCGGCCGTCGTGGTTCGGCAGCGCGACGCCGTAGACGTTCGCCTCGCCGATCGCCGGGTGCGCGCCCAGCGCTTGGGACACCTCGGCCGTCGAGACGTTCTCCGCTTTCCAGCGGAAGGTGTCGCCGATGCGGTCCAGAAACCACCACCGCCCGTCCGCATCCATGCGCTGGAGGTCGCCCGTGCGGTAGTACACGTCCCCCTTCCGCAACACATCCCGGAGAATCTTGCCACTCGAGGCCTTCTCATTGCCGAAGTAGCCCGAGAACTTCTCGTCAATGCTGGCCGCGTCCAGCGGGTAGAGCAATTCGCCCGGCTCGTTGGTGGCGCATGTGACGCAGAGGTTCGTGCGCGGGTGTCGCACGGGTTGGTCGGTGGCGTGGTCATGTCGGACGAGGACGGCGGCGCGGCCGAAGAGGAGGCGGTGCAGCGTGCCGGTGCGGCCGATGGCGCCGCGGAGGAAGCCGCTGCGCTCGTAGACGATGGAGGCGCCGGGGGCCTCGGTGGCGCCGTACAATTCGCAGACGACGGGGATGGCGAAGCGGTCCTTGAACTTCTGCCAGACGTCGGGCCGCATGCCGTTGCCGAAGGCGAGACGGAGCGTGTGCGCGCGGTCGTAGGGGGAGGGCGGGGAGGCGACGAGGTAGCGACACATCTCGCCTATGTACTGCACGACGGTCGCGTGCGTCTGCGCGGCCGTTTGCATGAAGGTGCGGGGCGAGAATTTGGGGGCGAGGACCAGGGTGCAGCCGGCGCCGAGGACTGCGCAGGCGCCGAGGATGGAGGCGGAGGAGTGGTAGAGGGGCATGGCGGTCAGGAAGCGGTCGGCCGGGGTGAGCTGGAGGAGTTTGGGACAGAAGAGGGTGCCGGTGTGGGGTTTGGCCCAGGCGACGGTGGCCGCTTTGGGTAGCCCTGTTGCTGTTAGCGCCGATGTGTATGTTTAGACGTACCAACGGGTAGATGGTACTAAATACTAACCGGTGGTTCCGGACGTGTATATGAGCATGGCGAGGGTGGTGAGTTTGTCGCCAGCGCGGGCGGAGTCCGGGGCGCGGTAGGGGGCGAGGTCTAAAATGGTCTGCTCGAGGGTGGGGGAGAGGATGTGCGCGTCGACCGCTCGACCCCGGCCATCGGCGGCCAGGCCGAGTTTGGTCTCGTCGTCATCGAGGAGGTGTTGGATCTCCGGGTCGAGGAAGAGGAGGCGGGAGGTAGATATCCGTACGCAGTGCACGAACGCATTGCTCCGCAGATTACTGTTGATGAAGGCCGGCTTCGCCCCGAGCGACCACAGCGCGAACCACAGCCAGAGGAACTGCGGCTTGTTGGTGAAGTCTATGGCCACGATCTCGTTCTTCTGCACGCCGTGCACCTCCTGCAGCCAGCGCGCATACTTCAGCACCGTGTCGTAGGCCTCGGCGTATGTCCACTCGGTCTGCTGGTGCGGGTGCGCCGGGTCGGCGGGGGTGACGAGGAAGAGGCGGCTCCAGGCCTTGGGGTCGGTGGCGTGGCGTTCGAAGACGTAGAAGGCGTTGACGCGGTCCTGCTTCTCCAGCCGGCTCATCTGCAGGCCGACGGAGATGCTGCTGGAGATGGTCCAGACATCGTTGGCGACGCCGAGCTTGGCGTTGAGGTAGGCGAGGGAGGCTGCGACGGCGGGGAGGGCGACGGCGCGAGGGATGTCTGAGGGTGTGAGGGTACTGTCAGCTCTACAGCTTCTCGTCCTTCAACAGCGCATGTGATAGTCAAGGTAAAGGTACGTACCGCTCAGCGCCGACACGACCGATCCCGCCATCCTGGTCGCTTTTGAGGTGAGTGTTTAGTCACAATAATGACGTACAGCCATCAAGGAGGAGAGGAGGTCGTGAGGTGAAGAGAAGGGTATGGTAGGGTGGTAGACCTAGGTACTCGGCCATCATTTCACCTCTGTAGCTCCTAGCCAGTGAAGCAGCACCTCCGAGGCTCCTTGGTATGGGGGGTCCACATCTGCGAGAGCCGAGGCATAGCAGGACTCCTATTAACGTGTCCTTATGCCGATCATGCGGTGCTTTGCTGTGAGTTGCTGAGAGTCGTTACTCCCAATGCCTCCACCTACACCATGTTCACGCCAGCCAGCGTGGAGAGTGCTGCTTCGGGCAGCAAACGTGACAATTCCGCCTTTATACAGGCAGCATCACGGTTACTATTGATGGGAAGGGGACGAAAGTAGAGTCTGCGCAGGCCCCTTTCTGCAAGTCTGATTGGTTTGGCCGTCGGCTATCCGCTTCCCTACGCACCGAAGCCATCCTCCCGAACCCGGCCCCCAACGAGCACCGAGGAACGAGGAACGGCGAGACTTCTCCCTCGTACTACTTTCACCGCCACGCTCGACCTACACACATATAAGAAACCCCGTTGCAGATCATGCTGCCCAGCTCAGGCACGAGCAGTATGATCAACCCAACGTCTGGATATCATGCGGCACGACTACGACCCCTCCTATAACTTGTAGTAACTAGGCAGCTAGGCAGCTGTAGCCTTGCCTTGGCCGCTATCTATGGGGCGGCGGAGGCCTATCGGTAACAGTCGTCGGCCTTGTAGAGACGAGTGTCGTTCCAGTATGTGATAGGGAAAGTAATAGGAGTTTCGCTGTTCACGTCTTCTTCATCTCCGTCATTGATACATTCCGAGTGCTGCGAGACAGCTACAGTTCGCTTTGCTTTAGCCCTATCGTTCGGCCTTGGGAAAGTTCCAAGAAAGGCAAGCCGGACTCTCTCACTGCCAGACATCGCCGAGTGTCTGAGTGCTTTGCAAAAGGAGCGCTTCCCACCTTCGACCGCGGTGCTATATTTCTTGGATCTCACCTCATCAAACAGTCTTCTTGCATGCCCGCGCCGCCACCATGCCTCTCGTCACCCAGCAAATGTCGTGGCAGGACATCTCCGCAGTAATGCAAAAGCACCGCGACGAGACGTACGCTGCGGTCGAGCCAGCCATCCCCGAGCCGCCAAAAGATCTACCTTTAAACGTCACGGGCGTGCCAAAGCAACTGCTTTCCGAAGACGTGGTCTCCATCACCGAGTCACCAACCCAAACGCTCATCGAGAGCCTAGCAACCGGCAAGCTAACAAGCACGGCCGTGACCAAGGCCTTCCTCCAGCGTGCAGGTCTGGCGGGCAAGTTGGTCAACTGCATCACCGAGCTCCTGCCCGACCGCGCACTCGCCCGCGCCCAATACCTCGACGCCTACCTCGCCGAGCACAAGAAGCCGCTCGGCCCCCTGCACGGCCTCCCCATCAGCGTTAAGGAGATGGTCGGCATGAAGGGCCTCGACCTCAACGCCGGCTTCGTCGCCTGGGTCGGCCGCCTGGCCCCGGACGACGCCACCATCCTCAAACTCCTGTGGCACGCCGGCTGCGTCTTCCATGCCCGCACCACCGAGCCCCAGTCGCTGATGCACCTCGAGACGTCGAATAACCTCTACGGCGTCACGCTCAACCCCCACAACACCCGGCTGACCTCCGGCGGCAGCAGCGGCGGCGAGGGCGCGCTGCTGGGGCTCCGCGGCAGCTGTCTGGGGATCGGCACGGATATTGGCGGGTCCATTCGCAATCCGGCGGCGAATAACGGCTTGTTTGGCTTGCGGCCGACTTCGATGCGCTTGCCGATGGCCGGGTTGTCCGCGACTATGATGGGAGCGTAAGCCGGATCTCGCACGGGGCATGACCCACACCAGAAGACAATCTAACATCCTTTTCTGGGGGTTTTAGCGAGCACATCATCCCAGTCATCGGCCCGCTGAGCACGAGTCTCGCGGGCGTCAAGACCTTCATGAAAGCCATCATCGACCAGCAGCCCTGGCTCTACGAACCCAGCCTCGTTCCGCTGCCCTGGAAAGACAGCACCAAAGCCACCCTCCTGCGCACAGGCCCCAACGGCCGCCGCAAACTCCGCATCGGCGTGCTAGCCGACGACGGCGTCGTGAAACCGCACCCGCCCATCCTGCGCGGCATCGCCACCCTCGTCGCCGCCCTCGCCCAAAACAACCCCGCGGACATCGAAATCGTGGAATTCCCGCCCTACAAGCACGCCGAGGCCTGGCGCATCCTCAGCGCCCTCTACTTCGCCGACGGCGCTGCCGAGGAGAAGGCTGCGATCGCCGCCTCGGGCGAGCCCGTCCGGCCGTTGACCGAGTGGATTCTCGAGGCGACGGGCGCGAGGGAGTTGAGTGTGGCCGAGTTGTGGAAGGCGACGGAGGCGCGGGATGGGTATAAGGCGGCGTATGGCCGGCATTGGAATAGTGTTAACACTGCTTTGCCTGGCCCGCTGGATTCTGATGAAGAAGGCGTGGATGTGGGGGCCGTGCAGCGGGAGGAGGTGTTGGATGGGATGGTGGATGTGATTCTGACGCCGACGGGGCCCGGGTGTGCGCCGCCGTTGGGGTGCGCGAAGTATTGGGGGTACGTTTGGTTGGTTCCTGTCCAGTCTTTTGATTGCGGGGGACTTTTCGGGGTGATGTGAGGAAGGACAAGCGGCTGACATTTGAGTTTGGGGGGGGTTTTAGGTATACGTCGCAGTGGAATCTGCTGGATTATCCGTGCTTGATCTTCCCCACGGGGCTGTGTGCTGGAGCGGAGGAGGATGGGGTGGAGGAAGGGTATACGCCGCGGAATGAGCGGGACAGGTTTAACTATGAGCTTTGTAAGTTCTTTCCCTCGAGAGCTTTTTCTGGAGAACCGCTACGGCTACGGCTACGGTGATGGTGATGGTGATGGTGGAGACCATGGGTGTGGGAGTTTGCTGGCTGACGTGAACTGTGTGTTGTTGGTAGACAAGCCGGAGACGTACACGGATGCGCCGATCTCGCTGCAGTTGGTGGGACGGCGGTGGGAGGAGGAGAAGGTGATTGAGGCCCTTGAGTTCATGCTAGAGACGGCGGGCATGAAGTCGAGTGTCTAGACCCCAGAGCTAGGAAATAGCTAATAGCTACCATGTGTGTGTGTGTGCCCCATGCCGACTACACATCACGCTTTCCCCCTCGCTGCCAGAACTATCTCCCTCATCGTCATCATCATCACCCCGAGACAGCGCCAAAGACGCCCAGCATGCCCCCCCAAGTGTGGTTACAGTGCACGGGCACCCAGCCCAAAATCCAACCCAACACTCACACCGTACCATCCCCCCGCCGCTGACTCCCCGCCACCAAAAACGCCAGCTCGAGCGCCTGCTTCTCATTCAGCCGCGGATCGCAAAACGTCTCGTACCGCGCCCCCAGATCCGCATCCCGCAAGCCCTGACTGCCCCCCGTGCACTCCGTGACCGCATCCCCCGTCAACTCCAAGTGCACCCCGCCCAGAAACGACCCGCACTCCGCATGGATCCTCAACGCAGCCGCCAGCTCGTCGAATATAGCAGCGAACGACCGCGTCTTGATGCCGGAACTCGTCGAGCGCGTGTTGCCGTGCATGGGGTCGCACTGCCAGACCACCGTCTGTCCGGTTTCGCGCACGGCGGCGATGTGGAGGGGCAGGAGGGCAGCTATGTGGGGGGCGCCGTAGCGGGTTATGAGGGTCAGTTTGCCGGGTTCGTTGCGCGGGTTGAGGGTGTGCAGGAGAGCGGTGAGGTCGGCGGCGGTGGTGGTGGGGCCGACTTTGATGCCCAGCGGGTTCTCGATGCCGCGGAGGTACTCGATGTGGGCGTGGTCGGGCTGGCGCGTGCGGTCGCCGACCCAGAGGAAGTGGGCGCTGGTGTTGTAGTAGCCGGTTGTGGGTTCGGGGGTGGGGATTAAGGTGGGGTCTGTCAGGGCGCCGCCAGTGAGGGGGGAGACTTTGGGCGGCGCGGTGGGGGGGTTTGTTGTTGGGGGTGGTGGGGTGCGGTTGGAGGGGTGCTTGAGCTTGCGTGTGAGGGACTCCTCGTACTCGAGCAGTAGACCTTCGTGGCTGGTGAAGAGATCCACCGTCTCGAGCTGGCCGGCGGTATCGGCGCCTACGGTCCGCATGAAGCGGAGGGACTCGCTGATGCTGTCGACGATGGTGGTGTACTTGCGCTGCAGCTCCGGGTCGCCAATATGACCGAGATGCCACTCCATCGGTTTGTGCAGGTCCGCGATCCCAGACGCCAGTTGTGCGCGGACGTAGTTCAGAGTAGCCGCGGAGTGAAAGTAAGCCTGCACCAGCCTGTCCGGGTCAATCTCTCGCTGGTCGAGAGGGTAGCCGTTCAGTATGTCGCCGCGGAAGCTGGGCACTTGCTTGCCATCCACCGTCTCCATGGGCGAGCTTCGGGGCTTGGCATACTGCCCGGCCATTCGGGCGATGCGGACAACGGGCTTGTTGCCGCCCCAGATGAGCACCAGGGACATCTGGAGCAGCAGCTTGATCTTCGAGTCGATGGCATCGGCGTTGCAGTAGTCGAAGAGCTCGGCGCAGTCGCCGCCTTGGAGCAGGAAGGCTTTGCCTTGGGCTACTTCGGCTAGTGAGCGCCTCAGCTTCCAGATCTCGGTTGGGGTGACGATCGGAGGGACTCGTTGGAGCTTGGTGAGGGCTTTGTCAACTGCGGATTGATCGTCGTAGATGACTTGCTGTTTGATGGGTTTCGTTCGCCAGGACGATGGCGACCATGCTGTTGACGGGGTGCCATTGGTGGCACCTGAGCCGTCCGGGTGCTCGCCGTCCATTGAATCGACTGTAGATGCTTCCTCGTCTTCGTCTAAAGATACAAGGCGAGAGTCGGAATATGCAGTCTCGACTACTCTCTGTTTGATGGAGCCCGGCCGAGGACAACGTCTTGAACGGTGCCGACAGTGCTTTCTTGACAACGAACAAGCTCTCTAGTCGTGTGCAAGTGAATCGTCCTCAAGCACCCAATATATGTATGTTGACGATCGTGCATGAGTCAAGACGGTGAAGCCAACGGTCGAACCTTACACCGACGCCAACGCCAAGCCACGCCTCGTACCGGCTAACCCCATCTGCATGTGATTCTCTTCATTCGTGTCTCGTAGTCTACCGAGCACACACCCAACTCACCATGGCCGAACCCCAACCCCCCAACGTCCACGAAGGCGCCGATGCGCCCGACGTCCTGCCCGCCAATGCCGAGGACCGCAAAGCCGCGCAAGCCATGTCCTCGCTGGACGCCAAACCCAATGACGACGAGGAGGCGGCGCCGAAGAAAGAGATCGACTTGAAGGCGCTGAACGATGCGATGAAGAACTTGGGTGCGGCGGCGCAAGACCCGAAAGCTTCGGGGACGGCGGGCGCGAAGAAAGAAGGGGAGGAGGCGCCGAAGAAGCAGCTGGTCAAGGTGGACCAGGCGGATGTGACGTTGCTGGTGAGCAATATGATGTGTGGTGAGGGATGGGAGGGTCGTGGTTGCTGACGTGTGTATTGCGCAGGCTGAGCAGTTGGACGTGTCGAAGACGAAGGCCACGGAGATCTTACGAGCGCACGATGCGGGCGCGGTGAAGGCGATGACGGCTTGGGTTACGGCTGCTGCGTGACGGAACCCCTGGCGGAAGAATGGATTGTATGCATAGCGATGGCGTTTCGGGGGCAGGCGGGTACTAAAGACCATAGACACTGAGACAGGTGTTGATGCATGGTCATGGGCAAGGATGTGAATAATCATCGACGATGACTGCGCGAGACTACGAAAGCATCCATCCAACATCAATAACTGGGGTCAAGAGACCACGGAGTATTCCCACCGATCGACCAGCCAACTCCACGTCCAATCAAAACTCCATCGTCCAGTCTCATTCATCATTACTCTGACTCAAGCACGGCTGGGGAAGTACGTCAACCGCCGATTCTTCGCCCGATCCTGCGCCTTCAGCCCCAGCTTCCTCATGCGGTTGATGGGCGCCGTCTGCTGGACCAGCTCGCTCGGCGCAGAGAGATACGCCGGCGTAGAGGGTGACGACGGCATGTCATCCCCACCACTGTTCTCCTTGTCCTCCAGATCAATCTTCGGCGTAACCGCGACAGTCACGCCCAACTTCTTTGCCGGCGAGTCGAACTTCAGCGGTGACCGACCGAGCGAGCCCCGGCCGAGACTGCTCTTGCGGTCCCGGACGATGTTACCGCCCAGGTTGACCAGGGCAGACGGCTCCATGGACTTGCGGCGGCGCTTGCCACCGCGTGGGATCTCGGCCACGTCGACGGCGTACTCCTCATCGGCCTCGTCCACCCGCGTACCTTCCGCCTCGCAGTCGCTCACCCAGCGGCTGTTGACGCACCGGATGCGGTTGCCCTTGCCACTCCCGTCAACGTCCTTGTTATGCAGACGCACACGCTGCAGCGTCGTCGGCGAGCCGTCCTTGAAGATGACGTGCGTGACGCGGTCACTCCATACTTTGGCAGTTTTCGCGCCGAGGCGATGCAGTAGCGCGATGAAGGGCGCGGATGCCGAAGCACCCTCGAGCGTGAAGACTTCCACCATAGCCGTGACCCCTCTGAGAGGTGCGGCGGGATGAGGCGTCATTGGTGCTTGCGAGGGTGTCATGGCTGGCGGCTTCAGGGGTGTCTTGACTGGGGTATGCGAAGGCATTGGCGTGTTGTTCGTCAGAGCCATCTTGCGCAGAAAGCCGGGCTTCTGCGTTGTCGAGGGACGCTTCAGTGGGGTCTGCGCTGGTGTACGGAAGACTGCGGGGGCGGCAATGGTCTTCGCATGCTCCACGTAGTCCTCTCTAGGAGCCAGGCGGGGGAAGCGCTCACTGGGCGTCTCCACTGGGGTGGCAGATTCGTTTGGAGAGTTGCTCGTCGAAATTGGCGTGCTCGGATCCGGTGGCGTCGTGGCTGCCAGCGCCTTGGGCTTCAACGAAGAAGCATGTGGTGTCAGCGCCGTAGCCGCGGCCTTTCCCGTAGTCACCGGCCGCTTCAATCCAGCTTTCGCAGGTGTGTGGAATCTGGTGGGAGCCGCAGCTGTCTTCGCGTGATCCTGGTAATCATGGCGCTGCTCAAGACGCGGGTAGCGGTCGCTCGGCGTTTTCGCAGGCGTAGCATCAGCACCGAGGTCTGTACCGTGTGACCCTCCTGCATCTTCAGAACCAGCTATCTTGTGTCGTGGTCGCAGCGTGGAAGCACGTGGTGTCAGGGCTGAGGACGCTGGCTTCTGAGCTGTCGCCGGCCTCCTAACAGGCGCCTTTACTGGCGTGCGGAAGCGAGGCGGCCCTGCCGCTGTCTGCGCATGATCATGGTAGTCCTGGCGGGGCTCTCGGCGCGGGTACCGCTCCTTGGGCGCAACAGATGGCGTAGTGGGCGCGGCGAGAGCAGCGATCGGCTGACCTGGCGTCCCAGCCTTCTTGGCACTCGCAAAGCCATGCGCAGTGCTGGGTCGCACTGGCGTTGCCACTGTGGACTCAGCCCTCGGTCCACTCCACCATGCATTACCAAAGGCGTTGACCATGCGAGGCATGCTCGCACCGTCCGATGTGTATGGTCTGGCCCCGTTCTTCACCGGAGTCTGCATCCCGAAAGCGGGCAGAGACTTGCGTCTGGCATCGAAGGCGAGAGTAGGTAGCGCATAGTGAGGTACATGTGGTTCCTCTGTAGCACCAAGACTGTTCGGCTCCCGCTCGGTCTCTTCAGCGATGACCTCTTCAAGTCGCTGTTCGAACTGGTCAAAATCGGCCTCCGTCTCCATGTGAACGAACTCATTCAGATCGCCCTCGACAAGCTCGAAATCGAAGTCCAGCTGCATTACGCCCCGAGCCTCATCGTCTTCGTCCTCAATGTCGCTCGGGTTCTGTGTTTCCTCTGGAGATTCAGAAGACGCGTCCGAGATCGCGGAGTCATCCTTGCTGCTGTCATGCACGGACGTGGATGGAAGTTCGAAGGCCTGGGTCGACTCCGCCAACGAAGCCATGTCAATGAAGTCGTTCAAGTCCATAGTATGGTCAAGGCCCTCCCGGACGAAACCGGAGTCAGCATTCTGTACATGTGAAGGTGAAGACTGATGTGCGCCTTGGTCGGTTACATCATCCTTCTCTGCTCCAGCTACCACGTCTCTCTCAGCGCCTGCCAGTGGGAACGGCGCAAAGTCCGCGACGAGGCTCAGGCGCTCGGTAGTCTCGGCCTGCAACATTACACGTGCACCTGCCATATGTCCGTCAAAATCAAGTGAGATCGTCACATCTTGCCGAATGTTTTCCCATACCAGAGTCTCTGGCGTTGGTGAGGTTGGACTAGGCGGAGCGTGATCGGCTTCTTCATGGTCGTCCTCGCCGATGAACAGGCTGTCGTCCTCTTCCCTGGAGATGAGCACTGTGTCTTCCGATTCGAAAGCGTGGCTATACGGGGCCGTCGGAGACGAGGCCTGGCTGTCCTGATCACTCTCTATCAAGATCGTCTCCTCTGGATCAGTCTCCTGCTGTGAAGCTCCCTCCTGGTCACTCTCTATCAAGATCGTCTCTTCTGGATTAGTCTCCTCCTGTGAAGCTTCGACCTCATGATCCTCTGTCCACGGCGCCTCCTCTGACCCGATCTCATGCTGTGAAGCTTCGTCCTGATGGAACGAGTCATCGTCCGGGATCTCTGCGTGATCGCTCAGCGTGAGTTCGCTGCCACCATGCACACCGACTAATGCTGGAGATTGAGCATCATTGTAGACCTGGTCCTGATCGACATATGCATCCTCATCGGCGCCCTCGACAGAAGACTGGTCATTGTCCGAGACCGATGAGTGATGCTCCTCCTCCACAGTCGGCACCGCCTGCAGGTCTTTGAAAACAAATGCTCTCTCACTGCCGCGCGCCACAGTCATTGGCCTAGTCTCAGACGCAGGAACAGCAGGCCTATTGTACGGCTTCTGCGTCTGCGGCGTCCCGACCTTGGTGATGCGATTCGCGAAGGTGCGAGGGCTCTCCATGGGCGTGTTCAACTCTGCGCGTCGAATGGTCCTCTGCACCGAAGCGAGATAGCGCGCTTCAGCGCCGGGACTGGAGCGCTTCATTGGTGTCTTCGGTCCGCAAAGCTCGTCGTTGGAATCATGAGCCTCTTCACTGTTCGCATCTTCCTCATCTGACGCATGGGCCACGGACGCAGCGTCGCTTCGCTGTCGGTACTCGTGCTCATCATTGATACGGTCGAAGCTCGGAGCGGGTGAGTGCGACGGTGTGGTAGGCGCGGAGCTCATAGATGCCTCGCTTTCCACGCCAGTCTCGGTTATGGCGGCCTGTCTTGTCGGAGACATGCGCTTTACTGGCGTGCTCGACAACAACACGACGTCATCGTCCTCCTGATCTGTAGACGTCAGATCAGGAATATCCGCGTTCTCGTCTGACACGGTGCGCTTCCTCGTCAGGCGCGATCGAGGTGCCGGCCTGATTGTGCCTTGCTTTGGGTTTGTTGCCTTCACGTTCCGAGTTTGTGGCATCGAGACCTGCGTGATCTTCTTTGGCGACAGAGGCTGAGCTTTGGGAGCTGTTGCTGTTGCTCTGGTGCGCCTGGTGACCTTCGGCTCACTCGGAGCAGGTATCTCGCGCCGCTTCTCAGCCATCGCCTCTGTGTTCTTTGCTCTCGAAGCTGCCGTGGATCGTGTCGGCTTGGTAGGGAGCTGTACCAGTGCTGGCTCCGCTGCAGCCGGCGCAGGCGCTTCCTTTCCCGGCCGTCCTACTTTGCGCGCCGGCTTTGCTGGTTGTGCTGGCTCCGGTTCCTCGAGTGCACTCTCTTCTGCGATGGTCTTGTCGGGTGCGGGTGCTGCCTTTCTACCTCTCGTAGTCTTCGGTTTCTGTTGCGGCTCCGGTTCGGTCTTCTTCGCGGTGGCCCGTCGGACAGGCTTCTTGCGGAGAGGTTGGCTAAGGTCTGGCTCGGGCACGTCGGGGTCCGGCTCGCTATGAGCTGTTCGCCTGGTGGATACCATGCTTGCGGTTGATATGCGCTATCGATGGCAAGTAGTCGGTCTAATGGCCGGAGAAGGAGCGTTTGACCTCGCGATGGCGATGTTTGGTAAACAGCTCGGCCCGTAAATGTTCCGCTCGTCGTCTAGCCAACCGGTACTCGGCAACTCAATCAATGGCACGAGCGCATACGGTGTTGAAGGTATGGGTGAGTGTGGCCTCTGAAGTTTAAAACAGAGCTTCAAGACGTGTGTCGCGAAACAGGACTATTGGATTGGGTGGCAGTGGTGATGGCGACCTCAGTGAGTCTGGCGGGCGCGGTCAAAACAGCGCTTTCAGAGGGAAGCGCGTTTGCATCAACAACCACAACACTGCAAAGTCTGCTTGGCCCAGATGGCCCACCACGGAATCCCGAATGTCATGCTGTGATCAAAACGACGACTGCAGGTGCCAAAGTTCGCACTACGAAGTCTACAGGCCGCAAGGTCGCCACGAAGCCACAGATACCTGTCCTCGAAGACACGCCCAAGGCTTTGCCCCCCAAGGCCAAGTATGCGCTGGCCACCGACATCGTGAACATCACGCTCAAGGTGCTCACGACGGCAACCAAAGTCCAGCCTAAATCCAACAGGGGAAAATCAGCAGCGCGAACTGGCACGTCTAATCCGGGTACGCCACAAACTCCCAGCAGGACGTCTTCCGTCTCATCGAGAGCCCTGCAACTGCGATCGGGAAATGCCACGCCAGTCTTTGCATCGTTGGCTAAGCCATCGAGGCCGAAGAAGACCTCCGTCTCATCTGTCAATGGCATTGGTGCAGGTCCGTCATCTGCAACTCTCGCCACAGCCGAATGCGCAAGACTCGCCTTTGCCTACCTTAGGTCAGTCAATACCGAGAAACTAGGGTTGAAGGACATGCCCAGATCGCAGTTGGATGCAGGGACGCTTGCATTGGCTGCTAGGCTTGTCGCGCTTGGTCTAGATGCGGTTGCAATCAAGGAGCTGCGGATCGTGAAGCGCAGACTGCAGGCCGTTGCCAGACCGAGTGTGCCATTAGACTCATCACGAACGACGAGCATGCCGAAAGGTGTCGAAAGCTCCGAGAAAGAGACCCTAGCAAGCCTCCTTCAGCTTGATCAGGCAGTCGCCGAGTCGCAAGACCTGCTGCAGCTGGCCATCACTTACCAGCAGCTCGTCCTAAAGCTCATCATCGCGTCGGGCAAGCCTGCGGTGATTGACCATGCAGTCATGTACCTGTCCTTGAGTTCCGCATGCGCCCCAGCAAACCTCATTGTACGACATGGCCAGGAGTCCGGTGATACAGCGAAGACCGCCAAGCAGCTCGAAGCTCTGGCCCAAACCCTCTTGAGCCTTTGCTCAAGCGCGTCAGCAACGCAAGATTCAGCGGTAGCCACTGGGTCCCTCCAGCCATCTCCGGCAACTGTCTTTGGACTGCAAGTACTGGCCTTGCGTGTTCGACAGACGTGGTGGGCTCTTGCTGGGCACAAGGTAAATCACGAGAAGGAGCTGGCCGAGCCTTTCTCCAAATGCTTAGCTGCGTTTGCCCGTAGATCGGCGCTGAGTGGGCGCAACGCTGAAGCATATGCTTCAGCGCAGAAGGCGTTCACTTCGCTCGACATCGACCTGTCATCTGGTTCAGACGAAACCTCCTTCAGCACTTGTCGAACTTTGGCTCTCCTCGCTGAGTCAGGCAATGATTCCGGAGAGGCTCTCCGCTGGGCAAGCCAGATGGTACAGATCTGCGAGGCCTTAGAACCCGGGAATGCACGGAGGATATCCGCACATGTCAGACAAGCGACTCTCATCACTAAGGCTGGACTCACATCCACAGACATAGGCGATTTCGAGGGGAAGCTCAATGCCATTGTGAACCGCTTGCGTGATCAACTCAGTGGCCACAGTGCAGACTACGATCTCCTTCTTGTGGAACTAGCGCAGCTTGTTCACATCTTTACGACAAGCGCAGTCCAACCCGATGAGCTTCCGTCGGCCACGGAGGTCGTGTGGTTCGCTGCAAGCTTCGCTCAGCGCTATGCGCGGTCGTACCCTATGAGGAACACAGCCCAGGCTCAAACAATCCTTTACGGCGCATTGCGCTGTAGCAAAGCCTGCGATGACCTACTCAAATGGGTAACACGCGACGCCGCGAATGTTTTCATTGTGGGCGGGAGCTTGCAAGCTATCATGGATGTATGTGCTAGCAAGCCTCTGGTCACAGCCTGGTCGATCTCTGCCACATCGTTAGCGTTAGGTCGAGTCTTGCATGCGCTATTACTCAACGCATCGAAAAACGGCGGTGAGGGTACGGCCAGTACTGCATATGATGATGAAGGTTTCGGGCCCATGGAGAGGGCAGCGATGCTTGAATGGCAGCTGATGTATGCTGTCGAACTGGCAGATCGCCAAAAACATCACGCAGCCCTGCAGAGACTGATCCAAGACATTCTGCGAAAGCTGTCCGAGCTGTATGCAGCAGAGTCTCATCCTGTTCGGCGAGCGAGGGTAGCCATCACAGCCCTCCACCTGCGCGAAATCCACCCTGACCTGGTGCCACAGCACGCTCTGACAGTATGGCTAGATGCTGCGCCAATCGACCCGTGTCATCTGGCCCAAGACAGGGGTCTGGAAGCGTTTGCGGAGGACGTGAGGGCTGGACTGGAGGTGACAAGAGCCTTTCACTCTGGTAAACCGGCTTTTGCGAGCCTGAGACCTGGTTTGCTGGTATGGCAGCGAATCGTCGAAGGATTCAACTCCGTCGAAGCCCTCCAAGACAGAGTCGACCAGCCCGAAATGCTCGTCCTGCGGCTGAAGTGTATCGCTTCGTACCTTCGCATGAGAGGAGACACAGCTGCCGCGTTGCCAGTACTTCGACTGCAGCTTCGGCTGAGCCAATTGTTGAGTGCTTCGGGCGATCCACAGGTCACCGTCTCCATCGATCTAGCGCAGCAATACCTCGAGCTCGGCTTCTCGGAGAAAGCTGGTCACACGCTTGCTCAGGCCCAGAAACTCAGTTGCAATCATGGCGTCTCACCGCTCTCAAAGCTGCAATCTACTTTGGCTTATGCTGAGTATTTGGCCGCGATTGACAACACGGACAAGGCAAGAATAATCCTCGATGAGACGAGAGTACTACGTGTCGCCCTGGCCCCGGAAAATGTAGCTCGCAGCGAGAGGAAAGCATACGAGCTTATCCACGCACAAGCATGGCTGATTCAGTCGAAGCTGTGCCTGGAGAGCGGAGCACCTCACGAGGCGCTGGCAGCTGCGAAGAGCGCGGTCAAAGTGCTCAACAGTGCGTGGGCGTCCCTCGAACGGAGTAGTGGGATCAAATCGCCTGATCCTGCTGCAGACATTACCGAGAAGAAGGAGCTCAATCGTTCTGACGCTGTCACGGGGCTTGTTGCCGGAGTCAGCAAGCTTCAGCTCACGACCAAGGACAGCGTGCGACCCGAGGCGGCTGACAAGAGCGACAAAGGCGCTGCTTTCTGGCCAATCCTTCCGCTAATAGCTCGTGCGCTGCTTCAGCTATCAGACCTGTATGCTCACCACGGCCTGTTCGCTGAAGCGAACTACTACTCTGATCGTGCTGTATCGCTAGCCGAGTCCACAGGCTCCGATATCCTGCTGTCACGCATCAGAAGTCATAGGAGCCGGTTGCTCGCGTTCGCGGGTCGGCTGGAGGACGCCGAGTTATGTCTCAGCAAGACCAGAGAGCACGATCACGACGGAAACAGCATGGCGCAAGTGGAACAATGCTGCGCTAGAGCGGACATACGTGCCAGAGAGGGATCCCTGGAGGAGGCATCGCAGCTGTATCAAAGAGCGCTGCAGATCGTTGAGACTGTGGCCTTGGTAGGCGAGACGCAGAGCTTCGAGCGCTTCGTGTCCGATGACGAAACGCTGGCAGCCCAGACGACAGGACTTTTAGTCGCTGCAAGCAAGGGGATGTGCGAAGCGAGCGCAGCACAAAGAGCATCTGCAAGATCGACGAAGAGCACAAGAACGCCTGCGAGCAAAGCTGGCACGAAGACTACTGCTGCTCGCAATATGGCTGGGCGCAAAGGACTGCAATCAGAAAAGCCCGCAGCAGACATGCCTCCAAACGGGCATTACCTCCTCGACAAGGTCAAGGCAACGGTTTTGCTTGAGAATGCCGTGCTCTCCTTCCGTTCTGGCGTCGAGGTAGAAGCGAGCGCAAACCTGGCTCAGCAGATGCGGTCGTCCATCTCGGGCACCTTCCGGCAGCGGCGTGTACAGTTCCAGCAGCTCATGCGTAGAGCTGCCATGTCCATACAGTCTGACATGTCATACAGCATGTTGCCTGAGTCAACGCTCTCCTTCCCGGCACTGGTCCGCACAGACAGGCGGCCGTCAGAGCATGGCGCGTCAAGATTGTCGTTGCTCTCTTTGCCCGACGCGGTACCGGCTACCGCGATCGCGCCTACCAAAGCTGGTGCACGCAAGAAGGCTGTTGCACAGAGTGTTCCCAGTTTGTTGCTCGCTGCAAGAGACTGCCTTGCTGGTGGCCACAATGCTAGTCTACAGATTAGCAGCACAGCCGAAGCCTATTCCGAGTGTTCAATGCTGTCTAGTGTCTCGATGCTATTGTCGGCTGCCGGTCTTAGTCAGACGAAAGGCACCTTGCATCCTGTTCGAGAAGCGCTACATATTGAGCAGCCAAGAATCTATGCTCTTCGATGTGAGACCCAAGCAATATTGGTAGATCAAGCGCGGTCGTCGACTCCGTTTGCTTGGCCTGAGACAGAAGGTGCCACCACGCACGCATCAATCACTGCTACTGGCTTCCAAGAGCAATATATCGACATCTTGCCGAGGCCATGGACCGCCGTATCTGTGTCTCTCAACGAGGACTGCAGCGAGCTGTACGTCGCCCGCTATCGCTCCGGGCAGTCACCGCTCATCCTCCGGCTACCCTTCTCGAGGCACAAACAGGAGGACGATGATCAGGAAGTGTTTGACTACCAAACAGGCAAAGCCGAGCTGCAGGATATTATCCAGGTCTCGAATTACAGCTGCCATAACACCGGAAGCATAGAGGCTAAAGGTGCGAAGAACAATTGGTGGAGCGAGCGGGAAGCGCTGGACAAGCGTCTGCACGAGCTGCTGATCAATATAGAGAACATATGGTTCGGCGGCTTTAAGGGCGTCTTCTCGCAGTATCCGCGGCGGGCGGACTTGCTCGCTCGCTTTCGGAAGTCAATGGACGATGTCCTTGCCCGGTATTTGCCCTCTCGACAAGCTGTGAAAGGCCGCACCAAACCCTTGAGTCTCGATGACAAGGTACTTGAGCTCTTTATCGGCTTAGGCACTGATCAAGAGGGTGTCGTCGACTTGGACGAGCCGCTAGCCGACCTGCTGTACTTCGTTGTCGATATGCTGCAGTTCAACGGTGAGCGCAATGCCTACGACGAGATTGACTTCGACAGCATGGCTGTTGATGTGCTGGACGCGCTTCGTTCGTATCACGAAGCATGCGCTGAGAGCAGCACAGAAGATCAGCACCTGATACTGATGCTCGACAAGCGGCTACAAGCCTTTCCATGGGAGAGCTTGCCGTACCTGGAGAATGCCAGTGTCAGCAGACTTGGCAGCATGCTTTCATTGCGGCAACGTATCCTCGCAATGAAGCAAGCGGGAGGCTGTCACGGTCAAGGTCAAGCGACCAGCTGCCACATCATCGCCCGCAAATCCGGAACGTACATTCTGAACCCCTCGAAAGACCTGGCGAACACGCAGACCACCCTTTCCGCGCCGCTATCAAAGCTGGCGGAAGCGAAAGGTGGCAGGTGGACATCGATGGTGCAGCATGCTCCGAGCGAAGACGAGTTCCGAACCGCCTTGGCCGACTCGTCGATGGTGTTGTACTTCGGGCATGGCTCCGGAGCGCAGTATATCCGGCCCAGGACTATCCGGAAGCTTGACAGGTGCAGCGAAGTGGTGTGGCTTATGGGTTGTTCATCGGGCGCTGTCACCGAATACGGAGAGCTTGAGCCTTCGGCCGTACCTTTGGCGTATCTCATGGCCGGCAGAAAAGATCGTATTGTGACAAATCAGAGAGTGTCTGACGACGCTAAGATCGCAAACCCGCTCGACACTGACATGTCCGGAAATGGAACGTGCATGGCCGTCGTCGCCACCCTCTGGGACGTCACGGACAAGGACATCGACCGCTTCTCACTTGCGGTAGGCGAAGAGTGGGGCCTCTGGCCACCCTCAGAAGCGTCCAAGCTGCCTGCCAAGTCATCCAAGAAGCGCGACCAGCTCGTTGCCCCATCCACGCCGCCACAGGTCCCCAAGACGCCAAAGGCCCGCAAGACGCCTGCTCCGGCGAAGACGCCAGCTAGGAGCCGGAGTCGGCCGAGACAAGAGGACGCGAGGAAGAAGAGTTTGGTGGAGGCTGTTGCGAGGAGTAGAGATGCTTGTTATCTGCGGTATCTGAATGGAGCTGCGCCGGTGGTGTATGGGGTTCCTGTGTATCTTGGCGACTGATGAGCTTTCAGGTATGGAGACGGCTGTACATTACACCGACCAATGAGGAATTCCTCCCGCCGGAGAGATGCCAAGGCAGAAGCACCATGAATAGTCACGCGAAACTGTCGTCAAAGCTTCAAGCGCAACTGTGACGGTTCTGGCCACACTAGACTGTGCATGCGAGCCGCGATACGAATCCGTCGTTGTCTTTCTCCTGAGCCATCTTAATCTCGAGTGGACATCACATTCCCAAATCTTGCAGCCAATGCTACGCTGACCATGCGTGGATACATCTGAACGGACAACCGGGTTTTACGTTTACGCGCATTCTCTGGGCAGCCTTAGGCCGGCTACCGCGTGCTCGTCAGAAGCGAAAGCTGTGGGTCGACCAGATGTGTATCAACCTGACCGACCTAGATGAACGACAGGAACAAGTTAGGCCCATGGGGAGGGTGTTTTAAGTGCGCGGCAGATGTTCTGGTCTGGCTGGGCCATGTTCATGATGAGAAGACGGCAAAGATCTCCGCCAAATCGACCGCGCCGTCTGCCCGCTGGGTCAAGCGAGCAGCATCGAATCGCGAGACCCGAACTGCAGTGGCAAAGTTGGCAGCGTTACATTCTGCGATCGAGTCGACTATGCCGCAGTGGTGGAAGGGAACGTGGGTGACACAGGAGTTTGTCAATGCCAGAATGACGCCAGCCATGTACTTCGGCACCTTCCACCTAAGATGAGACGATATTGAGAAGCTCTTTGTCACATTGGTTGGCAATCCCGCTCCGTCAAGACAATCTGTTGACAGTGGAACAGTGAAGTTTCGGGACGAATACAGGGCAGACCTGTTTAGACGGGTCGTCGAGGAGTTGGGGGATGGAAGCTACCCGGACGCTTTGCAATCTCTCATGGAGAATGCTGATGTCTTCACTGAGTTGAGAGACTAGCCAGTGTGGCACCATCGCTCGGAGGGTAGATGGAAGTTTCTGTCGCACTTTCCAGACATCATTGCTGGGACCACTGCGACCGATCCGAGGGACAAGATTTACAGCTTGCTGAGCCTAGTCTCCCCTGTTGAGAATGGCTTGATCGTCCCGGACTACACCGAGGATGTTGCTGTGGTATATGCCAAGGCTACGTATGTCGCTATCGAAGCTAGCCAGGACCTTGGAGTCCTGCGTTTAATCTCGCGCCAACCGCAGTATGATGCTTAGCTCCCTTTTTGGGTGGTAAATCTCGCCTTCCAAAGGTTGGTAGCTGGGGAGGAAGCCGCGTCAGTGCAGGATGAAGCCGACAAGTCAGAGCTGGTGAGACATCTGACCGCTAGGGATGGGGATCACGGACCGAATGATCTGTTCCAAGGCCTGCCACTCCGTCCGTGGTATCGTCTTCAGCCGCAGACTATAGTACCACCAAGGCCAGGATTCACCAGCTCAGACTCTGACAGTCAACGGGGCACGCCTCGACAAGGTATCCTTCAAGCTCTGCATACCCCGGCTTGGAAACGTGAAGCGCCGGCCGAGATGTGACGCCTACGAGCCGGCCGATTACAAAGGCATTGAGCAAAGTCTGCGGCCTCTGCAAATGGCTTCGACATACAATGTGCTGCAGTCCAATCGTTTGGCGGGTCCTGCGCTGTCGCCGGCTGATCAGATCGATAGCGAAAGGTTTCGCCACGTAATCGTGGATACCTACACGCGATTGCTGGCTGCCGGTGCTCACGAGACTACCACTACCGATGCAATCTTTGAGGCGTGGCATGGTCTAATGGGCATCAGGGCGGCGCATATCTCGTACCAGCGACAAAGGCTGGATGAGTGGCTGGAGTACTGTGACTTCGTCGCAGGTAGTGCGGCCTTCCTCACGACGGACACGGGTTTTATGGGCATCGGACCAGACACTGTCGCGGAAAACGACCTCGTCGCTTTGTGCCACGCAAGCGCAGCTCCTGTGATACTCCGTCCATCTTTTCGCGAAAGCTGGGAGTTTGGCGGCTTTGCAGTCGTTAAGGGTGTCATGTCTGACGAGCTCACCGCGATGCTGCCAGATGTCGAGTTGGAAGACGATGAGTTCGTCTTGGTGTAGAGGGTAAAGAGAGAGGCTCGGGCGGAAAGTGACAACCTGACTTCCTCCCTAGCGATGGATTGGCTTGGCGCTCCGATCAGTGCGCCGTAGACACCTGGTTTTGTGTAGCCTAAGGACAGGTTACGCAACTTCGTTCTATGGGTGACTTTACTCTGGTCTCTCGTTCGCAGATGGCAGATGGTCATCCCAACACGCATGCCCTTGATTAGTGCGTATTCTGCGACATGCAGCTCCGCTAAGCGGTCGGTATAATCCTCGCATCACGCATCCTGTCGAACGCAATGTGATAGCTCTGGACATGGTCCCTCCGCTCGTCGAACCCAATGCTTCGCGCCTTGGAGATGTCGAAGCTGCGGTCGAACGTGGCGTAGTCATTTCTGCATTAGTGATGTATCAGCGCCTGCCATTCATGCCTAGTGTGGAAGCACGTTTGCAAGGCAAGTCAGAAGAAGCGCATACTCACGCGAGAATGGTCATGAAGCCCCAGCATGTGCTCTCAAGCACTTTCGGCTTCAATTGTTTTTCCGCCGTCCACTTCTCCCACACCGGCGACCTGCTTTTGACCCAGGGCTCTCCTGCCAGTTGCCCATTCGGGGGAGGCCCGACGCCCTTCAAGCCAAAGTAAGCTGCAATGCCCGGCCAGACCGCTTCCCAGCTATTCGATACATCCGCGTCGGCGATATTGTACGCCTCGCCGCCCGTCTTCTCCGGGTGCAAAGAAGCGAATATGTGGATCCTAGCGACGAGATCTTGGGAGCAGTCGGAGTGCAAGCTCGTGTACGTTGTCGTCGTCCCGGGAAAGGGAATCTCGTCGGATGTCTCGAGTGATTTCCAGAGCGAACAGTACAGGGCTATTGGCTCAGCGAGATTCATGGCGTTGTGGTTGGGCACGAATCCGATAATGGCATCGGGTCTGATGTCGGCGTATTTCCACTTCTTGCCCTCGTTCAACCGCTCTAGGGCATCGATTTGATAGTAGTAGAATATGTGATCGCCTTGGGGTGACCCAACGCGAGGAGCGCTTTCCTTGAGCGGAGTCACCCTCTCCACCGCGTTCCCGAACTCAAACCCATACCACTGTCACGCGAATCAGCCTTTGGCCGTCTGCTGGTGATCCCTGGCGGGAGAGACTAACCTTCCCACCAGTTGGAAAGGTGAAGAAGTGTAAGTTGGGACATTCGGTCTCAATAGCCGTCACCGCACTGGTCAAGAACTTGACATTCTCACGTGCGCGAGAAGCCGAGTCCGATGCGCCCCAACCCAAGTGGACGTACGCTGCGAAGTAGACATGGGTGATGTGCTCGATACCCGGGATGGCGTGCAGGTAAGCCACGGTACTCTCAATATCTTTTGACAAGTCCAGACCGGCATACAGTTGCAATCTTGGGTCTTGAGGAAGCCCTGCATCCTGTACCGTCAAGGGCCTGCTCGTCAGGCCAATGATGCGCGAGAACGTCGTCGACGTCGGGTATGTCAGAGATTCGTTGACAATCGCCCAGCCTGTGATTCCTGACGCTCCGAAAACCAGTGCCTGAAAGCCCTCCGGTGTTGACTTGATGCTAGTTTGGGTTGGAGAATGTGTGATCCCTCCGGACAGGGCTCAAGGAAGCCACAGATCGCTCTGATTTGACTTGACACTGGCAACCCTTAGATCATGGCCTGTTCTATAGAGAAAAGGGAGCTGCCCTCCCCGGCTCGACTCCGAATCTTGCCAGCATATCTTCTGCCGCAGCAACATGCTGACATTCTCAATTGAGTCCATGCCGCTGGCGGCAGTCTCCGGGCCACTCAAGAGACCATTCTCCATGTTTCACGGTGTTTTGGGAAGGCCTGCTTCTGGAGATCTCCACGGCCTTGGGTCTTTGTAACGAGCCAGCACACTCAGCGGTGATAAGGCGACGCCCAACGAATGCCCTAATGTGACGTCAGCGTTTGCGATTACTAACCACTAGAACGCCATTGAGCGCCACCAGCTGAGTGATCGGGCGCTCCAAGCTCCATAAACAGTAATTATCAAAGTGCTGCCGCTTGTAATCAATCACCAATGTCTGACGACCACCAACATTGTAGCCCTGCGTAGCCGGTTCGATGACTGCCACTACTGTACTGTCATCGGTGCCTGGAACCATTCCACATGCTGCTTGCAAACCCATACCCATGGCCTTGCATTCTCCTGAAACGTAAGCAGCTTGCAATACTGTGATGATTTGACGACAGAAGGAGATGCGTTAATAAGCATGCCCATGGATACGATGGGACCTCTTATATCATATAGCGGTCCGGAAGTGATTCCTGTGGTATGTCGCAACCATTCGCCTCGAAGAACAAACACGAGGGAAGTCCATCACCAGCGTCCAAATCCATGATGGATATCTTCAGAGATTCAGCTGTAGGTCAAATCGTCAGATACATCACGAAGAACAGAGTTCTCCTATACCCAGAAGAAAAAACCGGCTTCAGCTGGGCACCGCTGGTATGTCTCGCAACTCCAGAAGTGTGGCAATTCACATCATGCTCACAGTCTGCAGGACCTGATTCTAGCTCAAACCGACGAGAAAGCCTCGATCCACAACAGCATCCTGCAGCAGCCACACCATGGCCCTTACATACCCCACGGTGTTGATGCGGAAGTTCTACCAGAGGACAAGGAGGTGGATACAGCATCCCTTGCAACAGACACCGACATCGAACACTACGAGGAAGTGGTGGCAACCCGCACCCTGACACGCACATCAACGAAACCGTATACAGCCGAACGCTTCGATGCCGAGCAAGCACTCCAAACCGAGCACACCAAGTCGATCGTCCTAGCCCCGACCAAGACAGCCGACGGCACGATCCTCGTCGACTGGTACACCACCGATGACCCCGCCAACCCCCAGAACTGGGCCATGACCACCAAATCCTTCGTCCTGCTGCAGCTGTGTTTGTACTCCCTCGCGGCCTACGGAGGTTCAAGCATGTACGTGACGGGTGAGCAGGGCGTGATGGATGAGTTCCACGTCGGGCCCACGCCAGCCGCGGTCGGTCTCGCCATCTATGTGATTGGCTACGGTGTAGGGCCGCTGCTCTTCGCACCGTTGAGTGAGATCGCCGCCGTCGGAAGGAACTGGATCTACGCCCCGACATTCTTCCTCTTTGTGATCCTGTCCATTCCGACAGCGCTGGTCAAGAACTACGCAGGGCTTTTGGTGCTCAGATTCTTGACCGGTGTCTTCTCCAGTCCGGCGTTGGCCAATGGAGGGGCCTCAATCGGAGACATGGTACGTACCTCTGTCAAACATGGTGGGTGGACTTCGCCGTGACTGACATTGACAGTACTCCCTTCTCGAGCTTCCGGTCTACCTCTCCGGCTGGACAGTCGCCTGTTTCTGGGGTCCCGCAATCGGCCCTGTGATGACAGGCTTCGCCGTCCAGGCCAAGGGCTGGCGCTGGGGTCTATGGGAGATTGTCTGGCTGTCAGCACCTATCCTCGTCGTCTTCCTGTTCTTCTACCCAGAGACTTCTGCGGACTACATCCTACGCCGCCGAGCACAGCGGCTGCGCAAGTTGACCGGACGCACGAACATCAAGTCGAAGAGTGAGATCGACCAGGCCAACCTCAAGTTGTCGGAGGTGTTCGTCGATGCCATGATCAAGCCGACGGAGATCATGTTCAAGGACCCGGCTGTGATGTTCACCAACATCTACGTAAGTTGGGATGACTGCTCTTGCACTTAAGATACCCACACTGACCAGCACTCCTCGCAGACCTCACTTACCTACGGCATATACTACTCCTTCTTCGAAGTGTTCCCGCTCGTCTGTACGTATACTATCGGGCTTAGGCCTACGTGCAACATACGCTGACTTCACTCGACCTTCACAGACCCTCCCCTCTACGGCTTCAACCTTGGCGAAACAGGCCTGACCTTCGTCACCATCGGCGTAGCGTGCCTCTTCGGCGTCACGAGCTTCCTCATCTACCAGATCTGGTACCTAATCCCGGACATCAAGAAGAATGGACTCAGAGCGCCAGAACACCGTCTGGTTCCCGCGTTAGTCGGCGTCGTCATCCTGCCCATGGGTTACTTCATGTTTGGCTGGACGGCACGTCCCAGCGTCCATTGGATCGTCAGCCTAATCGGCGCCTGCATCCTGGTCGCCGGGAACTTTTTAATCTTCCAGTGCGTTTTCATCTACCTGCCTTTATCGTACCCGAAGTACGCGGCGTCGCTGTTCGCGGCGAACGATCTGAGTCGATCGCTCTTTGCGGCTGCCTGTGTCCTCTTTTCTCGGCCAATGTTCATCAACCTGGGCATTGGCGGCGGCGTCAGTCTGCTTGCAGGACTGTCCTGTCTGGGAGTGGTGGGCATGTTCTACCTTTGGCAATATGGCGGATATCTGAGGTCCAAGAGTACCTTCGCGAGTGGCTAAGTTTGCTGCATCGGTACGGGCTAGTTGCGTCATTCTTAGCAAAAAGTACAGTGTGTAACAGTCTAATGTATTAACTTTGACATTGCTCCGAATTGGTCTTGTCCAGACCTGACCCAAGACCCACACGCAGACCTATCTCGACATGCCATGTGCAGCAGTCCGAGAACAGGGATACATGCACGAAACAACACGCAGTGCACCCGCAAACTTGGACGCTTGGTTCTAATTCATTCGATACTAAAGCTCAGCTGCGTCGAGGCTTCTGCATCATGCGTTGGCATAGCGTCTGTCGGCGACTCCGAGCGACGAAGCAAGGGGTCTTCCAGAGCGTAATAACACCGCAGGTTGTGTGACAGGCTCACTGTTCTACTACACGTTTGTCACGGCGGCCGGACTCAACAGTAGCTTCACCGTGCCGCCTGCATTCGAAAACCTGAGTGCTGGCATCGCTACATATCTCTGCTTCTCTACCTCTATCCACGCCGCCCCGACCGTACTCCGTCCGCGATAGCATCAGCAACGGTCTCATCACGATGGCGACCGTCACGGTGACCCACGAAGTATACAAGACGGTCTGTACAGCCTGGGACTTGTCGCGCGCGAACTCCGGTCTGCTTCCCGCCGCCACATCGACAGCACTGGCCGTCTCATCGACCATAGCCCCAACAAGCACAGCTACACCGTCTACAGCGATCGTGCTGTCACTTATGCTGCCGGCCAAGATAGTGGCGATCACACCCTATGTGGTCTACTCGTGGATGGGCTACGCTCTTGAATGGGTCTTGAGCCGGAGCCTTGACATCTTCGTCGGCGTCTATTACTGTGTGCTGCCCGAAGCCTTCGTTCTGTTCATCGTAGTGGGCTGGGCAGTGTCGCTAGCCAGATGGGATCACCGACCGGCACATTTGTTGGAATCTGCTACCGAGACCACAGCCTCGCCGGCAGCCTACCCGCTGGAACTCAGGTTGAGCGATGCCTGGTCCATCTCCTTGTTGGTAGGGGTGCATAGTGTCCTGCTGCGCCTCTTCCACTCCCCGCCCGCGGCATGGTTGGATGTTGCGGAGTTCCGGGCCATCCACGAGGTGACGTTCGGGTGGCATTCACTGCAGACGATGTGGATCATCGGATGTTTTGGCCTTACCTTGATTATGATGTTTGCTGCGTGCGAGGGCGCAAAGACGTTGTGGGAGCGGTTTCGTGCATGGTCTGCAGAGCAGCAGGCCAATGCTGGATGGATATTCGCGGCATATCCTACAACAGCCAAGGTCGCTGAGAAGACCGTAGAGGTGCATGCAGCGTCGGGCAGTGCTGTCTCCAAGTTCGAGGTGTGACGGATGCTCGCTAATCGAAGCCGGGCAGGAGAAGGCTGGAACCGAGGTTGAGAAGTCAGAGGGGGATGGACAATGTGGTCAGGACATGGAATTCGGTAGCGAAGCGTGTAATGGCATCCTCGTGATGGTGGCAGCAGGCAGGATAAACACGCACAAGTGAAAGTAACTGGAGCTCGCCAAATCATCCCATAATAGGCAGCACAAGAAGTCCCGCGCTGGACTGACGAGGCCCAAAGCATAGAGGCTGTTCGGTAAACGTGCGGTTGTAGATTGAGCGATTGAGTGCGCGTTGGAATGACGCCAGCATTGACCTGTCCCAACAATAATGTGCCATGTGCTTGCTTGCTTTAGGATTGGTCACCCTGTGCTATAGCTAAGGTGTTGTCATGTTTTGTCGCACCATAGCTCTGCAGTCCCGCCGCTGTGATGCGAGGTGGAGGTCCAGGACGGCTCGTCCTTTGCCTGGAACGTACGTCAGGCCACCCGAAAGATCCGGAGAGGGTCGATCGTTGTGTCGGGTGGCTGCAACGGGTGCGCCGAGTTCAGCAGAGGGACAGCGAGCGCGGGGACGAGGCCTTCGAATTGACGGAGCGAGCGGAGTAAGGTGTGATGTGCGGCCGGTGGAAGGCGCCAGTACGCGTGAGAGAAGGCCTGTCGAGGGGTGCAGTAGGTGTGATGTGAGGCCGGGCGAGGGTGCAGTAGGCAAGGTCAAGGCAAGAAGCTGTCCGTAACCACCGCTTGCCCGTAGATGACATGCCATCGCCCCCATTGGGAGAAGCGGAGCAAAATCAAGGAAAGCAAAAGAAAGAGAAAAAGAAAAGAAGGAAGGAAGAAAGGAGGGAAAGGAAAGGGAAAGAAAAGGTTGGCAAGTGTGCTGCGGATGTGGACTGCGAGAGGAGAAGTAATAGTCGTCGTAAATCTTTCGTCCAGGTTTGTGTCACTTTGGCATCGGAGATATCATAACAGAAGCTCCCCGACAGCCGAAGAAGCCCCGGTAGACCAGCGAGGGGAGAAAGGGAAAAACACCGTTCGCCATGCCATGCCACGCCACGCCCATGCCACGCCCATCTCCACCACGCACCACACCATCTCACACCCTGCAGCCCCTCGAGATGATGCCCGCACCTCACTCCCTAAGCAAGCAAGCAAGCAACTGGCCGACCGGCCGACCATCCCGCCACTAAATCTCACCGGCAAGGCCGTGCGTACGTGCCTGCAGCCAGCCACACCCCACGGCCTCACACCCCCAGTCCCTCTCCCCACAGCCGCTCACTCATACATGATGAATGGCGCCCGCTCCGCCCGCTCGCTCGGGTCCGTATTCCACCCCGCGGGTCTCGCTGGTGTTTGCGTGAGGGATGCGAGTCTAGACGTACTGCGACAGCCAGCGGATGCCCTCGCCGTAGCCCTGGCGCATGACGACGGAGCACATGAAGATCTCGATGGGCCGGATGCCTTCGAGGGGCACTTTGCCTTTGCCGGCTAGAGGGGGGGAAGAAGGGTTGGGTTAGCGATGAAAGTCCATTTCCATATCTCGGTGATGGATGGATTGATTGATTGGGGCCGAGTCGGGCGGGGGACTTGCTGCTGGACAAGGAGAAGAAGAAGGGTGGTGGAGGAGGCATCTTGCTGCTGCCACGCTCCTGCCACGCTCCCTCGCATCTATCAGGGAGATACAAAGGGAGAGGGAGAAAGAGAGAGAAAAAGAAAGAGAAAAGGATCCCCACTCACTCGTCTGAAACAGTCCCAACTCCCCCCGCAACCCCTCCTCACTAACAGCATTCGGATGATCGATCTTGTTGCCCAGCACCAAGAACGGCGTCTTCTGCAGCTCCTCCATACTCAGCAGCGCATCCAGCTCGACTTTACTCTCCTGGAACCTCTCCGGGTCCTTGGCGTCGACGAGGAAGACGACGCCGCTGACTTCGGGGAAGTAGTCCTTCCACAGGCGGCGGGCTTGCTGGTGGCCGCCGAGGTCGAAGGTGGTGAAGCGGCAGGAGCCGATGGAGAGTTCTTCGCTGGTGGGGTGGAGGGTGGGTTGGAGGATGGCGACGCGGTCGTTTTTGAGCATGTGGAGGAGCTGCGGTCATCGTACAGAGGTCAGCGAGGCGGGGAGTGGCGAGGCGGGGGTGGGCGGAGGGTGAGGGGAGGGGTGGTGGTGGCGCTTGGGGGGAGGGCGAGATGGGTGTGCGTACAGTTGTTTTGCCGGCGTTGTCGAGGCCAAGGAAGAGGAGCTTGGCGTGCTTGTTGGCCAGACCCAGTTGGGCCAGCATGTCCCAGACTACATCGCACACCCCGTCATCAGCATAGCCCTCCATCTCCATCCATCGCCCGGGTGGTGTAGGTTGATATATAGCACGTACACCAATCAACGATCCACATCTTGCCTCAGTCTTTCAGTTTCTCAGCGGGTATGAAGTCGTAAGCGGTGGTATGGTGCTCGTGCAAGGGTCTTGTAGTCGTCGGTCGTCAGTCGGTGATAGAGAGGTGGCGAGGACAGTGAAGTCGGTTACGTGAGCATGTGTCCTCTCCAGCACCAGCAGCGAGCGAGAGGTGATGCCGCCCTGCTCGCAATCCCGCCGCCGCCGCCGCATCGGACCGAAACGCCATGCCAAGCCCGGGCCGCCGCCAGTACCACGCGACCTCACCTGCTGTTCGCGGACGGCGGAGGAGAAGTCACGTTCCGAAGAGTTGCATTGCGAAACTGACGAAGGCGACAACGACAAACATGGCCGTGAACAACACTCTGGTAGGTGGTGGTGGTGATGATATACGTGCAAAGGGTGCCGTACTAACTAAATACGTGCAGCTCGATCGGCTAGTCGGACTGGCCATGCTCGCCCTCGCCTCGGCCGTCTTCCTCTACTACACCATCTGGACACTCCTCCTGGTACGAACCCCTCCCTGCCATCCCCCCAGTCACCACATCCCTCCCATTTCACCCTCAACGCCACCTGCTGACACTCTATGCTTGTGCTCCAGCCCTTCGTAGACGACTCCCACCCCCTGCAATCCGCCTTCCCGCCCCGCGTCTGGGCCATCCGCATCCCCGTCATCCTGCTCCTGCTCGGCGGCGCCGTCGTCGGCAGCTTCCTCAGCGTCGTCATGATCCGCAGCAATCGCAAGAAGGCGCTCAAGGCGCGGCAGAAGGAGGCGGGGAAGAAGAGCAGCTAGCTTGCTATCTCACCTGGGCTGGTGGTGGCTCGGTGGCATGGCATGGCATGGCATGGCGAGGGAGGTATTGGTGTGGGGCGGGAGGATGTACGCCGGGTGGTAATGGATGGGCCTGGACTACGCAAAGCTAAGCTGGGTGGGGGGAAGAGAGAGGATGCGGTTCTTGAGGCAAGCGAGGAGTTTCGGCGTCACATAAGTCACACTCACAATCCACAAGTCGCGAAACAGCGTGCAAGAGTGCATGCGCGCGGAACTAAGTAAACCCACCCTCGGCAACTCCCACGAGAGAGACAGTCCAGGCTCTGCATAGCGAGCACCCACCAACCAGCATCACCCAAGCCCAGCACCCAGCACCCACCAGCTCCAGCAATTTTTAGTCTTTCTCTCCACTCCTATCAACACATCACCCAATCAGATCCCCAAACCCCCCACCCCCCCTCGCCAGCAAGAGCAACAACGGGTGCAAATCCCTCGCCGTCAGATACGCCGTCGCCGACGACGCGCCCCGGCCGTTGCTGCCGCCCTGCCGCTCGACGTCGTTGGCGTGCGTGATGCGGTAGGCGTCGTGCATGCGCTTGCGGCTCGCCAACCCATTCTCCGCGACGTAATCCTCGTTTTCGTCGTCATCATCGTCATTTTCTCCTTCCGGGGCATCCTCTCGCGTAGGTGCCCCTGCGGCTGCCGAGGCGGAAGGCGAAGCTGCGGTAGGCCCGCCGCCGCCGGGGGTGCCGCTCTCCCTTGAGCCACGTGGACCCTCACTTTGTCTCGACAGCCTACTCCCACTGCCGAAGCGATGCGGCCACGCCACCTCAGAAGACTCCCTCCCCCCACTCCCTGCCACCCCCAACCTCGCCCCCTCCCTCGCCCGCCCATCCGCCGAAAAGATCTTAACCGTATGATCAATCCCACTAACCGCCATCATCGTCTCGTAAGGATGGCCCTGCACCACATTGACCACCTCGTCATCCCCGTGCAACACATTGACCAGCTCGCCAGTCTTACGATCCCATATAAAGAAGTTCCCGTCGTCGGACCCGGAGGTGACGTACTCGTCGTCCAGACCGAGGTAATTCACGTCTTTGACGGTGCGGATGTTGCAGTGGCCGCGGTAAGAGCGCGTGGCTGGGTGGCACGGGACATTGTCTTCGATGCGCTCGCGGTGGCGCCGGCGCTCGAAGGCGGAGGAGGTGAAGAGGAAGCGGGGGTAGCCGCTGCCGCCGCCGCCGCCGGAGAGGTCGGACGGGGAGGAGCTGGTGTCGGAGTCTTGGTCTTCGGCTGGTATGTCGGTGTCGTTGTCGTCATCATCATCATCGTCGTTGTTGTTATCGTTATCGTCCATGTCCTCATCGCCTTGTTCGTCTTCGTCGTAATAGAGCAGCTCTTCAGACCCATCGTCAGCGTTAGTTTCCAGAGCATGCAGCCGTGCCCTCGCTTCCTCTTCCTCCTCCTCCTCCAACAAGCCCGCAGAAGTCTCCGATCCCTCATCCGTCATACTTCGATCTTCAGCCCCACTCCTCGCATGCTCCCTCGCCTCTCGCATAGCAGCCGCCACATCCTCCGCAGTCGCACCATCCGTAGCCTCTCCATCCTCATCCATCATCTCCACGCTCTCAACGGCTTCGCTATCCTCCCCTGCCTCCACATCAGCATCCAAATATCCATTCAGTAGGCCCCGCTCCTCCGCCAGCACCTCCCTCCCACAGCCACCAAACGCCCGATCCACGAACGCGAATTCCACCCCCTCACCCGCATTCAACAACACACCCCGTCCAACCTTGAGTCCCCAAAACTCCACCGCAGCCCGTCGGTCCTGCACCTCGCCGCTCTCACCCCCCTCTCCTCCCAACGCCCCACCAGCATCTGACGACAAATCCGCAAAAGGCACCCCAACCGCCCCCGCAAACGCCAAAACAGCCTCCCTCTCCGACCCAAAAACCCGCCGGTTCTCCTCCACCTCAAACCGATTGACCCCAACATCGACCACAGCCTTCCTGTCACTAGCCAGACCCAGCAAATACGGCATCAGAATTTCCTCGACCGCTTCGGTACCCGCATCGGCTTCAGGGATCGGCAGCCGCCTCGCCGCTTTACTCGACGCCGACATCTCCGCCGGCCGCGTGAACCCTTCAATCAGCTGGCCGATACCGGATTCCAGCCAGAGGATAATGGCTTTGATGAAATCGTAACCGAAGTGCTCCTGCTGCGGCAGGGGCAGGTCGTTGCTCCGCGCGTCGATTGTAGCGAGTTGCGCGAGGTTGATGGGCAGGGGTTCTTGAGGAGGTCTTAATGATGAAGAATCCGCGGACCGCTGCATCGTGCCAGCGGACCCACCTAGCACCCGCGCGAGCGTGCCGGCGCCTTGCGCGAACCGCCACACGCTCTCGCGATGTCGACGGAGTGTTTGCTCTGCTACGACCATTTCGGCTGTGGGGTCCATCGGGTAGCGCCAGTTCCGCATCAGCTGGTCAAGTACGGGCAGGGTAGCGGATGCTTCACGCAGGGCAGTGGCGAAGCGGTGCGTTGGTTCACTGCCCTCTCCTTCTTCTACTTCTTCTGGAGGACCAAACAGAGCGGAGCGGATGTTGACGGTAGAAGTCGCCATCGCTTGTGCTTCCCGCTCCTTCGCGGTCAAGCTTTGTAGGTTGGGTAGGGCTCGTGAACGCGGCGTGTGCGAGATGGGTATGTCCTCGCTCTGGCCGTTCTGGTACCGCACCCTGAGCGCGGCACCTTCCCCACTACCGCTACCAGTACCCTCCGTACTCAAGCGCGAGGACCCTCTGATCGCGCCATCGCCACCCAAAGACGTCGAGCTCCCGGTCACCTTCCTCTTCCGCTTCCGATCGCGGCTCTCCTTCACCCTACTCCCAGACCCTTTCCTCAACGACCCTCCACCCCTCTTCTGCTGCGCTTCCTCCCCAGCATCCGGACTTCGCACAAGATCGAAACTGTAAATATGATCCCCACTCCAACTCACCACCATCTCATCGGGCCTCGCATCACTAATCTTACACGCCGTGATGTGCCCATTTTCCGTCCGCTTCATCCTCTGCTGGCCCTGCGGCGCGAATTTGCGCACGCATTGGGTTGCTTGGCTCATCAGCTCCTCCTCATCCGCTGTCCTCCGGCTCACTCCGGGTGAGGAGAGGAGCTTGCCGGCTTCCCTTAGCTTGTCGCGCCCAGTCATGCGGCGGTCGTGCAGGAAGGCGTGGAGGTGGGCGCCGCCGAGGGCTATGTAGTGAGGTTGTGAGGGTGAGCAGGAGATGGTGTTGAGATCGAGGTTGTAGCGCTTGTACGAGATTAGGGGCGGTGGGACGGAGCTGTCGCTGCCGGTGCCATAGCCGACGTCTCGTGGCGCAGGGTAGGCTGAGGAAGGCTGCCGTAAGTCCCATTGCCGCACCTCGCCGTCTTCCGAGCACGTTAGGAAGAGGTGCGGTGAGGACTCAGTGACGATGCGCTTCACCCTGTTCCCGTGACTCCGGTAGACTCGGCAGTCCGTATCTCCATCGCTCAGGTATCTCACGCCGTTGTACAGAGTATTCCTGCCTCGTCTCCTGCTCTCCGAGGCGATCCCCGACGCCGCGCTCGCCTCCCTCGTCTGCCCGGCATACTCCAAGTCAAAGATGCGCACCTCGCCGTCTCCCGCTGCCGTGATCACCGTCCGGTCGTTGTGATGTGGCATGAACTTCACACTGAAGATGTTCGCAGTATGGCCCGTCGCCACCGTGGTCGTGAGCTGGAATTGGTTGGTGGTGCTCGCGGGCTGGTAGGTGTGAATGTTAAGGTGCTGGTCATCGGATCCGGAAGCCAGCAGTTGGCCTGATTTGGACCAGGAGAGGGCATTGACGCAGCCCGAGTGGCCGGAGAGCTCGTTGACGATGTCGAGGTTGGCGATCAGGCTGCGGTCACCGTAGAGGCTGTGGTAGGAGCGGGAGCGCACGGCAGGGTCGGTGAGCTCGCGGTGGTAGAGCTTGGTGGCGAGGGTGTCCTTCATGGTGGCGGTGGTGTGATGTGCTGTTGATGATGATCTTTGAAGCTGGCGAGGAACGAGGACTGTGACAAGTTGTATGCTCGGCCGGTGCTCGGGGAAGGTGTGGACTGGGAGAGTTGCGGTCTGCCCTTTGGACACGGTACTCAGTCGGGTGCTTGTGGCATTGTCACGGAGGCGAGGGACAGTCGAAGGATTGGACGCCCAGTCAACAGGCCATTGATGAGGTGTGCTTCAATATCTACTCGAGCTTCGAAGCGAAGCGACGAGGTCCCGCAGCCGAGATCGCGGGCCGAGCCAGCTATCTGAGACATTGCATGTGACAATCTCTCCGCTTCCCAACCTCACTTCACCATCTTCTCTCCAAGCTGGGCCTCCGTCTCGCCCTTTCTCCCTTCCATCATCGCTCGAGCTGTCTCTAATGCGCTGCATTCTTCATGGCAGCCACACCAAGGGCAACCTTCACACAACGCCATGATGCTTTTCACCAACCAGATGCAAAGCATCACCGATCCGACGACCGCCGCGCACAGCAGCATCGCCGCTGGTACCGCAATCGACGTGCCTGTCAGGACCACGGCGAAGCTCAAGCCCATCCTCGCCCACCACGTCATCGACATTGAGTACGCTCTCATGGCCTCATTCTCCGTGATACCGATCCAGATGTAGACCACGAGTTGACCGAGAAGAAACGTCCAGGTCAGCGTCTGGGCGCATGTGTCGGCGTCAGCTTTGTTCTCTTTGTCGTAGAAGACATGCGTGATCTTGGAGCTGATTTTGGTCCACCCCGCGACGGACACTACGATGGCCAGGAAGATGCAGAAAGGTGACCAGGCGGCCGCCAGCATTTCAGCAGGCGCATGGCAGATGTACACGGCTGCTGTGACGAGCATAGCGATGGGAAGCTGGAAGACTTGGCCGAGCTGCGCGGCTGCGGCTGCGATCATCTCTTGCATCGCCATTACGATGTCCGGTAGCCTTGGCCGTGACTTGTCTGTCCATGGTGTTAGCTGTGCACGAAGTTGTCGATGTGAGGAGTGAGCCTGCCGACGGTGACCTGGAATCTCGCTCGATACTGGCGCGCCTACTTTGATGCTCTGACGGCTGGATGTTGCTCTAGTAGTCTCTTGCAGACCGCTCCGGAAGTTGACTGATGATTGAAAACCGGAGTGTTTACGAAAGGAGTACCGCACGGAAGAAGAGGTGAGCAGTGGAAGAGTATTTCGGAAGCAAACGAAGGTCGTTTGCGTGTCTCACTGACTAAACGTGAAATCTCTGCAGTCTCAGCAACAGCATGTCTCAATGCGCTACAGCGCGCCGGTTCCATTATCTCTCGACTGTACCGCTTCGCCAATCTTCGAGATGCATCGCCAGTCCGCCAGTCCGCCAGCTCGTACGATAGGACGAGCAATCCAGCACTCAACACTTCCAGCGTCAGCCTATCTCGATTTCTCATCCCATCGCACAAGCTTCTAGGCCGCACTATGCCAATCGCTCCTTGTGTTGTCCATGCTCACGCGTTCCTTTGGCAGCACCCCTCCCGACATCCTTGCCCTGCTTCATCTTGCTCTCTTCAGCCCTCATCTTGCTCTCTTCAGCCCTCATCTTGCTCTCTTTAGCCCTCATCTTGCTCTCTTCAGCCCTCATCTTGCTCTCTTCAGCCCTCGTCTTGCTCTCTTCAGCCCTCATCTTGCTCTCTTCACCCCTCATCTTGTCGTTTACGGCTCCCCCGACGTACTGCTTGAACAGCGACCGCCAGCGACGAATCATGGCGCGCAGCAGCACCACAGCGAGCCACGCCACCGCTGCAGTCGTTGCGATGAGTAAGGTGGTTTGCGGATGGATGTTATGTGGTAAGGCTTAGCTTCTGCATTACGAGTGCAACACTGTAAGTAACCCGCTTACCGATCGTACCTACTAGCGCTGGATGGGTCTCGGTTCTCGCTCACTTTGGCCGATAATGCGGAGATGAGCGTGCTGGAAAGTTCCGAACGAGGTGTTTCGAAAAGTCGCCGGTGGATGCGGTTCGCGAGGACTTGTCGTTGGGAAGAAGAGGAGCTTGAAGGAAACAAAGGTACGCACAAGGCGTTTGCGAGACTGACTAAGCACGCAAAGTTTGTTTGGCTTGGCAATAACGTGAGTGAATGCCGATGGACTATCACATGCTAAAGACGGGGATGGATTTGCGACTTATCCCCAATAGTGCGTACATGTTTCAGGTGCACTGCGCTTCCCGGCATTCACTTGCCCACGCTGCCCTCTATGCACGAAGTTACTCCGGCCAACCCGTCCACGAAATATCGCCGGAAGCGCGCGTGTTATCCAGCCCAGCCCAGCGAAAAGGTGGCGCTACGCTCCAGCCAAGAGCGGTTCGCGCTCGGCCATCTCGCTCTCCCGCCCGACATCCCTCTCCGCATCTTCGATCTCCGCATTCGCCACCTGGCCACATAGCTTCACCAACCCCATCACCATCAACGTCGCCAGTGCCTCGATCGTCATCAGCACGAGGAGGCCGGCGAGCATCATGAAGAACGCTTCCTTTTCCGCCACGATCAGGCTTGGCGTCACAAAGCCGGCCATGGCCTGTTGAAGCCACTGGGGTCCTGTGCTCGGCGCGGTCAAGTAGTCACCTAAATAGACCCAGCCGAGCAAGCGCCAGAAGAGGTTCGGGTAGGCGAGGGCTCTGGGCGGACCAGCCAAGTCCCGGTACTCTGTTGCTACCAGGACATGGGCTGCGTAGTCCGGGAGGCCAAAGGCGACCACCACGAAGATGATCTCGTAGAACAAGCGGGAGACGAATCTGGTCTCGTCATTCGCCGGCATGCCGTCGGTCGTCTGATTCATCGCCATGGTTTTATCGGGCCGGTTCTGTGAACGAGCAAGTTCTGGAGAAGAATTCAAGGTCAGCATTTTACTGTAGAGGAGCTTTTGCTGTGGGTAGCGAGGCTTACCGGACTAGAACGAAAACCTATCTGACGCGGCGCCGGCTTGGCGGCTCTCGGCTGGCTCTGTGTTTTAAATGACTCCTCGTTGATCGTGCATAGACGGCGGTTTCGCGGGTCGTGGATGTGGGAGAGCACGATCAATCGTGGGGGGCGGCAGAAATCAAAGCGTTTCGGAACAAAACACGAGTCGTTTGCATGACTCAACAAAACATCCTTTTTCCCTTGGCATCATTTTGCGTGAATGGTTGTCACATGCAAAAGTCTGATGGCTGAGGGGTGCTGATTGGGCATTACCTCGTCTACGACAGCACGATTCTCACGACGTCATCTAGATCTTGTGCTTTGCACCATGGGGATATCACGGAGCGTGCTCTTGCCCATTCCACTCGGTCTGCGGTGCAAAGAGGTGCAGATTGACGTCAGCAGTAGTGGCTACAGCTTCGTCACACGCTACGTTGCGAGCACCAGTGTCAGCGTGGTCGTGCCTTGTAGTACATGGTCTTGAGCAGACGCTCGGACTTCATGGACCTTCAGGATCGAACTGGATACACACGGCCTTTGTTGGCCAATTACGAGACCCGCTCTGCAACAATCCCGTGGTATTCGATCCGGGCAAACGAATAGTATCGATTGTACCCCTGGTGTTGGGCGAAGATGACGCCGACGTCTCCGGCAGAGAGCCACTGGGCGCAGCGCTCTGGGCGGTAGTTAGATCTGTAAGAAGGGTAAGCTTAGCCAACGGCCTCGCAGTATCGGCGCACGACACATGTCATCGAGCAGCGCCGCGCCCTTGCCGTTGCGGATGTTGCTTTGCTGTCAGAACGATACGCATAGGTAGCTTCACATTGCCGGAGACGGAGATCTCAGCACCCTTGATCCAGTTTTTCAAAGACATGGTGCGTTTCGGGTGCAAGCACCATGATCGGTGGGTGTTGACAGTGCTATCGCGGACGTGGCGAGAGCCGCCACAAGACCTAGGGTCATATCCCAAGCCCCCAAAGACCCTTCCCTCCCCCCACCGTCCCCACACATTCATGCGGACACACGTTATACATACCTATATCAGCTTATCCAACCGCTTCAAAAACCCGCCAACCCGCTTCTCCACCCCACTGACCCGCTCCTCCATACGGACCTTCGTGCTACTATCCTGCCGTGACACCGGCGGCGGCTTGGCCGCGTGATGCCCATGCCCGTGCGCGGCTTCAGCCTCCGTAGGCCGATAAGTCTGGCCGTGCACGTCGCCGGTGTAAGCTCCATAAGCATTAAGTGGCGCGGCAGCAGCTGGTGTCTGTGCAGCCGAGTAATTGTATCCGCTGTAGCCCGCGACAGCTGGTTGCTGTTGGGCTTGCTGTGGTGGCGGTTGTGTCAATGGCGGCGGTGGCGGCAGCAGACCCGGGGACTGAAGCGGCGTATGCATGCCGTACGCCGGCGGCGCGGAGGGCGTGGGTGGTTGCTGCTGCATGCTCTGGTAACCCGGCGTGGGTGGCATGCCCGGCGAGCCTAACGAGGGGCCGAACCCGGGCGAGGTTGGGCCGAAGGAGGCGTATTGAGTTTGTGTCTGTGTTTGTGGTTGTGGTTGGGTAGGGTATGTGGCATACTGTGCTGCTGCCGCCGGCGGTCCGCCAAAGGAGGACTGTCGGTTGAAATTCTGCTGATGAGGTGGCGGCGACGTGGGCTGAGCGTTTTGATCTACTGGTGGGCCGGCGAAGGAGGGCGCATAGTGCTGTTGCTGTTGCTGCTGCTGGTGCAACGGCGATGGTCCACCAGAAGGTGGCGGCGGAGGCGGCAAGCCAGCAGAATACGTCCTCTGCCCCGAATTCGGCGGCGTGCCTCGCGGCGGGCCAGCGAAGCCCGACGCAGCAGCATTGAGGCTGGCCTGCTGCGGCGGGCCGGAGAAATATGCTTGCTGCGGCGTGGGCTGGTTCGAGTGCGGCTGGTAGGCCTGAGGTGTCGACGCATATTGTGGTCGGGCGTCATACTTACCTGCACTTGCACCTGTCAAGCCGTGCCCACTCCCGTCATCCGGTGGGGGAGGTGTTTTCTCGCGGTGTGCGATGGGCTCGGGTGCGGGTGGTGCGGCGGGGTTGTATGCCATTGGCGCTGCGTATGGTGGACTTCTTTGCTGCGGACTCGCCGTCGCACCGCCTACAGATGTGGCGGGTGTTGGCGGGCCGGGGAAGCCGTGCGCAGATACTGTGCTCTCTGCTCGAGGTGGGAAGTGCGCGCCGATGGCTGTATGCTCCAGCTGCTGCACGACTGGGCTCATCGAGCTTCTATGCTCCGCCGGTAAGTCTGATGTCACGGCAGCTGTCGTCGACGGAGCATCCTTGATCTCCAGTCTACTCGCCGGCATTACAGCCTTTAGATGGCCGAGAAAGGCCGCGGCATCCTTCTCGGTCCAGAGGTAAATGTCCACGCTATGCAGCTTATACAAGTATTTTTGCTCATTGCGCTCGTTATAGCTGGGTAGATGCCACTGGCTCTGGTCTTGGATATACGCATCTACTCGCAGCGTGACTAACGTGGGCTGCTTGAACGAGTATTGCACACTCGCCGCTTGGAGCGAGCCGGAGAAAGCGTCTTGATCGGGCGAGCCGGCATGGTTGGCCACTTCGAGTTTGGCTTTATGTTCGGTGGCGTTGTGGTAGATGTAGACGTAGCTGCCGCGGTCGAAGCGGTGGTGTTGGGGTTTGACGGAGGGGTCGGAGAAGTAGTAGTGCGCGTCTGCGAAGCTGGGGTTGACGGTTAGTGGTGGCTTATACGTCCTGCTGAGGCGTGCTTACAGGGTGGTTAAGAGCGTTTCGCCTGGGATAGCGGGCATCTTGACACTTCACGTTCGAGCTCTATACGCTCGTGTGCATACAGCAAGTCGTGCACAACGATGGAAGCCTTGTTTGCCTCAGTCGATGCCTCGACGTGCTTGGTGGTCAGGTAATGGGCGAGGCGAACTGTGACCGCCAGCGCAAGAACTTTGGATAGGAGCTCGAGGAAGACATTAAGCAGCACATGCCCGAGCTATTTAGGGCCGGCATGGCTTGCTGTCAGACCAAGGCGGACATGCATATGAGGCTCAGTTGCGCGGTTAGGTGTGGCCAATGGGAAGCCAGCGTCGGAGGTGTGTGCGGCGAAAGGCACCTCCGAGAATGTTGGAAGCGGTACAGCTTCGAGGGAGAGGGGAGTGTGTATCGGCCATTGCTCCCACATCGCCTGTCGCTACATTCATCGACGCCTCGCCACTCGCCTCGACGTCAGCGCTGTATACCGTCACACAGCGCGCACGACTTCCACCCACACCAGGCCTCGGCGCCGCCCTCCCGATCCCAGCATGTCCCTCGTCAACCTGGCCCACGTCTGCTCGCACCTCCAAAACGCCTCCCTCGCACGACTGGGCCTCACATCAATCCCCTACTCCCGCCTCCACCTCCAGCTCTCGGTGTTGTTACACAAGCAAGGCTTTCTCCAGCAAGTCAAACTCGGCGGCCCATCACCACCGGCATCCGCCTTCCCAGCGACCCTCTCCGACAACCACCACATCACCAGCGCACCGCACCGCGACCGGAGTCCGCGGAGTGGCGAAGCAGCACTGCATGATGTCGTCTACAACGGCAAGAGCGTGGAGGAGTTGGCGGGCATGGGCTACGGCGACGAGGCGAGGGTATTCGCATGGGAGCACAGCCAATTGACCAAAGCACAGCTAGAGAAAGACGGCTGGGACGCCAAAGCCGTGGACTTCGTGCTGGCGCATTCAGGCAAGAGCAAACAGGAGATGGAAGCAGAAGATTTCGACGCGCAAGCCGTGCAGATCATCGAGCGCTACAACATCCACGAGCACGCCATGGCGCAGCTGCGCGAGCAACTGGCGCACGAGAACCGGCTGCGCGAGAGCCAGGGCGAGGATGTGCAGGTCCTTGAGCAGGATCTGAGCCAACATCATATCGAGCAGCGTCTGCGCGCTATTCTGCGGAAACAGGGCTTCGATCAGCAGTCGCTGCGGTACTTCGCTGGATCTGCTGGCCAGGCTACACCGCGGCATTTACAACAAGACGGCATCACCGTTTCAGCCATGGGTCTTGAAGTGGCTAACCAACCCATCACCACCATTCCCGCAGAGTACCGCGACCCCTGGCAGCTGGAAGAAGAAGGCGTGGTAACCCAAGCTAACCGCGCCTCACGCCGGTTATGGCTGGGCATGAAGTACTGGGACGGCATTCCCGTGCTGAGGAAGGCGCGCATGCTGTCGAAGCCTACCAAGCGGATCTGGCTGAACAGCAGTGAGTTGGGTAAAGTCGTGAGGGGCAGTAATGCGGGGGAGATCAAGGGCATGGGCCAGGTGGGCGAGGTGATGGCGGTTAGCACTGATCGCGGCGTGATGGAGGCGAGGGAGTGCGTGGAGAGGCGGATTGGCGGCATGGTGCTTTGTAGGATATGGTGAAGAAGTGGATCGAGATGTATTGATGTGAAAGCGGAGTACGCACACTTCAGCAAGATTCAGACTCACAGAGTTCATGGACGTGATGCGCGGATTGGAGTGGCTCACCTTCCTTTATAGGGCAAGAACGCGCCCCTACTGAGCTCTCTCCCGGCCGAACTTCCCGACATTCAAACATACAGATCGCGGACGCCTATGCCACTTCGTCTTAGCCGTCAGGGGGGGTTACCGCAAGCCAAGCCTACGACGTCGCGCCGCAGCACCAGATTGATGACGTGTTTTCGGGTACCTCACACGTATTCCATTCCTAGCGGTCACAGCCACTCTCCAATCACCGGTTCAGCACCCTCCTCCTCCCTCTCTCGTTCCTCGCCTGAAAAGCTGCCTGAGCTTGTTCGCCGACGCACCCAACAACCTCTCAACCGCACGTCGCCTCCCCGTCCAGCGCGTATCATCCGTGCCGATGCGAATACAGTCAATGTAAGCCTCGAGTCCAGCGCGGACCGCCATCTGGCCCCTCGCCTGCAGCGTATCGTGGCCAATCTCGTACAAGACCAGTCCGCTGTATGTGCTGTCAAACCACTGGGTCCGGGACTTGACACGCCACTTGGCCCGGGCGTCAGCGTCGCCGCGCTCGAACCAGCAGACTTTGCGTTCCCGCAGAAGACGACTGGTGAACTTGGGCTTCTGCCATACTGGCGTGCCCATCTCGTCGTCGGCGTCACCGTGCCAACCGCTCTTGTGCCATGGCATGTCAATGGCGATGTTCCGGAGATCGACGCGGCTATGAAGATAGAGCAACAAATCTTTCCATTCGGACACCGGTGACTCGGCTGCCCAAAATCTGATCTTCTGTAACGCCAGCTGCTGCAGTGTGCCGGCATGTGCCTTCACCAGCGCCGCCACATCGCCCACCACTGCGAAGACGACGAGGTGGAGCACCAAGCGGCGCAGATTCGGCAGATGCACCTGTCGCAGCGTCTCCAACGGCCGCGAGACGTTCGCCCCTGAGAGGTCGAGCTGCGTGGACCTCTCGCGCATGTAGGGGTTGCGGCTAATATGGAGGAGCAAGCCGAGGTCGATCGCGGTGCAGCGTTGGTGCCAACTCCCGTCGTGATATGATATGTCTAGATTGCTATTGTGGATGGCCGCCTCGATTTCAAGCGAGTCACGAAGTGGGTTGTCCAAAGCCTCCTTCCTCGCAAGCACTCGTCGGACCTTCTCTGCGAAGTCCAAGTCCTTCTTCAGGACCTTTCCAGCGTCTTGTCGCTTTTCGTTCTTCCACGTGTGGACCCGAGGCAACATGAAGCCCACATCTCCCGCCGGGAAGTTCACTACGGCATGCATCTTGAGTGCTTTCGCCACATGCTGCATCTTCGCCTCCAGTTCCACCAACGCTTCTTGACTAGGCGCCGAGCTACTGTGGGAGAGGAGCCGGATGCTGTGTTGGACTCGGAACAAGACCTCTTCCCACTGACGTGGCCCAGTTTCGAGATCGTACGCACTCGCTCCTTGGGCATCTAATCCTTCTGCAATGGCTTGGAGCTTGTCGAGGTCCTGGTAAGCATCGAGCATGATCTTGAGGTCGCGTGCGCCGCGTCTGACCCTCTGTCCTGGGATATGCTCGAGGAGTCTCAGAACATATGGCACGTAGAACAGCAGAAGGCCGATGACGACTTCTAAGATGTATATGATGAGGTTGGCAAGCGATGCGTTCTTTCCAGTGCTCACTGCAAGTCGGTTCGAAAACACGGAACCAAGATAAATGCCGAGTCCAGCTAGGAAGGACACAACAGCAAGGTACAGCAGCCTTGCCGGAGCTGTGAGCATCATAGCAGCATTGATCGAAGGGGTTTTCCACTGATCACCGCTCAATCTGCCGAGAACCCTGCTCGTGAGTATCCGTAGCTCCTCCTTGGTCACGGTCGCCTCCGAACCGGGTCTCAGTGATGCTATGTGCTCGTCGAAACCGTTCATCACGTCCAATTCTTCCTCCATTCCCTGCCACTCCCCAGGCTTGCACAGCCAGTCCTTGACATCTTCATCGCTGATCAAGGTGCCGAATGTCTGCTGAATCATACAGCAGTAGAACACAGAAAGACTGCCGGCCACGAGGCTCATGATGAAGGCCGCTTGCGCCGTCCAGTGCGTGCTGTCGATCTGGTCAAGTGACAGAGCTGTGATAGCTACTTGTGCGATGATCGCAGCCTGGATCCTTGTCAGTCTTAGATGCGACGATGCAGTGGGCATGCTTGAAACGCACAGCGACGGCGGTCATGGTGTACTTGGCACACATTGCATCCCTAGTATGAATGGCACTCTTTGGAACATTGCCGCGCAGAACATCCTTCTTAATGCGGTCGATGATCTCCAGGGCATCAAAGAAAGCCCACAGCAGGAGAAGTGCTCGCAGGAGGCCGTAAGCTTTCACCAGCTGCGCATTACCACCATAAGAGAGCGAGTCGCGAAGGTCGCGGAAAGTGAAAACATCGAGCAGATCGCGAGCCCGTTGGCCGCCACCGAGGAGGACAACCGGAAAAGCAAGTGCAAGACCAGCAATTTCAATCCCAGACATGCTGGTGAGGTTCGACGGCGAATATCAAGACGAGTAATTTCCGTTCGGAAACGATGGGATATATGCCATGGCCAATCTGCAGCTGCGTAACGGCCGATCAGGGCTGTGTTCGAGCCTTGTCTGCATTCTGAAGGTGGCGTGACCCCGCTGGGCTGCACAGGTGGTGTTACCTATGCAGCAGGACTTATCAGTACCAGATGCATAGGGTACGTACATCCAGGTATCGTCATATCGTGTCGCAAGTCCGTGCATGTTCTGAGGAAGTTGCATCACCCCGTCTCGGCGTACAAAGACCGCCCGCTAATTTACCTGCACTCTACCTACGCTTAGCTCGACGGCACCTGCTCCCTCACCCACTGCGCAAAATCGTGCAGATTCCTCGTCTGCATGTACACCGTGCCAGGCCCAGTAAAGCGGCACACCAGTCCCTCGCCGCTCTTGATCATGGTGAGACCACCGCTTCCGGCCCTTTCGATTGCGTACTGGCAGTTCCAGGCGACGAGGTGTCCGTTATCGACGATGTGCTGTTCGCCTGGTTGAAGCTGGTTGTGAAGGCATGGTTAGCTAGATCTGGCCCGCCTGCTGGGGCGAAGTCAAGCTGCTCAGAAGAGGAGAGGCGGACTGTAGCACTCACCTGGATAGTCTCAACGGCTCCGTACGACGTCAGCCACGCAATACCACTCCCCTGCATTCGGTACACGAACAAGTCTTCTCCGCTAAACAGCGCCTTACCCAGACCCTGCGACTTCGTGTCCTTCTCCACGCCACTCGTACAAGCGAGAAAGGCGTCCTTGCCCACATTCCACGGCCTCCCTTGGCCGCCGTCAATCGGCAAAGTGACAATATCACCCATCAAAGTCGGCGCCAGTGCGACGGTGCCCGGGCCGGTGAAGGTCGCCTGAGCCATCTGGCCACCAGTGAACAGCTTCTTCATGCTGAACTTGATGGCACCTTGCAGCGTGACGGTGGAGGACATATGGATCATCGCGCCGGGCTTAGACATGACCACGTCGCCTTGGTTGAGCTGGATGTTGAGGGTGGAGTTGGTGTTGCGGTGCTTGATGGTGTAGGACATGCCCTGGAAATTGCCTGAGTCGGAGACTTCGGGCGGGGCCTGCTGTTGCGGCTGCTGTTTGCCATGATGCTGATCAGGATAACCTTGCGGTTGATTGTAGCCGGACGCTTGTTGCCCGAAGGCCTGCTGCTGCTGCTGCTGAGGGTAGGCCGGTGGTGCGGCGTAGCCTAGACAAGAGTGAGCTATAATATGAGCAAAGTTGCTGGATTAGGATACATACCTTGTTGGTAGCCTTGGTTGGGGTCATTGTAGTACGACATCCTGGATTCGATGGTCGTGGTAATAGAACGTTAGACAGCTAACAGCCTGGAACAGATGGCAGATGGATGGAAGTGATGAGAGGGATATGTAAACTCTGGGTCTTACTGAAACCATCCCGAAGTCTATCAGCAGTGGAGGTGTCAGCTGTAGGCCAACCTATAATATTAGTGACTCATCAGTCAGACAGCTGCTACGGGCGTTTTCCACGTGTGGAAGCCAGTAATGGAGAGACAAGGTCTAAGACACGTGAAGCTGGGAAGCACGAAAGGAGATTCGCAGGCCTTATGTCTCCGAATACCATTGTTGATACATGATCAGCTGAACCGACAGGATCACCAGCTGACTGTAAGTGGAGCGTCGGAGTCAGCACCATCTTCGATCAGCTGACGTCAGTGGAATGGCCCCAAATACGAGCACCACGACCCTACGCTGCTGATAGCGGCTTCGTTCCTACCGCCTTTGTCAAGACTACGTTGTAGTGCCAACAAACACAACGAGCACCGCGGTGTATGCCGCCGTTACGGCCAAGATATCGTTCGGCCGCATATTGCTCCGGTAAGCAATCACCAATGAGAAGATCAGCACGCAACTGCTTGTGGTGACCAGGCAGCTGACAGTACCCGTCTCAAGCCTCATGATGATCATGGGGACTATAAGAGCAAGGCCTCCGCCAAGGGCGCTGTAGAGCTTGTTGAAACGATTCTCAAGCTGCGCAGCGTGGATCCTAGCCGTTCTGCCAACGCCAGGGAGTCGTGGATCCTCTTCGTCGAGGGAAGGCGGTAGGTCGTCGCGAGAGTCTACGTGGTCAAGGAGACCATGGTCCTGCATCAGCTCTCGCTCCATCTGCTTCGAAGTCATCAGCAGGAACGGGTCGTTGTCGAAACCGTTGGCCGCCTTTTCTTGCATGTAGTCCATGTCACGCAAAGCATTACCTGGTCACCGTTAGTGATTCTTGCGCAGGTGTTACCACACGAGTCAACGTACAGTAGTTGTGCAACAGCTGCGGCAGCATGACGCTCATTTGCCCGTCGAGGAGCTCTTTGCCGGCCTCGGTAATCTCTCGCTGGTATGTCTGGATGACTATCGATTGCATGGTGGCGACGTTGAGCACACACTTCTTAGGTGCTTTGCGGTCCTTCTGCAGGAGGGTGTAAAATAGGTTCGGGTTGGCTTTGTGCAAAAGCCGCGCTGACGACTGGTTATACTCGTACACGTGCGGCTTCCTATGCCACCTGCCATCATTCTGTAGGAAGTCGTAGCTTTCCTTCTCCTCAAGGACGACTGTTTGGGGCTCGTCGAAAAGCCACTTTCATCGGGTTCCTCGGCTTAGTGTGTCGAGCCTTTGAGGTAGATGTGGCCGGAGGATGGCCGTGGCCACTGGGGTCGGTGGAATTGACCTTGACCTTGACTTTGATCTTATCATCATCGCCGTCACTGTCGTCCTGGTTCCCATCCTCGTCCTCAGACTCGGGCGGGCTTGATGGCGGCGTTGGCGCAATCACGTTCAAGTCAGGCACTATGTTGTCGGGAATGCGCCCCTTGCCTACGTCGGCAATCTTCGTTGGGGCCTTGTCGCCCACTGAAGGAGGTACGACGAGTTCCGGAGGTGACGACTCTGCCCCTGCCTCGACATCGGGCTCTACCTTCAACCTGCTCGATCGGCTTGTGAACCGCAAGACAGGAGGCGTAGTCTTCTTTACCGTACTCTCAACCTTATCTTCGAAATATGCTGCGACTCGAAGGTGAAAGCGCTGCGCTTCAGGGTGCTGAAGAAACTGAGAGTGGACTCCCTCGCAGTGACGGCGGGCCGACGCTGCCAAGGTTCCTCCCGCGATGGTGAGAGCAGCCCGAACATGCTTTTGGTATTGCCAAGGAGCTGTCAGGATGCCTAGTATGCTGTGTAGAGATGCCTGGTGACGATGAGATTGTGGAGGTCACAGCTATCGAGAGTCGTCGCTGTGCTATTGAGGCTATCGACAGCCTTCCTGCAGCCTCGCCTGCAAGCGAGCGCGGGCTGGGAACGAGCGCCACAAAGACGGCGCGTGGAACTGAACGATTGCGGATGCGCACACAGAGGACGCAATGAAAGACGGGATTACTCGGAGGCCAATTTGCACAATCGCTTGATAGAACCTCTGTATGTACAGACTGCCACAGAGTCGTATGACTCGGGTCGGTGGATGGAAAGCAAGCCATCCGACCCCAATGCTCCCGATGCTTGAACGCTGCAAAATGCCTCATAGAACGCCTTTATGCCCCAACGCTATGCCCACGAACAAAGTAGTAGGTAGCGAGCGCAAGCGACCAGACAGACGTCTCCCCTTAGGAAGCAGCCCGTGATGATGCCGTGTCCCCTCTCGGCCCACAGCGGCGCCATGCGTGCTCAAGCTTCGTGTGAAGAGAAAGAAAGGGATCTCGCACATGTGTTGTGCCTGTCGTAGTGAGGTGTAGGGTTGGTCAGGTTAGACGGAGATGATGTGCTCCCCCTTCCCACGATACCTCTGCAACTCCAAGCCGACCTCGCGCATCCTCTCCGCGCCTTTGCCGGGCTTGACTTTGTACGCCTTCTCGCCCTTGGCGGCGTTCTTAGCGCACATCTTCTGCCACATCTTCTCCTTGCGGCGTTGGCGCTTCTTCTCCAGCCCCTTGACGATGTCGATGGCACCGCGTTTCGGGATGTCGGTGCGAGCTGCCCCGATGGTGTCGGAGCCGTCGTTATCCTCCTGGTGCTTGTTGCGCATTCTGCTTAGCAGGAAGACGCCGTTGCGTGGGAGAGAAGCAGTGTGTGTCAGCTGCGGACGTTCTGCTAACCCTTGGGCTGCGGTGGCGAAAGCTGCTCCGCGGCTTGGCGAGCTGCGGCGGGTGTTTGGTGGCGAAGTCATGGTGTTGTGTGTGGGGGGTGACCTAGCGTGCTTTGGCGATTGACCGAAGAGCTTGCGAGGCGGAGGTGACCGCGCCATGCGCTTTGATGGCGGCGGTGGGGAGTGATGCTTCGACACAACCCTCGACGGAGGTGGCGAATGATATCTCCCAGCTGGTGGTGGCGATCGGTGGGCAGTAGTCTTACGCCTTAGGGCTGGTGACGGTCGGCGCCTCAGAGTACTCTGGTGGTCGAGCTCATCCATCTCGCCATGTACCATGTTCTCGTTCTCGCTCTCCTCTGGGTCCTCGATATCTTCATCATCCTCTTCGTCCATCTCGGGATCCGAAGTAGGGAAGCTCGGGTCTATGTCCTGTGGCCTGGCCTTGTGCTTGGCAGCCTCGAGATCCTTCTTCCGGTTGAGGTAAGCTTGCTCCAGAGGACGATCCTCATCAAGGGTGCCACACACGAAGTCGGTAGAGTCCGGCAAAATCGGCCCCTCAGTCCGTTTACTGATCGGTATTGCTGGGGTCCGGTGCCGATTGCGAGGACTGCGGTGGAGATGGCGTTTCGGGCTGTGTGGCGAAACATGTCCCGAACTGGCCGAGCCGAATGAGGATGCGATCGGCTCAAGCTCGTGCTTCTGATGAATGGTGAGCCGATCGAGATGCTCAATCGAAGTGGCCGCGGTCGATCCGCCGGGCCGCCACCACTCATAGTCGCTTTCCTCGCCCTCGGAATCTGAAGCAGCAAATCCGTGTTCGTCGTCCGAATGGAAACCGGCATCAGTGCCATCGGACTCATCGTCTTCGTCTTGGTCGTCCTCTTGATCCTCTTCCGCGTCCTCATCAAGCACATCAGCTTCGTCGACTTCTGCTGCAGCCTCCTCGTCGTCCTCTCCTTCTTCCTCGATAGCCTCCTCTTCGACCTCTTCGCACGCTTTCCGAAGTACGTTCTCCTTCTGGAGCGTGTCGCTAACAGTCAGACGACTCCTGTGGCAAGTAACCTCCTGCACCCATTCCTCCGGCTCGTCTTCGCTGCTATAGAACTCGTGGAAGCGTGTTGCCTCCGTGCCGGTCTCTATGGAGTCGTTGGAAAGCCTGCGCATCGGCAGTGCTTCTGGTGTTTCTGCAGCGGTGGGAATTGGCGCGGTCGTGGCGACATTCGGACTCTTACGGACGGCTTTGGGTGACCCGTGAGTCACCGTGCTGTCCGACCCACGGTGTACTTTGCTGCTGTCCGGGTTCCCATTTCCCGAAGACATACGCTGCATTGGCTGTGGACTGGCTGAGCGCCTCATCTGGATAGTCTCGGCAGCTTTTCGTTCCGACCCAGATTTCATCGGACAGGCGAACTTGATCATGCATTTGCGCTTCGGTTGCTCGGCTTCGGCAGGCTTCTCTGAAACGGGGATTGGCGGTGGGGATGGTGCCTTTGGTTTCGCCTCGTCCTTGCCGCGACATGCGAACATGATGCAGCGCTTGCGACCCAGTGTTGCCTCGATAGACTTCTCCGATCCCGTCTGGCTGGAGGCCACATCTTCTTGTCCGATGATCTTCAGCTTCTTGTCAAGCGGCATCTCAGATATCGGCAACGCGTTGCGTATGTGTGTCGGTGGCAAAGGCGGACTGATCGCTGGGCTTGGCATGCTTATTCCATCGTCACTGGTAAGTTCGGCGGCTGAGGCCGTGCTCAGGTTACTCCATGTGGACTGTGTGCTCAGAGCACGAGGTGGATGTGGGAGGCGATCCTCATCGCTATGCTCGGTCTCCGAATGCAGCTGTCGTGTCAGAAGGGACTCGCGTCGAGTGAAGGCGGTCGGCGGTGCTTTCCGGTAGATGCCCGTTGGTTTTGGTGGCGACCAAAACGGCCTACTCTTCGGTTCCTCCGGTGGCTCGTCAACGTCGGCGACCATGTCTTCGCTGTGTTCCATGCCAACGGTTGCGGCGGCCGGCGCTGCTTGCGCCGGCTCTGCTGTCTTCCAAAAAACCATGACCGCGAGTATGTATGATTAGGCTGTAATTTCAAGTAGTTGTTGCGATCGTCCACTCTTTCTGCCAGTGCTCAGTGCACGAAGGTGCGACCCAAAGGGCCTACCGAGGCTATAACAGGTATTGAGCCATGGTGAGAAGGCAGGCGATGTATCGCAGGGAAGGTGGTGTAACGGTCGTAGGATGTGTGTTTCCAAGACGGTGTCTTGGGTAGTGTCAGCGCGTGATGCCTCAAAGTGCGTTGGTAATGGCGAGAATGGAGTCGCAAGAGGCGTACGGTGAAGTGAGCGGCAGGTGGCTCAGTGCCGGATGATCGCCGCAGTGGGCCGAATCCCGTGGCTTGGCCACCAAGGATGAGAAATCCGTTCGGTCAGCGCGTAGCTCACCCTGTAGACACGAAGTTCGTTGCCGGCGCCGCTGCTGAACGAGCAGTTGCTTGGTGAGAGCAAGCAGAGCTTGTGAGGCTGCGCGCGGCGGGTCTCAGCAGAGGATGTACCACCGGAGAAGCGCAGGATCGTGCTGGTTTTCGAATGGTGGTGAACCGTGCTTTGCAGTGGGCCGGATGTGGCCTAGTCGGCTGAGACTTTGCGGTGTGTGCTGGAAGCTTGTAGACTTGTAGTCTTCTGACATGCGCGCTCCGCCGTAGTGAAGGTGCTAGCAAGACGCATCCCCAAATGTGACGACGATGCACATCCTGGATTGCAGGCCAGTCCCACTCCCACTGTCCCAGCATGAAACTTGATGGCGCGTGAGCACGGTGAGCTGTCGGGTCAGCATTCCTCGTTCGTGCCAAACCGCGGAAGAGATCCGGCGAAGGCTACGTCATATCTCAATGCTGCCCCTCGACGCGCACGTGCTTACCTGACAATTAACCATGCAAACATCTCGTCTACTAATTTAGTCAGTACTGAGCAACACACAACATCACCGCTATATCATCCAAGCCCATGCCTCCGAACTCCCCATAGACGATGTTTTGCGAGCTCAATATCGCGATGGACTGTGCACTGCGCAGGTTCATCAACTACCGAGGCCAAGCACCTCCTACGGACGTGCGGAGTGGCCCGATAACCTGCAGGAGAAAATCGCGCACCTGCATCTGCACGAGCTGCTTTGCTGTTGTGCGGGCATGTGCCACGCGCACGGGTCATTACGAATACCTTTCACCATCTGCAAGGCTGGAGCTCTCTTGCTTCTAGGGAATTCTAGGCGCCGTATTGCCTCCCACCAATGGAGATTGCAACCTGTGCGCGCAGTGTATCGATGCTGCCTATGATCAGTGTGATGCTGCAGCGATGCTCTCTATACCCGTAGTCGTACGGCATCGGGCGGTCAACGAAGAGGCCCTTCACCGACTGTCAGCAGCGCGATCCACTGATAACTTTGAGTATCACCATCACCACCACCATCACCACAATTGTTGCAGCGGGCGGACTGTGGCAAGGAGGTCAGGCGCAGAACGGCAGGGAGTGTCTTCATGCAAGTCATCTCCACGTACCTTTTCCTATCCTGATTCTTCCGCGATGGCGCACTCATCCTTTTCCATTTACGCGCCCGAAGCGGCAGCAAAACTGCCCCATCATCTGCACGCTTCTTATACGCTACGGCTAATCTTTTTTGGCCATTCTTCGCGGGAGAACAAAGGGCTGTGGTCTTGATCGTCTAGACATGTTTGCTCCCTGGGGCCTGCCGCGTCTGCCCCCGCATGCCTGACCTCCGCGCCCTCATGCCGGAGATGTTGCATGGGGGCGGGGAAACCTGAGACGCTTTCGAGCTGGTCTGGACTGCATGTTGTGTTGTTGCGGAGGCAATGCTATGTTTCGTATGCAATGCCAGTTTGCCACGCTGGTGACAAAGGCATCTCAGTTGGCAGGACCGCTTTGGACTTGCTCAATTACTGTCAGAGGGGACGTCATTCATCGACAGTCAAGATGCCCTTTAAGCTCCCGGCAGGACGCTGGGGAACAGCTCAACGCTGCCGCACTCGCACGGGAGCTCGCAGCGAACGCATATGCCGACGTCTTGCACATGGAGGCTCCGAAAACTCACGTGTCAGCCATGGACGTAACAATGTAGGTGGGAATCGTCTACCGATCCGGCTGCAACCATGGTCAACGCTATGCAGTGCAGGCCAGCCTCTCCTCCACTACCAGAGTCTAGAATGCCGACCCTAACAGCCGTGACAGCAGGTCGGCGCATCGTCAACCTCGGAACGTGAACGAGCGTGATGTTGGTGCTTGTACCTGTCGTCTCCTGGGTTCACGGATATGGTAGCGCACAGGGGCGACACGAATACTGTTGTAACATCACGATAGGTGCGTGTAGCAGCCAATTCGAATCAAAGTATCACACGGTTGAGCAGCTCGTAACGAGCTCCAGGCATACGAGATTAGTGCTGCAGACGAGTGCAGCAGCACCGTTCGAGAATCGACCGTTCGGCTAACCGCTGGGACACAATGACCTACAACAGTGTTCACTCCCATATTTAATCGCGCTGCTGTTGGTGCTGCCTGTGACCACAATAGCATCGCAGCAAGCTGCATGTCTGGAGACGTGCCTTCTTCGCAAGGTGGCTCATCGCCGTGAAGCTCTGTTGTACTGGCAACGTCGTGGGCGTGTTTCGTAGCATAGTCGGGGAATCCATGTCCAGGCTCTCACTGACCTACAGATCATGGAGGCGACTTTATATGCATGCCTGGCGTTGTCGGTGTTGATGCCGCCGGCGCAGAAATCAACACGGCCGAGCGCATTTGAGTGGAGGGACAGGGCGCTCGTCTTAGAGCTCGAATGTGGAAAGGGTGTTTGCATGTAGCCCCGTCAGACGGAACAGCACACTCCAGGGTGCACGCGCTCACTGGCAACGTGCCTCCCTTCAGTGGGAGTTAAGCTTCACTGTACTGAGTCGACTTTTCGCTGCGTCGGTCTGCCCTATTGTTCCTTTGTGTTTAAAGTCTCCATGCCTCTCTACTGATCTCCACCATCCAGCGGCCCAATCTCCAGAAGCATACTGGGCGTATAATCGTCGCCCTCAGACCCACCGTTCCAGACTCGGATGCTTCTCACGGTCCTCTCGCCCATATCTGCCTTGTGCTGCGCCAAAAGCCACGCCACACCTCTGAGGTTTGGCGTCGCTAAGAGCGCCCTGAACCCATCATCACGCTCCCCGACCACCATTCCTGGCCACGCTGGTGCCTACCATACAGGACCGTCGTTATCGTCAGATGGCCTAGCTTTCCCGACATTCCTCTTCTTGGCAACATAGCCGATTATGTTGTTGGTGTCATCGTTTTCGATCTCCCGGCGGAATACCCAACGGAGGTTGGCTCTCTGCTGTGGCGTGGTGAGATACTTCCACGTAAGGAAGACCACGTCGCTCCACTGGCCCAGTTGCGGAAGAGGTAATGCTTTCCCGTTTGTGCCTTTCCACGGGTCGACGGATCCCTGATGGTTGCCAACCGTCCAAGAGGGGCCATAGTTCATGACCGATACCAGGACGCCGTCCGCGGGCCAATGTACATTGTTGTAAAGTGCATTGGTTGCGTCCTGTTGGCAATCGACATCATCTGTGTCAATAGAACGATATTGCAAGGGTCCGAACTTACATATTTGGTCATGACCGAGCCTCCTTTCGGGTTGTTCACCATGTGGGACGTGGCCTGCGCATGCGACCAACCCATCCTGATACCGTTCATGAGATCACCGACATCCACACCTGAGCAGGCCTCTGCAACGCAGTGGAAGTTGGCATTATTGCTGCGCTCCACTTCCCAGCCCCAGCTGGCGAGGTCGGAATAGTCTGTCCACTGTGTGGCTGTGGGCTCCGTCCCGTATAAGAGGCATATAAGCTTCGCCCCCTTCTTCTGGAGCTGTGTGTACAGCCGCAACAGTTGTATAGAACCGATCAGGCCACGCTCGGGGAGGCTCGTCGAGTCATGTTCATCGTACACATCGATGCTCTCATCTAAGGCTGGAGGTGGTGAGGATTCGGAGGCAACATCTTGGTTGACTTCAGCGTGCTTCTGAAGAGATGCATCGAATGGGCTGATTTCTTGTCTGTTCCGACCAAGTGGAGTTGCCTTCGTGAAGAAGAGGAACGCAAGCAAGGCCAGGCCGAGCAGTATTGTGCCTTTTCTGACGGCCTGGTGGCTTCGACGGGCCATGCTGTTGCAGTAGCTTGGTTGGTACCTGGTCTCAGGTGTAGCGGTTTGTGGCTGTAGCGAGTTGCAGCTGTAACGGGCTGCAGTCGTAGCGGGTTGTAGTCGTAGCGGGTCGTGAGTGTGGCCGGCTGCAGTCGTAGCGGGCTGTAGTCGTAGCGGGTCGTGATTGTAGCGGGCTGTAGTCGTAGCGGGTCGTGACTGTAGCGGGCTGTATTTGGTATCGGTAGCAGGCTGTACTTGATGGTAGTAGTGTCAGAATGGCGGTTGTGGCAGAGAAGGCGCTTTCTGACGATGGTGGTATGAGTGTCTGCTACGACTGCTGTCAAGATGCTGGGGTGGATGCTCATTCCATCCGCTCATTCTCGCCGGAGCATGTGCAGCATATGGCAGCGCATGGCAGCACGTGAGAGCATCCACCATCCCGTGATGCCCTGCAACAACCAGCATCCGAACAACACCTGCTTTGAAGCTCGAGTTCAAGCGCGTCCTCTGAAACAATATCACACTCCCTACCATCCGCATCCGCATCAGCTCCCAGATCAGCACTGTAACCTGCATGGTCTTTGGCGTTGCTGGTTGCGAGGTGATGTGTTCGTGGGCGGCTAGTGTCTGTTAGTGGCTGCAGCGACCATGAGGACGACGGGGCAGATGGGCATATTTGCGAAAGCTTTCTCTCTCTCCGTCCTGCCCGTACTGTGTGAATGCGCACGGCTTCTCCAGCGTACGTTACAACGGCTCGTACGTCTGGCAGCTCGTTGGATGGCGGGAGCGCGAAGAGTGTGTGCGAAGGTTGCAACGGACAAACGACCTTCTCCAGCGTAAGTCCTAACAACTCATACCCCTGGCAGCTCGTTGGACGGCGGGAACGTGAAGAGTAGAAGTGAAGGTTGCAACGACGAACGACCGTCAGTGAACTGCAGCAGAGGTCGCAGATAATGTAGACCGTCTCAGCGCTAGAGTGGTGGCAATTTCAAGGTTCAAAGCCCCAGAACCATGGTAATTCGAGGTCCTTGGAACTCAAAACCATAGCAATCCTTGGTCTCGGAAATCCAGAACCGAGGAATTCGATCTGCCATTCACCGCTATGCTGCTTCTAGCTCTGCATCGCTCTTCCGTTTCGCCCTGACTGCACTCCCGCCGCCTATGACAGCCACTGCAACGAACAGTATTGCGTTGAAGATGGCCAGCATGAAGAAGGGCGCTCCTGGGGTCCAGGAGTCGAATAGCGCGCCGCCCAGTTTCGTTAGGAGTAAGATGCCCGCCCCCCCGGCAAAGCTGTAGACGCCTGCTATGCTGCCCTTCAGATGCGAGCGGTTGTGCTTTTTGTGGTCCTCGTCGCCGTCCTGCTTCACGCCAGAGCTAGCCGGGAGCAGCGGTGCGATCTCATCGCCTTCTGTAGGGCCCGTTTCGCCCGGCCTGATGGCACTGGAAGGTTCTGACTTGCCCTGTTCGCTAATGGTCCGTTCACTGGAGCTTCCATTTATCCCTCGTCCGAGCAGTCCAAGCGAACAGACAATGGAGCCAATCTGGCTGATACCGATGAAGATCACAGCGATGAAGGCCCACTGTCCGCTTTCTCCGTGGAAAGCGTCTGGGTTGCGCAAGAAGCCGAAGGCGATGTAGCCGCCGACTCCGATAGCGGCTGCGCCCATGAGGGGCCACTCGCTCCTGCCGCGCACCACTTTGCCGCCCAGCCAGCCGAAAAGAGGTGCGCAGAGCAATGCGGCGGTTTCCGCGATGCCGGTTAGTGCAGAGGCAAGGGTGTATGCGCGCTTGCAGTTCTCTTTGATGTCGTTTAGGTTGTCTGGGTTCGAGGTGCAGAGGCCGTTGCGGACAAAGTAGGCGTTGACGAATAAGGGGATGAACAGGCTTATGCCCACGGATGACGCTCTTGCTACGAAGCCGCCTAGGTAACCCAGCCCGATGCTCTGGTCTGTGAAGCCCAATTTGACCGACTCCGTCACTAAGCTGACATATGATGGGGCGGGTGTGAGTGTGGTGTGGACGTGGCCTTCAAGATCTGTGTTTGTACTCTCGTCGTATGGGGTGCGCCATAGTGCGGATATACTCTTCCCTTCCTCGCCTGGCAAGTTGCGGAGACCAAAGAAGATGAAGACCGCTACGCAGACAGATATGCCACCGACGATGTAGAAGCTGGTCTGTACGCTTTGAGGGCGTGATTGGCCGTCGTCTTGAAAGTGAGCTGGCAGTGGGAGGAAGACAGCAAGCGCGAGAAGGGCGCCGGCTCCGGTGAAGAAGCCGACTAGGCCTGCCAACTGCGATGTTCCGGACGCGCTGTCCGCTGAAGCGGACTTCGGTGATTCGTCCGATTCGGAATCTCCCTGCCTTGTTCGCGATGTTGAGGTGAATCGGTTTTGCGTGATCGTCAGCTCGCTACTAACGCTTGCTGACGTCGCATGCCCGATGCTGCCGCTCCTGCTCGGCCGCTCCTCATCTCGTAGTCGGCCAGCATGCCCGTTGGCAGTCGACTGCTCTTCACGATCTGTCTTGCCATCCTCTTCCGGTCTCTTGGCCACCATAGCCGGCAGCACAGCCGTGACCATCGTACTGCATGCCGCTCCTCCCAAGCTGAAACCCAGCCTACCCACCAGCAGCTCGGGGTAGACGCTGGTGCTTTGGACTAAGCACACTAAGCTCACTCCCACGATGCAGTATCCTATCACAGCGACTGTCCGCACGCCTATCCGGTCGCTGAGTAGGCCCCATAGTGGGCACGCGACCAAGGCTAGCAGCTCGTCTGCGAACCCCAGTGTGCCTACTGCATCGCCGACGTGCTTCTTCTGCCCGATGACGTCGGTGACGACGAAGGAGATGCTGCTGTTCAGGAAGACCAGGAAGGAGATGCTGAAGAGCGCGATGCCGAGGAGGTATGTCGTCGCTTGCAGGCGGGTCGCCGTGAGCTTCGGGAAGACACGGGCCATGGCGTCGGTATACAGATTGCAGCTGGTACGTTATGAATGCGTCGTGTCGGTGACGGCAAGGGAGGTTGCCTCGTGTTGTGAACCGACTCGGTTGTGTCTGGTTTGTTTGCTGGACGGACGACTCGAGAGGCTCAACTGGTGGCACGTTTGCTGTTGCTGAACAGGTACACTCGGAGCAATATGAGACAAGTACAACATGGCGCGCCGCCGCCGATGCCTGCTGTGAAAGACTTCAGACGAAAGAGGGCCTTGTACGGATGCCTCAGACGTGCCCAACAGCGAGTTGAGCTCGGATCAGCCATGACGCCAGTAGTTAGCCCCGAGCTTCACCCGATGTTCACTCCCACTCCCACTCCCACTCCCACACCCACCATGACCGCTTTCTCTTCCTGCTTCACAATCACCGAGCCCGTGTCGAAATCCGCGGTAGATTGGTGGGGTACACCTTCGACACGTTATTGACTGCCTTGCCTTGGCTCTGTCATCCACCACGTGCTGCCAGATCTTTCCAGCACCGTGATCTCACGCCATGCCTTAGGTGTGCGTGGCGGAGCATCATGCATGCGAGCAGCTCGAGCTTCAGCTTCAGTCTCGTTCAGCCTGCCTGTCTCTCCTCATAATCTCACTCTCTGCTCTCTACTATCCCATATTCCAAAAGACTCTCCGAACAACATGACACGCAAGAGAACCAAGCGCACCTTCTACTCCCCTGTCAATCTAGACCGCAGCAGGATGGAGCGCTTTTCATACTCACCTCTCGATGCAGAGCGCAAAGAAATCAGAATCCTGACCGTTCACGCTGCTTTAGCGCACCCTACCAACACCGTACACTGCACAATCGAGAACGCATCGCTCCTTGACCGGCCCCAGTACGAGACTACATCATACTGCTGGGGCGACAAGAATCGCCGATGCTACATCGTCCTGGACAATTGCATCTTCGATGTCACAGCGAGCGCGGAAAGCACGATTCGGCGTATGCGACACCCGGACCGTGACAGAAGACTCTGGATAGACGCTGTGTGTATCAGCCAAGCCGATCCCGAGGAGCGGAACCAGCAGGTGGCTATGATGTACGATATTTACCGAAGCGCCCCCGGCAATCTTGTTTGGCTAGGAGAAGCATCGGATGAGACTGCTGAGCAAGCGATGGTCGCGATTCGTTCCGTAGCAGGACAGTTCCGGCAAGACACTAAAGACTTCACCACCCTGGAGACGACTTTCTTCGGGCAGGAAGAAAAACCGCGGTACAGCCAGACTCCGCTTCGCATGGACTTTAACCTTGAGTCCCTGAGGAAGCTTTTCGCTCGCCCATGGTTTCGAAGGCTTTGGATTGTTCAGGAAGCTGTCCTGGCAACAAACAGCACCTGCCACTACGGGCCATATGATATCAGCTTACTGGAAGTCTTCAGGGCGGCGCGATACTTGCGGTTCAAACATAGATTTTTGCCATTCTCAGTTGTCACGGAGTGGGGTATACTGAATGCCACAGAGATATGGGATTACACAGCGAACAGTGCCACCGCCGCCAATAAAATGTTCTATCTACTCGCGATGATTCGAAATTTTGAAGCGTCTGACCCGAGGGACTATATTTACGCAATTCTGGGGTTACATCGGAGATTGTCGCCTACAGATGCAAGCCCCGGTGCTCTGCTTGCACCGGACTACCGCAAACCGCTAGAGCGTGTTTTTCGAGACGCGACGAGATACACTATCGAAGAGGACGGCAATCTCGAAGTATTCAGATTTCTCAGTCCTCGTCCCTCACACACAGACGGGGAGGCGTGGCCATCGTGGGTTTCGCGGTGGCATGTCAAATGGGATCCGGGACTGAATTCTGTTCCTCTAGCTCGTTTCTTCCGAGCGGACGACAACATTGCGATGGATGGCACTCTTGCATTTGCCAATGGTGATGAGAATGTTTTACAGCTTGGCGGTTTCTTGATGGGCCGGGTCAAGGATTGTACGCCGTCTTTCGAATGGGAGGAGATGCGATCATTGGACCAGATGACCGGCAAGCTCTTGGCTATCGGGTCATTGCTTCATGGTATAAGCATTAAACCGTCTACGAAGGATCCATCGGCCATCTTGGGAGTTACCCCCACTGCTGGTGAAGACAGCGTGAACCGACCTGTCACTGTCAAACTCGGCCAGACTCTCTACCAGGCATACGTGCAGTACGTGGAGACCACTGGGTCATTGCCGCCGGAAATGTCTGATTACAGCGATGAAGCGGCACCGCGCAGCGAGCCGACATGGCTTGCAGCGAACTTTCTAAAAACCATGCGTTTATGCACCCATCATCGCCGGGCTTTTGTGACCGGAGATGGGCAGTTCGGCATTGGACCCGCGATGATGCAAAAGGGCGACGTCCTTGCCATCCTCTACGGGTGTCGCTGGCCCGTCGTTTTGCGTCCCAGCCGCATTTTGCGCTCAAGCCCGCGTTACCGGTTGGTGGGCGTTTCATACATTTACGGTGAAGCTGTCAAGAAGCACAAGGCCAATGGTGGAGAGGATGTTCTTTTCCGTATTCAATGACAGTCGTCGAAGCTGATGGGCTTGTACGCACCGTTCCTGGCAGCAAAGCAGGGGCTGCCTTTGCCTACTGTTCCCCGTGAGGTGGCTGGTTTAGCTGTGTGTCTTTGGGGAAGACCTCGGCTCACTGCTATCCCCTTCGAGTACCTCACTCCTCAATAGTCAATAAATTGGAGGTGCGTCACGGTACGCACAGCCTCCACAACCCAGATCAACATCATAACCACAACATCGCCGCTACCAAGAATCGCTCGGCTTTCGTCAACATTGCGCCTCTCTCGCGCGAAAGGAACAACGCCATATCCGGACCGTAACCTGCGTCGTACGCAGTACAACCCGGTAACGAAGAAGACACGATGACACCTGGAGACCGGATGTCGTCAAAGCAATGCCTAAAGACCCTCCTTCCCGCTGGCACCGCCACCGAAACCCAGCGCATCCCTGACCATCCCGAAAGCAGACGCGGTATTGCTAGTAAGCTCCTCTTCTTCCAACCTCATCAGGAACTACTCGGCTTCGGAACCATAGACGGATATGCCTTCCCTTCCTTCGCGACCTTAGGCTCGCAGGTGCAGCGCTCGTTCTCTGCGATCGGGTCCACAGTGCTTGGGACGTGTTGCCCACATCCCCACCCGGTCGCCTTCTCTATATGCTGTGGTTAGCAGGCTTACATCGATTGTTGGGTGTTGGCGAAATATTCTGCTTACGGCACGTCCGCACGTGGTCTTCTTGCACCTGTTGGTCTCTTGTTGAGAGTTTCTGGTGATGACGAAGTGTTGATGTCTCAAATGAATGTCGACTTGTGAGTTCTGGTGTTGCTTGTTGAAGACGTAAGAGAGCGGCTGCTCACATCTTATCGCAGTCGTTCACATCACTGAGATCGCCGAAAACCGTCGCCGGCCTTCTGCTTTTCGGGGACCTCAGCAGTGTGCCACCCGCAACTCGAGCACATGGTGACCATGTCTGGCATCTCAAAGTCACTACTTCCGCGCATGTTCTCACCAACCGCGGACTGGTCGCATTGGCATCCGCATCCAGCCGTGCTCTTACAAGTGGAAGCCATACCGGCGATCGAGGCCATCTGTACTCGCGTGCACGGAATGCAGAAATTAGCATCTCGTATGCGACGCTACATCTCTTCGCTGCTCCTGATGCACTAAGCGAGGCCTGTCATACAGCTACAGGCCGTCGAGGCAGGCATATCGAGGCAGTTGTGCAGCTGGGCTCGACGGCACCGCTATCGAGATGCATGCAATGTCCGGCAACATGTCGCAGTTTGCCTTGTTCTCAGCAGGGGACCCAAGCGGGCAAGATGCGATGAACGGCGAGATGCGGTCTCTTCAAGGTTGTTCTCACGTCACGCTCGATCTTCCTGCGTGATATGCTGCTCAGGGCTGCTTCGTGTTCTGTGTAATAACAATTAGAGCGGCCGTCACCACAAACCGTGATAGCACAATTGACCCGCATGGCAGGGAACGTCCCGGCAAAACAAGCCACATAGTGCACATTGGAAGTCCACTCAATGCCTTACCAGTGACCACAGTCGCCTGTCAGTTTCTTAATTGCCATTCCGTTCTCATTGCCTCGCCAACGCCGGACGCCAATGGGCGACTCAGCTGGGACGTTCTGCGCGCCACTTGACTAATCAACTGGTATGGCGGGTCTCGTATTGGGCCAAATGGTTTGGTTACCTGGCGTTCAGCACAGTGGCAGGAGCAAGGAGAGTCGAGCCTGGGAGATGCGTTGAGGAAGGTGGTAGCTGTTGCTGCCTGCATAAGGTCGTAGCCTAGGCAGCAAACATCACTAGATGGAGTGTGGATGTGAGCTCCGAGCACGATACCATATTGCCATTCTTTGATTGGAACAAAATGTGGGTTTCTCGATAACTACCTACCTCAGGCAGTGAAAGGTAGAGATCCGCCTGAGATCGAATTTTAGCCTCGCCACTCTTTACCGAAGTCATGGAGGCTTCATATTCCGACACAAGCCTCTACTATAGAGGCCGGAGCTTCTCCCGATGCCTTGCCGTCCGTTCTGCACGAGCTAGTCTGGATGTGGTACACAGGATGTAGCGCTCAAAATGTCGGTGTTTGCCTCAACGTATCGCCGAGCTTTGTTTTAAGTACCAGCTCCGGGCACTCGTCAACTCGCCCAAGTTGCTGACCACACGCTCGACCAGAGTTCGACTCCAGTACACTGAATTAACAACATCATGTCTCTACCAAGCTTTTTCTACAGTCAGCTCATCCAGAAGCTCCCATACCCTGAAGCTTCCTTCAGCGGCAAGACCGTGATCGTGACCGGTTCCAATGTCGGCCTAGGTATGACACCGATGTATGGAACGATCCCGAGACGCATGCTGATGCCATTACTTCCCATCTTATAGGCAAAGAAGCAGCCCGTCATATCGCTCGTCTTGGAGCAAGCAATCTGATCCTCGCCGTTCGCAACATCGACAAAGGCAATGCCGCCAAAGAAGACATCGAACGCTCGACCGGCTGCTCGAAAGACGTCATCAAGGTCTGGCTACTCGACATGGCCGACTATAGCAGCGTAACCAGCTTCGCCGCTCGTGCGAGCAAGGAATTGGAGAGGGTAGATGTCCTCCTTGCCAATGCGGGCATTGCTTCCTTCTTATGGCGGACGGCTGAGGACAATGAGGCCATGATCACCGTCAACGTTGTTTCGACGTTCCTCCTGACGATGCTCATGATGCCCAAGCTCAAGGACACGGCGCGCAAGTACAACACCAGGCCGGTGGTGACAATCACCTCATCGGAGGTGCATGCGCGCACGACGCTCCCAGCGAAGTCCGCTCCCGACGGTCAGATCTTTCAGACGCTGAACGACATTTCCAAGTCGGATTTGACGGAGCGCTACCCGGTTTCCAAACTGCTCGAGGTGTTTGGCGTGCGTGCTATCGCCGATCGACTCCCGTCATCATCATTTCCGGTAACGATCGATACCGTCAACCCCGGCTTGTGCCATTCGTGTGTATCCCCATCACCCAGTCCGCCTGGTCTGCACCTACTGATAATATGCAGGGAACTGGCGCGTGAAGGTGGATGGGCCTTTGTCGTGATGAAAGCCATGCTTGCGCGAAGCACAGAGTACGGCAGCAGGACGCTAGTGCATGCTGCAAGCCAAGGGCCAGAGTCACACGGTCAGTACTTGAGCGATTGCAAGATTGCCCAACCGAGTCCGTTTGTGACGAGTGAGGAGGGCAAGGTAGCCCAGGACCGAGTGTGGAATGAGCTTGTAAAGAAATTGGAGGCGATCGAGCCCGGCGTGACAGGCAACCTAAAGTGAGAGCCATTCAGCAGCTCGGTTTACTATGCAAGAAGCTCTGGGACCGCATCGATGTGAACAATCGTGCTCTCCCTAGAGTGCTGTATTGAGGCTTGAGCCACGAGCGGTCTGGAGCTCTGCGACTCCGATTGGAAGTGATCCTGAGAGTCTAACTTGTTCGGATCGTTCTATCCTGTGAGCGTGACGTTCCAAAGGGCAGATGAGGCGGCAGTGCCTGTTGGCTTGTGGTAGTACAGCGAGTATAGACAGTGTGATATTGCAACATCACCTGAGATATGGTCTGCACGGTGGCCTGCCACATTCCGGTTGCCCCAAGCACAGGCATCGTTTGTTCGTCCTTACTCTCACTGTATTTGCCCGATAACCGATGGTCCAGTAACGTACAGGAAACGGCCACAAGAGAGAAGAGCGGAAGGCGAGTTGAAGTTTGAGTGTTCACCGAGGGTGTTGCCACTGGCGACGAGCGCCTGTCCCGCACCTTCAGCCCTTTGCTCTCATCGAGTATACTGCGATCAAGCCCATCTGTCACGGACCGCATAAGACACCCATTTCGAGACCTTTCGGCCGGTCAACTTCGTCAAATGCGAACTGGAAGAGCAGGTGCGCCGTCAGGAGATAGCTACCTTCCGCACGCCGTGGCCTTTGGCGTTGAGCCGCGGTCGTCACGAACAACTCGCCATCACCACGCCTCTTCCGCGGCCTTCAGCACGGCCCAGCGGCCTCGAGAAGGAAGACTTTCATGACATTAGCCTGCTGCTGGCGCTCTGGGCCAGCACGATGGAAGATACGCAGCGTTCCGAGTATAGCCGAGCATGCAGATAGGCCAACCTGCCGTCGGCAGTCTGCCGAGGGGCGTTCAACCATGAGTGCAAGAACAAAGATATGAGCTGCGAGGTTCCCGGAATGCTCATCAAGAGAAACTTCTTCTATCGCATCAAACACCCTGCAACGATACACCACCGCGATCGACAATGGCTCAAATCGGCGTCTTCATCCCAATTGGAAACAACGGCTGGCTCATCTCGAAGAATGCACCCCAGTACAAACCCAGCTTTGAACTCAACAAGCAGGTCGTGCAGAAGGCTGAAGGCTATGGCTTCGACTTTGCGTTGTCCATGATCAAGCTGCGAGGTTTCGGAGGCGAAACTGAGTTCTGGGACCACAATCTGGAGTCCTTCACTCTCATGTCTGCTCTTGCGGCTGTTACGGACAGGATCAAGCTTTTCGCCTCGACTGCAGTACTTGCCTTGCCGCCAGCGATATGTGCACGCATGGCATCGACAGTGGAGTCGGTTGCGCCGGGCCGGTTTGGCATCAACATCGTGACAGGCTGGCAGAGCGCAGAGTACGAGCAGATGGGTCTCTGGCCGGGCAATGCGTATTTCGGCTACCGTTATGATTATGCTTCTGAGTACGTGCAGGTCATGAAAGACCTCTGGACGAACGGCAAGTCCGATTTCAAAGGCAAGCACTTCACGATGGAAGACTGCAAGCTCTCGCCCCAGCCAGCACATGACATCAAGATCGTTGCAGCTGGTCAGTCCGGTCGTGGTCTGGAGTTTGCCAGCCAGTATGCCGACTACAACTTTTGCCTGGGAGTCGGTTGCAACACTCCAACAGCTTTTGCGCAGGCGAATGAGCGATTACTGGAGGCAGCGGCGAGCGTGGGTAGAGATGTCGGCGCTTACGTGCTCTTCATGGTGATTACCGGCTCCACCGACGAAGCGGCGGAAGCGAAGTGGCAGAGCTACAAAGACGGGCTTGACGTCGATGCCGTAGCTTGGATGTCGACGCAGAGCTCAAAGGACACGAAGGCTGACGCCAATGCTACTGCCAGCAAGCTCCAGCTCCCGGAAGGCGCCGTCAACATGAATATGGGCACGCTAGTAGGCTCGTATGCCAAGGTGGCCGGCATGCTAGATGAGATTGCGGCTGTCCCTGGGACCAAGGGCATCATGCTGACGTTTGATGACTTTCTGGGTGGACTCGATCAGTTTGGGAAGGAGATACAGCCCTTAATGAGCAGTCGGAAGGGCGTGAGCAATGGTCATTGAGGTTTATATTGACGAATGTAGACCTGCACGATACTGGCCAGTCCATCTGTACCCGCAATACCTGTGCCCCTTTCTGCTTCCATACCTTGCTATGTGCTGTGACATTGCACAATTGTGCAGTGCAGTCACCGCTCCTCCGTCGGAACTGTACTCGGATGTGTGAATGCACTCCGACAGTGTCACGCAGCAGCAAAGCGGCTCGGATACGGCACTAGAGGTGAATATATGTGCACCAAATTCTTTTACCCGCCTGCGACACTTCGCTTGCGTCCTCTGACAAACCGACAGCCGTGAGTCGCACTGACTTTGACATAACTCGATCTCATTGAGCAGTCCGAGGCCTGCGGGTTCGCACAGCAAGCATGGCAGACGTGAGCCTCTTCACGAATGTCAGGGACGCCTACGCAGTCGCAGCGGGAACGCATCCACTGGGTATGTGTCTCTAGCACCGAAGGCAGATCGTACGTGCTGACACAATCCAGGCATCTATCTCTGGAAAGCCTCCAAAGCGGTCAAGAAGTTGCTCGGCTTCGACCCCCCTGAGACTCCTCGTCCCAGTCCATTCTTTAAACTGCGGAACCGCATCTACTCCTTGGTGCTCGTCAAGGACGGTCCTATCATGCCCCAACACAGACCCCACTACGACCAAGAGCGCGTAGCCATGAACATCCTGGCAACGTGTCGACAGGTGAGGTCCGAGGCCGTGGGCATCTACTACTCATCGAACGACTTCCATTTCGGCGACACCTTTTGCGGCGTACTTTCAACCATGCCGTGTTGGTTTCGTTCAATCCCACCGGACCACTTCAAGCAAACAAGGCGATTCTCGCTGGAAGGCAGAGCGAATTGTTTCTGGCACTCCCCAGGTGACATCTACTGCTGCATCATTCGCATTTGTATACATCCCAATACTGGCACCTTCGAGTCTCTCGTACAGCCCAAATGCAAGATTGGGGAAGAAACACTGGCGTCGGCAATGGCTACCGCTCGTGTCTTTGTCTCTCGGCTGGCCGCGGGGCCGGGTCCGCAGGGTTCGGCTAAGAACAGGGGCTTCGAGTTGGGCTATTGGTTCACGTGCAAACTGCAGAAGGACCATTCGAAGTGGGAGCGGTTGTGGGGTCTGATTGATTAGGATGTTGCCAGGGAATGGTGGAGATCGCAGGCCTAGACTGCCAAGACAAGGCTGAGGCTGTGACAGCATACGAAAGCAAAACGTCCGATGTTGAGATGGCGGCAAGAGCTAGAAGTCTAGAAGTATTAGCCGCTCAGAAAATCTTCTTCCAAATCCTCGGGCCTCTTGCCAGATTGCCCTCCAATGAAAACGAGATCCATTTCCCTACCGGCTGGCTCTTTCGCCGCTATTTGGGCACTGCTCCAGGCTCCCAACCGATCGTCCGACTTCCGACGCTCGTCCTCCAGCTGTACGGCACTCAATAAAACCCTAGGTGTCATCACATTGAGAGCCATCCCGAAGTCGGTTTTCTCATGACTATGGATCCGCCCTGAGACGCTGAGATCTTCTTCCCCAGGCACAAGCCAGATGTCATCGAGCGGGTTGTGGTATTGCGTGTCCAGAGCCGGCATAGGATATGAGCTCGCCTGCAGGAACGCTGTGCTGCAGCTCCTTCAGCGGCGCCACCGACTTCATGGGCCGCTTCGGTGTGACTCGTTCGGGATAGGGCCGGACTCACACCAGTCTCTAGTGCTGCGAGTCGTCGAGATGGTCACGTCGTGTCCATCTGGATCTGGGGTCGCGGCATGCCTCCCACGCCGTGAGCATTTCAGGAGTACTCCGGCGTACCAATTATTGAGCATAGTCGAACGCAGCGAACCTCCTCGTCACTTTCGGCTGGACACCCGATATCTGCATGAAGAGCCCTATGAACCAGTTCCGTGCGCAGCGCGCCCAGGCTGACTTCCACTGCCCAACCATTGTCAGGCGATGCGTCATAGCCATCACCTCCTTTGCCACCGGGCGTCTGATGTCCTCGTATTGGTCGAGATCCGACTCAGTATCCTCACCATCCACGATAGCAGCTTTCAGAACGGCTGCAAGCTCAATGGCATCCTGGATACCAGTGTTCATGCCCTGACCGCCGGCTGGCGACAGGATGTGCGCTGCGTCGCCGAGGAGGAAGACGTGGCCTTTGCGATAGTGTTTCGCATGGCGATGGTGGATCTGAAAGCGGTTCGACCAGGTCACATCCTCCACTATTACGCCGGGTGGCGCGCGTTCTTCGATCAGCTTCTGCACTTGCTCCAGGGTGGCGTGCTTAGGTGCATCCTCCAGTGGCGCTTGTACTCGCCATGTTGTTGTGCTCATCGGCAAGAAGAGCACGAAGCCGTCGGCTCCAAAGCAGATGGAGGCTTCGTCCGGGGATAGTCGGAACTTCCCAGAAGTGCTCAACCTGCAGTCAGCGGCGAGCATTGACGCGCGATAGTCGATGCCCTTGAATGGAATTTGCAGCATCTTGCGGAGAGCGCTGTGCAAGCCATCGGCGGCGACTACGTAGCCTGCGGAGACTGTCGTCGTTGTTCCAGCGGACCCAGTGACTTCGAGCTCTACGGTTCCGCCGCACTCGCTCATGCCAGTCACAGTTGCGCCACGGATGGTCTCGCCTTTGAGCTCATGCAGCCTCGAGGCCAGTATGCGCTCCGTATTGCTCTGCGGTAGCCCGATGCTCATCTGGTACTTCGCCTGCATCTGCGAGAATTCCAGCTTCGTGAGGTAGGAAGTCCGGCTCCAGGCGTTGAAGGCTGAGATTGGCAAGCCCTCGCGCAGGATTTCCGGTGTGACACCGATATCGTCTAGTACCTCGAGGGTGCCGGAGTGTATGAGTGTCGCCCGCGAGTAGGACGAAGGCTCGGGTGCCGCATCCAGCACAATGACATTGATACGGCTTTGGCGCAAGGCGCATGCGAGGGTAAGGCCAGCAGGGCCAGCGCCTACGATGGCGACGTCCACGCTGGATGGGACGTTGGTGTTCATGTTGCGAAAACGTTCTGCGGCAAGGAAGCAGGTTTGAGGAAGACTCTTGCAGACAGAAATTGAAGGTCAAGATGACATAACGGTAACACACACAGTCGCTCCAGCGCTCGGGTAACAACGGACTGTCCAGCCATAACAAGGTCTCGTCGTTGGTGATGCTCCACCATGTGCCGGAAGCCCTGCATGTCATCAGGAACCCGGTTGGCTGAAGGTGTCGCATCGAAGCCTTGACCGGCTTCTACTCCCATTCGACCGAGTGTATTCTTGTTCTAGCAGCTCCGGTGAGGTGTACTGCAACCCTGCAGCCTTGTACGAGGTGGCGTCTCAGTTCTCACTGCTTTCGGCTCCTTCGCGCCGTCAATCGGCCCGAAGCGCGACTAAGACGCGTACTTCGAGCATCGACACTCGACACGTCTTTCGCACGCCGCACTTTGCAACCTTTCTTACGACAGTAGTGATCACAATGCCTCGCACGAAGCAGACAGCACGGAAGTCGGCACCTAGCCTACCTCCGGACTCGACGTATGCGGAGCTGTACCCTGGAGAGCGATACTCCGAAGAAGAGGAAGATTACGACCAACAGAGGACAGCCAAGCGAGTCCGTTATACGGCACACGCTTCCTCTGCTGACGGCAGTGAATCGGAGAAGATCATCAAGGACCTCGGCCCAGATCAAGGAACTACATGACTTCATCGATGCCTCAGGGCTGGCTCTGAGTACGGCTTCGCCAGCGTGTCGGTCACTGTTCCGGAAGGAGCGTACTGGCTAACGACAGGGCAGAGGCTCCGCCGAACATTTCGCAAGCATCTTCAGGCTCGCAAGGGCGCTGCGGCTGCACATGCTTCGGCCATCCGAAGTGCCATCCGCACCGCCTACGCCGAGCTTGCCGAGGACTGTTGTGACGCGAAGCATACCGGCGTCACGTCCGACGACATCTCGGCTTCAATGGAGCCTCTCGTGGACGAGATTGAAGAGCTCAGCGAGTTCGCAGATCCAGATAGCGTCAGACTGGCGATTGATCTACTGGTCGAGCTCGGCGACCGATCCTATGGTGAGCTGGATGCACCTCACGGCGCCGGCTACGGCGAGCGTCCATCTGACCCGGCTTCTGATGATCTTTTCTGTCATCTGGTAACGATTAGGCGGGAGCGTGACCCGGCTTGGGATTAAAAGGGACTTCTGGAAGAGCTGAAGAGTACGAGCAAGCACTTGAAAGACTACGGCCTCGACACCTACGCCGTGAACGTAATCCAGATGATGGAGAGCTGGGTCTAGCTGAGATGGGAGGGCTATCACCTGCGTTTCGGAGTGCGTTAATGTGCTGATTAGGTTGTATCACTAGATGGGCGTGGTGCACTGACGCCAGCATTGGCCCCGAATGTACACATGACACAAAAGGCGCTCGGCTAGACCGAGTCTCCGGAAGCAGCTTGCTCTATGGCCCGAAGCAAGACTCCCGAAACGTGCCAATGCAGTCCTGCAACGCTGCCGTTCCTGTATTCTCAACCCACACCCTCTCCAGCGCCACAACTCGGGGTTTGGAAGCCGCTGCCATTGTTCTTTCTTTGTTCTCCGCGCGCCAACCGGCAACATTGTCCCTCATATATCGCTCCCTTCCTCCTTGCTTACTATTGTTCACCTCACCTCTTTGTTCCACTCGGATCCACATCACATATGTCTATGTGCAACTCTGCATGCGGTGGTAATCCGTACCGACGGTACTAACACCAAAGTAATACTAAAAGCAGACAGCTTCCGCTTCATCCGATCACACCGCACTCACTCACTCAACACATCCCGCCCAGCCAAATTCCATCACCATCAATATGAAGGTCTTCACCATGCTCGCCCTCGCCGCCGGCGCCTACGCCGCCACCGACCAGGCCAACTGCAAGGCCAAGAAGAAGGGCGGCGCTACTATCAAGGCCATCGAGAACTTCTGCGCCTACAACAACATCGTCGTTCCCAGCACCTATGCCACCAAAGGCAAGTCGCTAGGTGGGCAAGTCGTCGGCATCCGAGGTATGATACTCCCGCCCCCCCCCC